>CM052815.1:14204676-14226237 GCA_028533885.1 Nasua narica
TAGTATTCCATTGAATATATATACCACATCTTCTTTATCCATTCATCTATTGATGGGCATCTAGGTTCTTTCCACAGTTTGGCTATTGCGGACATTGCTATTAACATTCAGGTGCACATGACCCTTCGGATCACTACATTTGTATCTTTAGGGTAAATACCCAGTAGTGTGATTGCTGGGTCATAGGGTAGCTCTATTTTCAACATTTTGAGGAACCTCCATACTGTTTTCCAGAGTGGTTGTACCAGCTTGCATTCCCACCAACAGTGTAGGAGGGTTCCCCTTTCTCCGTCACTATCCCTTTTTTTATTTCAAGCTCTTACTATCCTACCAGAGAACCCTGTCTGCTTTTCTTAGAACTACTTCACAGTTACTACTGGGAAAGAAAAAATAACAGAAGTAGAATTAACTCATTTTCAGAGCAGCCAGTAATTCTGGAAAAAACCTTCTTTCCGGCAGACTTTTTAAAATAGAAGATATACTGGGGCGCCTAGGTGGCACAGTTGGTTGAGCATCCAACTCTTGGTTTCAGCTTAGGTTATGATCGCAGGGTTGTAAGATTGAGCCCTGCTTGGGCTCCATGCTGAGCACAGAGTCTGCTTGTAAGATTCTCTCTCTCCCTCTCCCTCTGCTGAGTCATGCACAGACATGCTTTCTCTCTCTCAAATAAATTAATTAAATCTTTTTAAAAATAAAATAGAAGATAAACTAAGAAAAAACTTTTAATCAATATTTACACAATCACTATTACACAAGATGACTGATTTTTAGCTTTTTCCATGTTATTAACAACAGTAAATCTTCACTGTTTCTTATAATTTTTCCCCACCGGGGGAAAAAAAAAAGCTAAAAAATCAGGCACTGTAGTAGCTGAAAATTTCAACCCAATCCAGAGACATCTGCTGCACTAGCACTAAAGACAGCATGGTTTTAGGACTGTTAGAACTCAGATAACGAGTGCAAGTGTTCGTCATGGTATACCTCCTCCCCCCAAAATGGGAATCATATTTGCCCATCAGTTGGGAGCAGACTATAAAGAATCTTCACACATACTAAGGAATTGATACTACACATTTCATTATTAATAAAGGCCTTTCACACTCCTTTTATTAGTCAATTTGCTCAGTCACTATTGAAATGTCTACTGTGTGAATATAGCTTTTATAAGCAAATTTGTTAGTATTGTAGGAGAAATAAGAATTTACCTGCTGGGGTTCTTTGAACACAAACTGTCTGTCCAGAAGATGATGCTCCTTGTTCATCCATGTCTGACCAGGTCTCTGGTGGAGATGGCTCTTAGCAGTGGTAGCTGAATCAAGAGCAAGAACAAACGTGAGCCAAACTCAAAAGTCTGCTCTAGGGAGCAAGGGCCAATAAAATCTACTTGAAGATAACTGATATGACACCTAGAAATTAATCAGTAAAGTCTGTAGGAGATCCCACTACACACACTGAAATATTTGAGAGCTGTGACTAAGTAAGTACGAGGAACACTATACCTCAACCCTCAGTAAAAGATGACCATCAAGAAAATCAAGGCATCAGCTATATTTTAAATAACTCCTTAACATCAACTGAAATGCAACTGCATTCACACAAGATCCACACTAGAGTTCTTGCCTGGCTGAGCTGTGGCCTGGCTCTTAACGGGGCCAGCCCAGGCTCCCTGCACTCGGGCTCGCCGTCTTTTGTCCTCCATATTGACCAAAAAAGGCTTCTGCTCTTAGCTTTCAGATTTCATTCCTGATTAAAGCCACACAACAGTATCTGTTGAAAAAAAAAGTGCTTTTAGTTAGGACTGTGAGTGTGAACTACCTAAGGGAGTCATTATAATCCTTTCAAGCTCAATGCAATTGAGATTCTATATAAAATTAATTTATGTCATCATAATATCTCAATCAAGGAGCCTACTGAGTCACTTAGGACTGCTGGTTTTAATGGTTTTGGGGTTTTTTTTTGCAATCTTATAGTACTTTTTTTTAAGAGAGAACGAGCGCGTGTTGGGGGTGAAGCGGACAGAGGGAGAGAGAAAATCTTTTTTCTCTCACCATAGCACATTCCCTCCCCAATGTCCATCATCCAGCCACCCCATCTCTACCACCCCCTCCCCTCCAGCAACCCTCAGTTTGTTTCCTGAGATTAAGAGTCTCTTATGGTTTGTCTCCTTCTCTGGTTTCATCTTGTTTCATTTTTCCCTCCCTTCCCCTGTGATCCTGTCTTGTTTCTCTAATTCCTCATATCAGTGAGATCACATGATAATTGTCTTTCTCGGATTTAGTTATTTTGTTTAGCCTAATACCCTTTAGTTCCATCCATGTAGTTGCAAATGGCAAGATTTTGGTTTTTTTGATGGCTGCATAGTATTACATTATACACACACACACACCATATCTTCTTTATCCATTCATCTGCTGATGGACATCTAGGCTCTTTCTATAGTTTGGCAGCTATAAACATTCAGGTGCCTGTGCCCCTCCAGATCACTACATCTGTATCTTTAGGGTAAATACCCAGTAGTGCAATTGCTGGGTCACAGGGTAGCTCTATTTTCAACTTTTTGAGGAACCTCCATACTGTTTTCCAGAGTGGCTGCACCAACTTGCATTCCCACCAACAATGTAGGAGGGTTCTCCTTGGAGAGAGAAAATCTTAAAACAGACTTCACGCCTGGCACAGAGCCCATGCAGGGCTCGATCTCACCACCCTGAGATCATGACCTGAGTCAAAACCGAGAGTCAGACCGAGGCACCCAAGTGCCCCAACAATCTTACAGTACATTTTTTCTTACACAAGAAAGTACACATTAAGAAATTCTAAGAGCTACCATAAATGACATTGGTTTATTAGTGCAAAAGAAACTGTAATAGTCCCTCACCTATACGGATATTGAGAAATAGGCTCAGACTCAGTTTTCAAGGCCACTTCCACATTCAATTGTAACTGGCTATATCAAACTTCCCTAGAGGCTTGTTAAAAATACCCATGGTCTGTCTCAGAAGATCTGATTTAGGATGGATACAAGTGCTTGTCTTTGTGACAAGCATCGTAGGAGATGGTGCTAAGTGGGCATATATGAGAACCACAAGGTTAAGTGGCTCACCCAGAGTCACTCAGGAAATCAACAGGAGGTAGATTAACATTCAAACGTTATTAACTTCCAGTTTTCAGTTAACTGGAAAAAAAAACACCTCATAATAGTCAGTAATACTGGGGCACCTGGGTGGCTCAGTGAGCGAAGCCTCTGCCTTCGGCTCAGGTCATGATCTCAGTGTTCTGGGATCCAGCCCCGCATGGGGCTCTCTGCTCAGCAGGGAGCCTGCCTACCACCACCACCACCCCCGTCTGCCTCTCTGCCTACTTGTAATCTCTCTCTCTGTCAAATGAACAAATAAAATCTTTTTTAAAAAAACAGTAACACTAATGTGGCATTTTTGCCAATAAAATTTTAGCTCCAGCAAATACAGGAGCACAATTACAAAGAGACAAATACAGGGAGGCTCAAGTCACATGTTCTGATCCTAGGATCCATTTCTTTATTGCTCTAAGAAAGCTTCACATTTCAAGTCCTCGCAGGTAACAAGCTCATTTTATGGCTTATGTAGCATACCAATTTCCAGACCTTCCCCAGACCTTCTGAGCTGGGCCGGGCCTAAGAATATGTACATTTAACAAATTTCCCCTGGTGATAAGTATATAATTCCTTCTCCTTTAATAGGTAGGGAGATGAGGGAGACTGCCATCTGCCACGAGAGTTAATGGCAGAGTCAAATACCAACCCTCTACTCCAACAAGATGTGTAGAGACAGCTTACATTTTCTCTCAAAGAGAGGGTCAAAAGCTCTTAACACAATTAATTAGCTGTAGTTCTTGCTCCGTTCACAGGGGACTAGTATGTTGTTATACGCCAAGGCACAGCTGTTGAAAATACAGATTTCGAAGCCCCATGCCAGAACTGCTGATTTTGTGGCCCAGAAACTGTTAACTAACCCCCTCCTTCCACCCTGGGATTCTTTGCCCACATAAAGCTTGAGAACCCTGCAGAAGGCAAAAGCCGAGGGCTCCGGCGCCAGCCGGACTCGCTCCGAATCTAAATCTAGCAGTTCCCAGCTGCAGGACCTGTCAGCTGACTTGACCTTTCGGGGCCCGAGTTTCTTCCTCTGTAAAGAGCGGAACCAGTACCTCTCTTACGACTGAAGTACAGATTAGGAGATCCTCGAAGGTGAAAAAGCCTGCTCGTCAAGCAGAGTTAGCAACTGTCCCTATTTTCGAGTCTTCTCTTCCAAGAGCCCAGGGATGCGGTCCTGCGGGACGCCCCGGGGGAGTCCTCAGGGGGCGGCCCCCATACCCCCAGCCACCCAGCGGGGAGCCGCGACCCCAAGGCAGCCGGCGGGGCACGGCCTGCAGGTACAAACCCGACCGGTCCTGGAACGAACCGGTTCCAGGCGCGCCGCCCCGGCACCGCGCCTCCACCGGCTGTCGGGGAACCTTAAGAGTGGAGCACCGACTCCGACAACTCGCAACCACAAGCCGCGGCGTCAGGAATTTCCTCTGACGTCACGCGCCGCCGCGACCACTTCCGGTGCCGTCCGCTGGAGTCCGGGTAGCTCCGTGTTCCCCGCGCCGAGAGGGCCGGCTCGGTGAAGGCGCCGATGGGAGGGCCGGGATAGGAGGGGAGCGCGGATGGCAGGTGCGGTAGGGGCCCCATCAGGAGCCGGGATATGGCGAAGGTGGGAATGAAGACGTGTTTCGTAGGGCGAGGTCCCTTGGGCCATAATCCACCCCCCTCGCTCCCAAACCAAACCGGAGACGTCTAAGCGCGGGGGTTGGGAAACCAGGTCGTGTTGTACTAAGTAAAAGGATTTGAATTTTACCCTGGAAGCCCTGGAGAGTGTAACAGGCACTTCCTTTGCATTCCCACCGCAGTCTGTGTATCCTTCCATCAATAACACACTGGGTATGGAACCACGCCTTCTCCTCCGTGGCTTTCCAGTGCTTACCCACATTTTGCTTGAGTTAACAGACGAAGTTTCGGCCCAGACGACACCATTTACTGGATGTATAATCTAGGGCAGGTACTCCACTTCTTTGTGAAATGGGCATAGCTCTTGTTGGGAGGGTCACAAGTGGTAATGCATGTAAAGAATTTAATAGGGTGCTTGGGACAATAGAAATTCAATTAAGAGTGTCTTAAAAAAATAAAAAAACAAAATAAAATAAATTGGGGCACGTGGGTGGCTCAGTCGGGTAAGCATCTGCCTTGGGCTCAGCTCATGATCGCATTGCCCTGAGATGGAGCCCCACACATTGGGCTCCCCGCTCAGTGGAGAGCCTGCTTCTCCCTCTCCCTCTGCTGCTCCCCCTGCTTGTGCGCCCCCCCCCGTCAAATAAATAAATAAAATGTATTTTTAAGACATTAAATTAAGGGACGCCTGGGTGGCTCAGTGGGTTAAGCGTCTGCCTTTGGCTCGGCTGTGATCCCAGGGTCCTGCGATGGAGTTCTGCGTCAGGCTCCTTGCTCAGCGGGGAGCCTGCTTCTCCCTCTGCCTGCTGCTCCCCCTGCTTGTGCTCTCTCTTTGACAAATAAAATCTTTAAAAAAATTTTTAAACATAAAATTAAGAAATACATTTGACCAGTGGGTCAAAGAGTGTCTTCTTTTCACCCCCTCCGAGTTTGTGAGAAGCATCTTTAATACGACCGTGTTAAACCATGTATCTTACAGTGTGAAAATAGAAAAAGTAGCACTGAATTGACTGTTTGTGCAGCTTATTCTTTAAGATCTACCAAATAACAGTCACTGTGGGAGTCCTTAAAATAAGTCTTGCATTATATACTGCTTACCTGCAAAAGCTCAGTGTATCCCACAAATCTAATTTTCACAGCACTCATCATTCTTTGTTATACTTTGTGACACCAAAGGAAAATGATTTATCCTAGAACTGAAAGGAGAGAAAAGTGGTAAGTCCAGACTATAATTTTTATCTTTTTTTTTTTGTCCCCATCAACTAGTAATTTGTCAGTGTCTGTTTCTGGTTCAGGAACCTTGGCTGTGTTTTCCAAAGGATGTTATTTCTTTCTTTTCAGTGATTAGGGCTTTGGAACAAGGACATAGAAGTCTGGATTGAGGAGTCCCTAAAAGTAGTGATTAACACCTTTTCAGCCTCCAAGTAGAACATTTCTCAAAAATCCATCCATGGCCTGCTTGCATCCAAAATAACTGCATTTTTTTTAAAAAAAAGATTTTATTTATTTGACAGAGGAGAGAGATCACAAGTAGGCAGAGAGGCAGGCAGAGAGAGAGGGGGAAGCAGGCTCCCTGCCGAGCAGAGAGCCCGATGCAGGGCTTGATCCCTGGACCCTGAGATCATGACCTAGAGCTGAAGGCAGAGGCTTTAACCCATTGAGCCACCCAGGCGCCCTAAAATAACTGCATTTTTAACAAAATCACTTGCATTCTTACCAAACGTTCGAGGTGATTTGGATGAAGAGAAAGTTTAGAAACCTTCAGGATGCATGTAGGGTGACAAATCCTTCCCATTTGTCTAGAACTGAGAGGTTTTCCAGGACATAGGACTTTAAATGCTGAAGGCGAACAGTACCAGGGAACTGCCATGGTTGGTTACCCTAGATACATGTGAGTATGTAGTATCAGAAAGATGTTCTTTGTGAGTCTTACATCGTGGGTTTCCCCATTTCTATATGCAGTTTGTGTTTTTATCAGGGGGTGGTGGTGGAGACCGTGGGAGAGGGAATGAAAGTGAGGTGCCTTGCCAGTTATCAGCCCACTGATTCTCAGCTCCAAACCCATCCTCCCCTGCCCTGCTTGCAATCCTGGAATATTTCTCCCTCGCCATTTGGTCTGTTGTGAAGCGTCATCAGTAGAGGGTGCTGGAGGGACATTAGGGGAGGAGGGGTTCTTCCTGATTCTAGAGCTCCTCTCAGCTGGCTATGCAATGCAGAACAGCCAGCAGTGTTTAGCATCTTTGTGGGGTGAATTGCAATGTTAGTGGAATTTACAGCCTTGTTAAGCTCCTCTTATGAAGTTAAGGCATTGATTGGGAAGGAATGGGATCCCAAATTTTGAAATAGTGACATCTGCTTGGACCTAGAGGAAACTGACATCTCTTGGATACCCAAGTCACCCTGAACTTCCCATGGCAGTGGAAGTAGCTTGCTCTCCTGTGTCTGAAGACACGAGTGGTCCTTTGCCTGAAAACCCTGTGAAACCCTCACCTGGAGGAGATGACTTGAAATGCACAGCATATCTGAACTTCCTAACAGATGGGAAAGCACTCCGAGATTTGTGACTTCCTTGGTGGTTTGTGTGTGTGTGTGTGTGTGTGTGTGTGTGTGTGTGTGTGTGTACGCGCACGCACGCGCTCCCGTGCACAGACATGCCCCTGCCTGGACCTAGATGCTGGTAGTGGCTGCTCCCTCTATCGGCTGTTTCTGTATTCTTAGAACTTCCCTTTCCCCTTGTAGGTGATACCCTATTATGGTTATTAATTTTCCCCCTGAAACTATGTAATTTCTGTCTCCAGTTTGATTCCCAGCTGTTACAGTGTGATTGGGAGATCAGGGGTTGGGAGCAAAGAGCTAGCAAGTGGCTGGCCCCAGACTTGGCCTTAGACTGTGAGCAGTCGGTTAGGCTCTGATTTGGACGCTTACTATGAACCCTGGCCCTTTACTCTCATGCTGCTCTCTTGTTTCCCTTCACCCAAGACGGCCTTCTTAAAGTTGTGCTGATCTGGTTGCCTTGCCTCTACTCTGAAGCCAGTATTTCTCAGCGTATGGTTGGAAGACTAGCTGCATCGGAGTCCCTGGGGGATGCTTGTAAAAAATGAACATTCCAGGCCGCCCATTGAGATTCTGGGTTAGTGGGTCTGGGGCAGGGTCGAGCAACGTGCGTATTTAACTGCGCCTTGTTTCATCTTCCAAGAACCTGCTAGAGCTCTACCTTTTCTGGCTGCCTGCTTTCTGCAGGTGACTACTTCCCACTCAACAGATACCCCATCCCTTGGATGGCAAAACTGGTAGATGCTTTAAGTACTGGTAGCTCTTACCAGAAGGATTCTGAACGAGCTACACACTGCTGCCTATTTTCAGTTGCTGATTTTCACACCAGACTCTTGCCAAATCTTGCCTGTTTCGATCATATGCTGCTTGTGGAATGCCTGCTGAGAATTCTGGAGAAAATCCAATCCAAGGAAAATAATGGCACGTCATGCTAATAGCTCTCAGCGAAGGTACTGCATAGAGAAATTCCCAGCCCGTGTCTCACTGCCAGAGGCTTAGCGGTTCCCAGCTTGAAGGGTGGGGGTGGGGGAGAGTGGGGCAGGAAGCTGCCAACTCTGCAGCAGGCTGGCAAGGAGGCTTTCAAGTCTCCACCAACTCTAACCAACGTCGAGGAAGACAGGATGCTTTCCCAGACTCCAGACGGGAACTCCTCCCATTCAACACCCAGCACAACTACAGACGGTGCTCGAGATAAAATCTGCTAGTAAACCATAGTGTCAACTGTGAGGAACAATGAAAGAACAGTATAATCGGATGTGAAATTGTGGAGAGTGGACAAATATCGAGGACAAGAGAGGTCACTAGAGGTTACAGGCATCAGTGAAGACATTATGGCAAACAGGAAATTATGTCAGAGTTTTAAACAGTATGGAGCATTCGGTGGCTAAAAGATACTGATAGTCACATTACTCCTAAAAAGAGTAGGCAACATTTACGCATCTGATTTCTAAATTATAGCACATAATATTAACATTTCCTGAGAGCATGCCGAGTGATGCTGTAGTTATATGCATACACTGCTCCAATTTTCTTAGTCCCAATTACAAAGGAAAAAACTGAACCATCATGCTACATGAGGCCACCACGCCTTCCTCTGCAAATACATGGCAGATGCAAAGCCAAATTAGGAAAGACAGGACTATTCCTGGAATGATAGATGGCGCCATTTCCTGGGGCCTAATAGTTGGGTTCTTTCGGAGACTTTGAAAGTGAAGGATTGGGGAGACCCTAGGTTATAAATCCTTCTTGATGGCTTTACCGAGATGGCTTAGCAGATTCTTCTCTGGAGCCAACAAGTTCTCGGAGCCACGTGAACCCACATTATTTCGAATGTATAATGTCAGGCCAGTCTTTATTCAAATGTCTTGAGTACTGACTGTAGCCAGCACTGTGCTGGACACTAAGGACAAAGTAGAGATTAAAGACAGAGCTGGCTCCTGCCCTCATGGAGGTTGCAGTCTAGAAGGAGAGGTAGACATTTTTAAAAATACACAAATAATATAGTCGTCATATTTGATGTGAAACTCTCATTAGGGAACCTAAACTAGTTGAGTAATATCCCCAATGTATGCAGTCTTGTTGGGAGTTCAGATTTGTGTTTGATTCAGCTGGTGCATCAGCGACGGAGGGTTGGCTGATCTAGACTAGCCTTGACTCCACGTGCTGTCTCATCCTTAAACAAGCTCACCAGGCATATTCTAATAGTGGTGTCAGAGGTGGCGTGTACAAACACATCTCTTTAAGCCTAGGCTTAGAAGTGGCACAAAAGCACTTCATTTACTGGCCAGAGCAAGCTAAACCAAGTTCAAGGAGTGCGGAAATAGATTTCATCTCTTGACTGGAGTTGTTGCAAAGTCATAATGCAAAGGGCCTGGATACTGGGAGGAGTACAGTTTTGGAGCCGTTTTTGCAGTCGTTCAACCACACTGAATGAAGGGGTATATTGGAGAGACCGAAAGAGAGTTCCTGTAGGAATAGGGAGGGAGTTGAGGGGGTACTTGGAGATGGGGTGGAGAGGAGTCAGACCATGCAGACCTTGAGAGGCATAGTAAGCAGTCAGCGTTTATATATGGTACGAAGTCTATAATTCACATTAGACACTCATTCCCCCTACCTTCCCTTCCTTTCCATCTTATAGAATACTTTGAAACCATTGTTGAGACCTTGTTTTTGGTGCTGTGCTTAAGACAGGGATATCTTCTTTCAAGTGGTTAGGATGCTGATAAGCAAATATGCAACAAAAGCCCATTATTTAAAAAGCTTAAAAGCACCTGAAAGTATTAAGTGAATGATTAGTGGAGTAGCTCCTCTCTTGCCTTAGGAATAAATTAACCACTTCTAGAAGCAAATTCATTATGTAGAGAAGCACGAAAACTAAACCGATGTGCCTAGGTTGTCTTTTGTCCTGAAAGAACCAGACAGCATAGCTATTAAATAGAGTATTCCTGTGAGGTTCCCCTTACAGCTTTTCCGTAGGTTGCGTGGTGCCTGATGGTCAAACGCAGCCAACATCTGCACCAGGGGGTGCACTCGGATGAAAAACACAATGAACCCAGGTTACTCCCTTGTATGGGATAACAGCAAGTTGGGCATGTTAAAAAGTGCTTTAGGGGTGCCTTGGTGGCCCATTCTTTAAGCATCTGCCTTCGGCTCAGGTCATGATCCCGGGGTCCTGGGATAGAGTCCTGCATTGGGCTCCTGCTCAAAGGGAAGCCTACTTCTCCCTCTCCCACTCCCCCTACTTGTGTTCCCTCTCTCTGTCAAAAAAAAAAAAAAAAAGTGCCTTAAATCTTTCAGACTTCTAATACCACTTGCTCCCTCCCTCTCTCCCTCAGCCCCTCCCCCTGCTCCTGTGTAAGCTTGCTTTCTCTCTCTCAAAATAAATAAATCTTTAAAAGATTATTGGATTATTGGAACTATTAATACACAACATAAGGATGCTTAATACTTAAAAGTATTAAAAGCATTAGTTCAAAATCATAAAAAATGCAAAGCTATTTTTGAAAAAGAATGAAATTTAACAATGAAAGTTAAAAACACAATGAAGGGGGCGCCTGGGTAGCTCAGTGGGTTAAAACCTCTGCCTTAGGCTCAGGTCATGATCCCAGGGTCCTGGGATCGAGCCCCGCATCGGGCTCTCTGCTCAGCAAGGAGCCTGCTTCCCCCCTCCCCCCCCCCCCGCCTGCCTCTCTGCCTACTTGTGATCTCTCTCTCTGTGTCAAATAAATAAAATCTTTTTTTAAAAAACACACACAATGAAGGAGCACCTGGATGGCTCAGTGGGTTAAGCGGCTGCCTTCAGCTCAGGTCATGATCCCAGGGTCCTGGGATTGAGCACCACAATGGAGTTCCCTGCTCTGCAGGGAGTCTGCTTCTCCCTCTCCCTCTGCCTGCCGCTCCTCCTGCTTGTGCTCTCTCAAATAAATAAATAAAATCTTAAAAAAAAAAAAAAAAAAGTGGCAACCCAGCCCTAGCTTGGTTGAACACCTGTTTGGATTGGAGTGATTAGTCCTCACTCTATCCAACAGGGAGAGGCGAGCCCTCTCTGGAGAATAAGAACTTTGACTTTAGTCTTTATGGTTCTTTTATATAGAATTTCTGGCATACAATAAAAAGAAAATTACGGGACATGCAAGGAATCAGACAAATGTGACTGATCATCAAGAGAAAAAAACAAATAAGTAGATCCATAGATGATCCAAATGTCTGCTTACTCCAGACAAGTACTTTAAAACAACTCTTAACGAATATTTATAAAAACAGAGGAAAAGAAGAAAACATGTGAAAAAGGTAGATTTTTCAATAGACAATTGGAATTCACAGGAAAGAATCACATAAATACATAGAAAGATAGGCAAAAAGCAGTAGCAATAAGGCTGTCACTACATGACGAAAAGAGTTCAACTCACCAGGAAGGCATAATTCTAAACTTTATTCACCTAACAAGACAGCCTCCAAATGTATCAAGCAAAAACTGATAAAACAGAATTTAAAAATCCATCATTATAGTGAGAGAATACAAAATACTTCTCTCAATTACTGATAGGTCAGGCAAACAAACATTAGTAAGGATAGGGGAGATTGGAACAATTAATAAGCTTAAAGTACATAGATAGAAAATAATATTTGGAAAATAAACATTCTTCTTAAGCATATATGGTACATTTAAAAAAACAGGTAGTCATCATAAGAGACTCTTAAATCATAGGAAACAAACAGGGTTGACGGGGTAAGTAGGGGAGGACATGGGATGTAATGAGTACTGGGTGTTATATACAATTGATGAATCACTAAATTCTACCTCTGAAACTAATAATACAGTATATATTAATGAAATTGAATTTAAGTAAAAAAATTTCTTTAAAAAAATTGGCCATACCTAGACACCAACTACATCTCAAAAACTTCCTAAGAATTAGTAAAAATAAAAGGTTTACATTTGTACTAGTTTCCTGTGGCTGCTAAAAACATTACCATAAACTCAGTGGCTTAAAACAAGACCACTCTCACAATTCTGAAGGCCGGAAGTACAAAATCAAGGTGTCAGCTGGGTCCTCAATCCTGCGGAACCTCTGGGGAATAATCCAGTGCTGGCCTCTAACAGTGCCTGGTAGCTGACGACATTCTTTGACTTGTGGCTGCGTCACTCTGCCTCCCACTGCTTTCTCCTTTTCTGTGTGTAGTCTTCCTCTTATTAAGGATATTTGTGATTCCATTTAGGGCCCATTTAGATAATCTCATCTCAAGAGCCTCTAACTTAATCACAAATGCGAAGACCTTTTTCAACATAAGGTAGTTTACGGGGTCTGGGATTTGGATCTGGCATCTTTGGGGGCCACTACATCATTCAGCCTACTACATCATTTATATATATATTTACTTAATGCCAGGCTAGATCCTGAGTACTTTAAAAATACGAATTTTTGCTCACCAACAGTCTACAAGCCAGGTGCTGTTATTATTTTCTTTTTCAGAAGGCAAAACTGAGGTAGAGGAAGGTTATAACTTGCCCAAGCTGGGCCATACCCACATGTTCTCCAACCACAGTGTGATTATTTAGAAATCAGTAACAAAAGATTTCACTTTTTATTCTAAAAAAATTTCAGATTTATAAGAATTTTACAAAGCAGCACAAAGAATTCCCATATACCACCTTACACATAGATTCTTTCAATGTTAACTTTTAACACGTTTGCTTTATCTTTTTCTGTATACATAATTTTATGCTGAACCTTTTGAGATTAAGTTGCATAGATAATGTCCCATTATCCCAAAATACTCTAGTGTGTATTTCCTAAAACTCAAGAGTTTTTTCTTGAATAACCACAGTACAGTGATCAAACTCAGAAAATTAACATTGATATGATGCTATTATCTAATCTCCAGACCTTACTCAAATCTTACCCATTGTCTCAAAAATGTCATTTTTAATCAAGATTCAATCCAAGATCATGTAACATTTACTTGTCACATTTCTTTAGTTTTTTAAAATCTGAAACTTTTGACAAATTTAAGTTGGTTATTTTGTAGGATATCCTTCAATTTAGATTTTTCTGATATTTCTTTTTGATTAGGTTCAGGTTATCGCTTCTTGGTCTTTTGGCAAAGATCAAGTGTGATCAGGTTTAGGTTATACATTTTTGGCAGGAATACCACATATGAGATGCTGTATCTTCAGTCTATGATAACACAATGCACAAAATATAAAATTGTCTTATTAATGTTGATATCAACACAAGCATTTTAAAGAGGAAACAGCATTTATAAAAATTTGAATTTGTGCTTTTAAAAAATTTTCTAAATAGGTCAGAGGTCAAAGTCATACTTTTAAATATTAGCACTGAAAAAGAATGTGTATATACATGTTTATGTACACACACACACACACACATGAATTGTGCGTTGTAGCAAAAGATAATTAATATTAGAGCAACAGATGTTTGTCAGAATAGAAAAAATGTTAATCATGAATGAAATGTTCAATTTGTGAAATAAGAAAAATAGCAGAATAAACAGCCAGAAATCAAGAGAACATAAACTGAAAAGGGCAGAGAGGATCGACGAAGCCAAAAGCTGCTTCTTTAAAAACTAATAAAGAAGAGAAATTTCTAGCAAAATGGTCAAGGAAAAGAAAGTGACAAAACAAAAAGAATACTGGGAAAGTAAAGAGAAAGCTTAAAAAAATCAAAGATTCCTCAAGTCACATTATTCTAATACATTTGGGAAAAAATATGAGTCAGTGCTTAGAATTTTTTTTTTCAAAATTGACTCAAGAAAAAAAAGAAAGCTTGAGTAGTCTTATTACCATTAAAGCAACATCATCAGTAGTTAAAAATCTTCCCACAAATAAATACTAGCGCCAGATGGGTTTATAAACTTTCAAGGAAAAAGATTGCTCCAATCTTTTAGTCTTCCAGAGCATAGTAAAATAAGCAACACTTCCCAACTCATTTAATGAAGTTATAATATTGAAATGAAAGCCAGACAAATATGAAAAAGACTGCAAACCAATTTCCTAAATATAGATGCAAAAATTCCAAATAAAATACCAGCAAATTGAATTCAACAGTACAAAAATAGTGAATTATGACCAAGAACATAAAGGTGATTTCATACTAGAAAGTCATAACTAAACTAAACAAGATCTCTGAAATCTTTAGGAAAGACTTCACACAGTATATACTTCGATATGTGTGTACTCCTAGCCATTCTTGGAACATACCAGTCACACACTGTCGTTGGGTTCTTTGCTCAGGCTCATCTGCCTGACCTGCCCTTCTCCCACATTGCTGAAAGGCTTCCCCAGGACCGTTCAAAACCTCTCTCCACAGCCACTATGAGTATATAAGCCTCCCACTCTTACCCTACACACATTGATTACCCATCCTCCTTACCTTGCTTCATTCTGCAACCCTCCCCTCCATAACATAAAGCACTTACACTATGTTACTCTTTCTTTCTTCTTTTTAAACCTGTCTCCCTCCTTTGCTTGCATCACCTTCCCCCAGCTCAAATGTAAACTCTACAGGGTCAAAAATTTTTGTCCCTTTTTCACTGTAGTTTCTTTTTCTTACCCAGAAGAGTGAATAGCATGTAGTTAGCACTCAATAAATGTAGACAATGCTATGTCTAGAAACTTCTGTAGTAAGGAAGACAAGTTTGCCTTATATCCTTTTAGGATTATCATTTGTAGTACCCATTTTGCTTGCTTTTCAGACACAGGTAAAGGAGAGTGCAAAGTTATAATATGCCACCATCACATTAACATGGTTTCATTTAATATGTTTGTGTTCATGCTGGACACAATGTTTCATTTCTAGATATCGCTATATAAACCTCTATGGAAAGAATTACATTCCAAGAAGGAATTTAAATTCTGTCCACATGTATACGTTTCCATCATGAGACGAGTATCAAAGTACAAAGTAGTGAGTCCTTAAACATTTTTTAATTGAATTAGTTTCCAACATATTCATTAAAGAGCTTTGACAATTTCCTTTGAGACTGTAACTACAAATCAAAGTAGCAGAATCCAGGACCACCTAAATCTCAGGTAATTTTTGATATCAGTAGATTTTTAAAAATTAGAGTACAACTTAAGTTCATTTCACTCTCATAAGGTATCACAATAAATCTCCTCTTCCACATGGCATCAGCACCATTTGTCTGGAGTCAGCACTGATGTTCACTCCATATAAAGTTCAGTTCTATTGTATTTCAATGCAGTAAATGATCCAATGAGAGGAAGTAATCTGTTTAGGGCAGGGCCACATTTGAGGAAATTAAGAACAATAATATCTGTATTTATTCCCAGTGCATGGGAGACTGGCACAAAGGAAAATCAGAATGGCAATGTCATTATGTGTGCAAGATAATTCCTCTCGTGTTCCCCCCCATGCTACCGCACAGAAACCATGAAAGAACAAGAAGTTAAAATCTGGCCTACTGTGTTGTGAGATGAGCCGATTCCACATAAATCAGTCTCTCTTTTACTCTACGGTCTCGGGTTCAGACTTTATCTAGCACACATCAGACTATAACATCAAGTTGATATAAAGTGAAGTCTAAAAACTGTGCTCCACTATTTTGAAAGTTCGGAGTATACCGGGTTCTCTTTTAATGAACTTTTTCATGTGCCTAGAAACAGATTTTCATGCCATCATCTTCAGTCTTGAAAGTCAAATACAAGAGGACACTTGCCAAATTGAAGTAGTAAAAACTACAGTTCACAAGTTTGGAGGTTGCTACAGGATTTGGTCAGAATGCAACTGTTTTCTAACTTGTATGGAAGGGAATATATTTTGTATGCTTGTACATCGATCCCTTGTACCTGCTACCAACTCTACTGAAAACCACCACCCACAACAATCAACCAGCCAACATGTGAAAGCAAATAAAATATCGCCCAGGTCACTGTGGTTTCATCATTTCAACAACAAAATGAGAGAGAAAAAGGCAATGTGTTTTTCAGAAAACTAAATTTATTCAATTTAAACGATTCTGAGATTATGTTCTTACTTTTTGGGTGCTAAAATGTCTTTTCTTCTATGCAATGATGCTAAAAGCAGAGAGTACTTTGGATCTTCCTGTTTTTGTTTTACATCCTTAGCTGGCAAAACTAAACGCTAGAAACACCTAGACGACCTAAACACCGCAATTATTATTATTATTTTTTTAAACAAATTTCCTCGTGCTTAAAACTCAGAGCTTAGGAACCACAGCCTTGGTAAAGACCTAACTTCTGTGTTACATGTTTCACAATATTGAATTATTTCTTGGTGATTTCCCTCAAACAAGTTATGGAGCAGGATAAAAGTAAGTCTTAATTTATAGTAAGCCAGTGTAAAAACAGCCTTAATTTCAAGCACCAAAGAAATGCATTTTTGATCATCACTGTGGTTATATCATCTTTTATTAAAACTAGTCAGATTACTATCTACAGGGTATTAATTTCAATGTCCAAGGTCACTTCTCCATTATCATTACTGTTTTAGGAATAGCCCACGGTCACACATGGGAACAGGATTAGTGCAGTGCAGAGACAGAGGAGGCTGGGGTCCAAGCAGGCCACTCTCCTGGGTCAGGGTTTTAGTGGCACCATGGGTGGCTGCTCACCTCAATGTATTTTTTGGCCCGTTTACCTTTATAAATCATACCATATAGCTTTCAGTATTTACATGCATTTAAACTGAGAAGAAATATGTATTAGAGGAAAGCATGTATTAGTGGGCTTCATGTGTCAAAAGGAACTCCATGTTTCGTGTATTATTTTTACGTCATTTTACGTCATCACCTTTGAGAAAAAAAGTTCCACAGAAATGTACAAACTAGGACATACTTTTAGAAAACCTCATAGCAATGCATATTACAGTGTGTCCTCCCATAAGTGAATCAATTAATCTCCATTCTCTCAAAGTGTTAAAAAAAAAAAAGGAGCTGGCCATTACTTTTTAGAGTATAATTCAGAGAACAATACGAGAACCATCACCCATGTCATTTCGGGCCAGATGAAACCACTGAAGTGGTGTGTCTGACTCCGTCATTCTGTGATTTGCCAAACTCATGTTCCTTCCCCTGATACTGCTCTTGCTAGTATTATTAGTTCTAGGTCCATTTGATAGGAGCATTTACATTAAACTTCAAAATATATGGCAGTATTCAAAATATATGTCCAGAACTCCTGAACACAACTCCTGCTTTTGTCCCAATTACGACAACATTTAGCCTTGTTAGTAACTGATCAAATGACAATGGCAGACTTTGGACAGGGGTGGGTGCCTTGCCGTAAACACGCGTAGGCTGGCGCACCCGGGCCAAGCTACTCAGTGCAGTTACCAATGCTTAGTTCTTCTTGGCTTTCTTCATATAGCGAGCCCGCGTGGACTTGCCAAAATTCATGGCCATTTTAAAATACAGCCAGGTAGGCATGACTGAAAATATTGAGTCCTAGGGAGAGAAATGGGGAGATATGTCACAACAGCCTACAATTTGGGCTAACTTAGAGCATCTGATCTTCTGTTTTACTCTATTTTTGTTTTCTCGGTCAATTTTAAAGTTCTTGGGTGTTTAAAATAAAACATAGATGCCTCATGAGTAAGTCTAGACAATAGATGCTAACACATCACGTGCTATTTTGTGACCCAGTGGGAAAAAAATACTCCAGACCGAAGGACTGATGAGAGACTTGCTAGGCTACATACCATAAGGGAATGGACCGGGTATCCGGTGGTTCGGGACCACAAGCCCACCGTTTTCACCGCAGACTTCACATACGTCTCTGCAGACGGCTTATCCAGAGTTGGCTTTCGGATTTTCGACAGCTTTGTAGCTACGAAGTATGGCAGGACACTCTAGAAAGGCAACACCCCCCCACCACCACAAAAAAAAGAAACAAAAAACAAAAAACATGCTCTTGATTAGTCAGACACAAACTAAGAATTGCTTGATTGCTCTTAGTGGCAGACACATAGAAACATTTTGGTGAAATCTAAAGTCAGCTTGAGAGAATACATGACAGCATAAAATCAATTGTAATACAGCAATCTATCAATGAAGCAACTTGAGACTGAGGAAAGTATTAAAAATAAGCAGAAATAGACCTTTTTGTACCTTTTAAAAAGAAGGCACTTAAACAAACTTGGAGAGCCGTGGTTCCGGACAGGATACTGTTTCTACTCTTGACTAAACTGAATATTGTTACCAGACCACCACGATGATTTTTGACATTTTATCCTCCTAAAGAGATAATGCTAATTTTCTTCCTAATTTCTGGTTCATTAAGATAGTTCCATCAGCTTTGGTGCCTCAAAAAAATAAGCATTTCCCTTTCTCAGACTTTAGCTACTACTCTTCCTTCCCTAGTTTCTTACTACTGTGTCTGAGTTTGAGAAACTTTGCTGCTGATAGGATAGGATCTTCCCCCAATACACTTTTTTTTTTGTCTTTTTTCTTTGTGGGGGGAGATACTAAAACCACACAGAAACAGCTTGGGTAACCAAGAGACCCTTCACGGGAGTGACGTGGGAGGACAGATGTGAACACTACCTGTCCGAAGAACTTAACTAGCGGCAGGTTCTTCATTGCTTAGGCTCGACATATTTAGATAGGATTCAACATAGAACACAAGGAGACCCTATTACAATGGGTCCTGAGTCATGACAGAAGAGGTTCCTTCTAGAGTTTGAAATAAGTTGGGCTAGGTTGTTCATCAAAGAGTGAATGTATTCTGGTTACTGCATGTGCGTGAGTGGAAAGGGTATCGATAACAGTGAGGCTTCTGTTAAAGAAGAGGGTCTAATACCTGGTGGTCAAAATCAACAACTTCACTAGAGGTAGAAATAAAATCGAGATGTGTCCCAGA
Organism: Nasua narica; assembly: GCA_028533885.1. Taxonomy (NCBI): domain Eukaryota; kingdom Metazoa; phylum Chordata; class Mammalia; order Carnivora; family Procyonidae; genus Nasua; species Nasua narica. Next base: position 14,223,831 of record CM052815.1, read on the forward strand.
CTAGGTACTTCCTTCCTGCTGAGCGCTGGAAGAAATGCTCGCATGTCTCTTTGGGGTTTTTGCTTGTTTGGCTTTTGAATTTTTCCCACTCAAGTATAAGTCAAGGAATACAATCCACCCTCCTTAACATGGGACCTGAAAGTCAAGCCCACCTGATAAGAACCAAAGGCCCAAGGGCCTTATGCGCCTGCAGCCGCAAACCCACACTAACTTAATTAACATCCTCCAAGTACCTCAATACCTGGGCCACCCGTGACTAGGTGACTCTTGGTTTTGGAGGATTTACTCCATCCATGTAGCCCCCCACTTACTGACCACAAATATTTTGTCAAAAAGGTCTTTAATTTAAAGCCACGTTGCAGCCCGGATACAGTATGAACTGAAGAGTTCACCAAGGCTCTAACAATGGGTGAGGAAAGAAAACTGTTTACCAAGCTGAGTGGCAAACAAGCAAAAGAAAGCGTATGTACATGCACTATCTCGAATAATGAAGGAACACAAGCAAGCCATGTCAGATCTCTGTTCCCTGAGAACCTCAGAACCAGGTTCCCTGGTTACAAAAAATTGAAAATTAAAAAACCCATTTCCATCTACGGATCACAAGCCTGCTGAGGGTTCTATAAAGTTCTGAGCGTCTCAGGATGAAGATGGTCTGATAATTATACCTTCCAATCACATACTGATATTAGCACTCTTCGTCTCTCTGTGGCTACATGGCGTAAGTTGGGCTATTTGCATCTTCCAGAAGAATTAAGTGGCAGTGCCTGGCTGAACCACTTGATGGTGCCACAAGTTCACTCACCATTCAGCTAAACCATCCCGAGAGCCTAGGGAACCTCCTAGCTCCAGAAGTGGAGGCAAGAGATATATATGCCTAGGACTCCCAAGTCGAGCTATGTTTTTCCAATGAAGAAACGTAAATTCTGTTCTGGAAAGGTACTTATTTCCGCCAATGGCTTAAAATCAAGGCAGTTAATGTGGTCTAGCAGAAAATGCAAAGGATTCAGAGATGAAATAACTTTAGAGCAAACTCTTAAGAAAAGTGGAGGACTTTGCCAGGTAAACAAACAAGGGAAGAACGTTTTGGGTAATGAGAATAGCAGGAGCAAAGAAAAGGAGAGAGAGCATGAGGTCCTCGGGCAACTGCAAAGCTGATCGGTATGGTTCATTGTCAGAAATGTGTGGAGCATCGGCAGGAGGAAAGCTAAGTGGAACAGAATACTAAACCCAATCACTGGACAGTAGTGATTTCTAGAGTATCAGCTCTATGCGGACATGGTCTTATTCACTGTCGTATGGCCAATGCTCAGAGCAGCCCCTAGTACACAGGAGGGTCGCACAGATCTGCCGAGTGACTTGGCAATGGAACTCCTCAATGCGCGCGCCACTGAAGAATTTCATTGGGGCCCCCTTCCCCTGCTGCAGTCCAGAAAGTTAATGACCACCAGGAAGTCGACAATATAATATGATGTAAAATTTTAGATATTCTGAAGCTTAAGCAAGATCCTCTATCTAAACTAAGACAAACTTATACATCTAGCCACTTGCCAAGACTTGAAAAAGGAGTATTTTAAGGTGCGTGTCAAAGTAATGTACCCCAAAGTGTCTTCTAGATACATCTTTAAAGAAGTCACCAAAAACAAAATAAACAATAATTAAATTAATCCATTTTCCTGCCTACTCATGAAAACATGATGAAGAGGTTCTCAACAATGAAGACGTTGAGAACATATTCACCCTTGCACGGGAAGTATTTTGGTCAGAACAAATTTTACAAGTTGCTTAGCTCAAGACTTTGCCATTATAAAGATTCCTGCCTGGAAACAGCTTGGACCTTCGCAACCACAGGTGCAGGCAAGTGCCCTGGTCTTGCGGTTTGGAATCCCAAAGTGAAAATAATTGGGCCACAAAGCAAAGTTGTTGATGTTTTGTCCTTATTCAGCCTACTTTTAAATATTTATTTATTTATTTATTTATTTATTTTTAATTTTTTATTAACATATAATGTATTATTTACCCCAGGGTACAGGTCTGTGAATCATCAGGCTTACACATTTCACAGCATTTGCCATAGCACATACCCTCCCCAATGTCCATAACCCTATCCCCCCCGCACCTCCCAGCAACTGTTAGTTTGTTTCGTGAGTTTAGGAGTCTCTTATGGTTTGTCTCCTTCCCCATCCCATCTTGTTTCATTTCTCTTCCCCACCCCCCATGACCCCTTGCCCTGCCTCTCAAATTCTTCATATCAGAGCGATCATGTGATAATTGTCTTTCTCTGACTGACTTATTTCGCTTAGCATAATACCCTCTAGTTCCATCCACGTCGTTGCAAATGGCAAGATTTCGTTTCTCTTGATGGCTGCATAGTATTCCATTGAATATATATACCACATCTTCTTGATCC
>CM052815.1:14226337-14259378 GCA_028533885.1 Nasua narica
AATCAAAACCACAGTGAGATACCACCTCACACCAGTCAGAATGGCTATTTATTTATTTTTTAAAAGATTTTATTTATTTGAGAGACAGCAAGCACACAGGCAGGGGGAGCTACAGAGGGAGAGGGAGAAGCAGGCTCCCCACAGGGCAGGCAGCCGGATACAGGGGCTCGATCCCAGGACCCTGGGATCACGACCTGAGCTGCAGGCAGAAATCTAACTGACTGAGCCACCCAGGCGCCCCCCAGTGTGTTTTTTAAACAAATCCCTGGAGATAAAGTGTATCTTTTTTTTTTCTCCCTCACTGGAGTAGCTTGCTTAGGTAATCTGGTCCTTAAGAGACCAATTTAGGGGGCCTGACCCAGAATAACAAGGCTACTGTAACTTAAAGTGACTGAGTACTGGAAAGACAGATGCCCCACGCCACGTGGCAGGTATTCAAGAATCAGATACTGAACCCTGTAAATTCAGGTGATGAAGCATCTCTCATGTTGCCACCTGTACTAAACATGCCTTCTTGAATTTAAAAACGACCAGAACAGGGGCGCCTGGGTGGCTCAGTGGGTTAAAGCCTCTGCCTTCGGCTCCGGTCATGATCTCAGAGTCCTGGGATCGAGCCCCACATTGGGCTCTCTGCTCAGCGGGGAGCCTGCTTCCCCCTCTCCCTCTGTCTCTCTGCCTACTTGTGATCTCTCTCTCTCTCTCTGTCAAATAAATAAATAAAATCTTAAAAAAAAAAAAACCGACCAGAACAACTGACACCCGGGCTTTAGAAAACCTGGATCCAAAGGACACCAGATTCCAGCCCATTTGCACAATATGGAATTCTGGACATGATGTCTGATCTGCCTTTCGTGAGCATCATGTTCACCAGTGCAACTGGCATACATTCTTAAGGCAGAGGCTGTGGCTCTGTGGAGGCATTTTAGAGAACTTTTCTCCTTATGTCTATCTATCCATCTTCCATCTCAGGATCTGATATCCTCCAGAAGACCTCTAACTAGGTACACAGATCATAGTTTGGGGAGCTGGTGTTATTTTACGTGTAGGCTGTGAGATGAGCATTTCTACAAAAGGGCTCTTGCTTATCTCATCACTCTGATGGGGCAGAGACCCCTGATTACATGCCACTGAGCAAAGGCCCCACAATAACATTACGTATAAACCTTAACACCTAAGCCCCAAATGAAGGAGTTAAAATGTACTATGTTCTGTATGAAGAAAATCCTTGATAAAAACTGGCTGGCTGGTAATCTCACAAATGACCTACCTCCAAATATGTGGAATTTATCTGTTAACATTCACATAACAAAACGAAAAACTGTGTAGTATCACACACACACAAAAAACACCTCCTTAACAATAAACATTTCCTGAGCACCAACTAGAACACTGCTGTCAGCAGTGGAGTACAGCTGTGAACAAAAGCAAAGTCCCTAATCTTATACAGCTTATATCTGGGGTGGGGCTGGGGCACAAAGACTATAAATAAGTAGTAAAAAAATGATACTACATTGGGAGGTGATGATAAAAAGGAAAAAAGAAAAATAATCCTGAGTAAGGACAGAGGTGATAGATGCTATCCCTGCAAGTGACCAAGAAAGGCTTCTCTGACATGGTGACATACAAGTGAAGACTTCAATGAAGGGAGAGAGCTAGCAAAAAGGCTATCCTGGTAAAGATCCTTTTCAATGGCAAGAACAGGAAGTGCAAAGGTCCTGAGGCAGACATGTGCTTGAAGTGTTTGAGGAACTGCAAGGAGGCCAGAAAAATAGCAGGGGATGAGAAAATGTGGGATGTTTGAAATCACAACATAAGCGGTCATAAGAACTCGTGATTTTACTCTGAAAGAAATGAAAAGGCACAGGAGAATTTTTGAGTAGAGAAGTGAAATGACCTGGATTTAGCTTTAAAGAGATCACTCCAACTGCTGGGAGCAGAATGTGGGGGCTACAGGCAGGGACGGGAGGAGGGGAGGCTGTGTAGGAAGGTACTGCAAAATGTTCAGAGCACACAATCACGATGGCTTAAATTAGTGGTAGCAGTGGTGGTCTCAGGAAGTGGTCAGATATTGGATATGTTTAAAGGATACTGAGGTCAACAGGATTTCCCAATGCACTGAATTTGAGGTATGAGAGAAAGAGGTAGTAGGGTCTGAGGTGGGGGAATGTCAGTTTTGAAATCAGGCGGACATGCCACTTACTAGTTGCCTGATCTTGACCAAAATACAGAGCTTTAGTTTTTCCCTCTGCAATTGGAGGATATAGCATCCTTCTTATGGTACTATTATGAGGATTAAATAAAATACTGTCGGTTAAAGTGTGTGGGCTTTGAACTCTGGTATTTTCTAAGGCTTATAATATTTATATTTTTCAGAATAAATTTAGAAAGAAAAACTTGGCTGAATTTTTGTATCTTGTAAAAAGTGGAAGAACACCATATTTACAGAGTGACTCCTGAGGTAACCACGTAGCTATGTTAGTTCTTTCTGGACTTACTCCGACACCTTAAAATTATTACCCCTTAAGGTTTTAGTTCTTGTGGTGCAACACTATCGGAAAGGGCCAAGCAAAACAGATGTTATCAAGGACAAACATGGAGATTCACGGGGCTAGAAGGGATCAGAGCGCTATTACTGATACTGTCATCTCATTCATGTATCTGTTTACTTTTTTATTGTCTGTCTCCCCACTAAGCATAAGTTTCTACCACATCCATCTGTCTCCAACTTTTTGCCACTGTATCCCCAGGTACCAGACTACCAGGTACCCTCTACATAGGTCTGGATTGGAGAAATGCAGCTCACGATATATACCTCTAGTTTTGGGCTTACTATCTTTCTAATGTGTTTAAATATTTGTCTTTTCTTTCTGTGTGTGCCTCGAAGACAAGGACGGTGTCTTATTCACTTTGTTACCTCCCTGCCTACCAAAGGACCCGGTATTTGTGGTCTGACACACTGGACTGACCTCACGCAAGTCACACAACTCCTATTGCTTCTTTGTTTCCTATTTGTAAAATGGAACTAGGCTGGGGTCTATCTCAAAGACCATAACAATAGTGGAAAACATGGAGCATACTGTACATATTCAATAAATGTAAGTTTCTTTGCTCTCTTCTTCACACACTGCATATCCATTCCGTTTCTGGTGTTCTTACATCTGCCCCATCATTTGTCCCCACTTGCCAAAAGGGGAGACTAGGGCTCAAAGTAATGAAGTGGCTTTCTGTAGGTCAGATGACCACTAACTGGTGGTATGAGAACTAAAACCTTGATTTGGTGATGCCAAGCCCAGTGTCCCTTCCTCTTTGTCCCTAAGCATACCAGTGATAAATATGGTCTGCATAAAACCATGGTCTGGATTGAGGAAGCTGTGACTTCTTACTTTGAAATGACCAACTATCCAGGCAAGGCTTCATGAATTCTTTAGCATCTTTTAGGTTTGTGAGGAATCATCACAGGATGCTAAACCTAGGGAACACTAAACTGATAGGAAGGCAGGACATCTGCCTGGTCTTCAAGTGCCTCCCAAAGATTGCTTAGCAGTGCAAGGGGAAAAGACAGTGACTAGACAGCAGAGAAACTGGTAACACCTTGAATGAAGTAATCAAATCAACATCAGCAACGAAGGGCAGAGGGAAATGGTGTGTCTCTGGATATGGTGCCCTGAGAAAAATAGAAAACCACGTGTGCTATTTTAGCCAGGAAAGTATAACGTGACTTCAACCGTGAGGAAGCATCAGATAAACCCCAAATAAGCAGCGTTCAACCAGAAAGAGCAGGACGCGTACTCTGCTCCTTAAAAATGTCCGTGTCATAAAAACAATAAAAAGCTGTGGATTTATTCCTGATTAAAGGAAACTAAAGGGACGGGACAACCATAGAGTACCTGATCCTAGACTGAATTCTTTACTGGAGGATAAAAAATGCCATAAGGAATACTGGGGAGTCAAAAACTAGAACACAGATGGGAAATTGGACAAAAATATTATGTCAATGTTAACCCTGAAGTTGATACCTGTGTTGTGGTTATAAAAGAGAATATCCTTACTCTTTGGCAATGCACACAAAAGTATTTAGAGGTAGGGGCGCCTGGGTGGCTCAGTGGGTTAAGCCTCTGCCTTCGGCTCGGGTCGTGATCTCAGGGTCCTGGGATCGAGCCCCGCATCGGGCTCTCTGCTCAGCAGGGACCCTGCTTCCCCCTCTCTCTCTGCCTACTTGTGATCTCTCTTTCTCTGTCAAATAAATAAATAATCTTAAAAAAAAAAAAAGTATTTAGAGGTAAAGAACCATGATGCATGTAACTTACCTTTCAATAATAAAGCAAATGGAGTAAGTTGCATAACATTAAGTGACTCTGGGTAAAGGCGTCTAGAATGTTCTTTGTACGATTCTTAGTCTTACAGCTTTTCTGTAGATTTGAAATTATTTCTAAATAAAACGTTTTTAAAAAACAAGGCGGCTTATGAAGGTTTCACAGAATAAGAGTTCAAGAAGTATAATTCAGGAAGCTGGCTTAGTCTTAGCTCCATCTTATACTTTTTCAGCATTCATGGCTAGTTGGTACCTGGCATACAGAAGGAACTGGTACCAGGGCCCACCGACTAGCCAGTCGGATCACTCATGATTTTGCCCTTTGAAAGTGTTAAGCATAATTCTGATCGAGCTTTAATTACAGGGCGGTGATGAGAACAGACAGTCCTCACCAACAAACCAAAAGCACACTTTTGATAAGGCTTACTCAAGAAAGAACTTCTTACCCTCAATTCAAACATAATGGACAGAATTTATCAGGCCCCAAATTCACCTTTTCTTCATTTGCTGTCTCCACTGTTCATTTGCATTTCCACAAAATGCTTAGTTCGGGGCAAATCTGAATCCATGAAGGAAATTTTAAATGTTCTCAAAAAATAATAGGGAAGAAGTTGAGGGAAAGATGGAAAGGGAAAAGCAAAGGAAAAATATTAAGGAGGAATTAATATAAAACAACCTAAACTCAAAAAAACACGCTCTCTTTCTTTCCCCAAAGAGCAATCTGAGATACATTCACATAGAGGGAGACCTAAAAAGATAGCTTTCCTTCCAAGGATTAGAAGAAATTGAAATGTGGCAACACAGCATTAGCCTGGAAGCTCTCTAGATACAGAGGTTGAAAATTCAAGTCCAGAGGCCTATGGGAGCAAGAGAAGAAGCTCAAAGGGCCTTTAAAATGAATGTCTGTGTACTCCAACGCTATGCCATGCATACCCAGAGTCTTCCCTGATACCAAGCAAAAGGCCAGTCCCTAGTGTGCCCCAAATTACATGCACCACTTAAAACACAGAGACAAACAAGATTAAAAAAAAAAATCCAGATCTCAAGGATATACTGAAGTGGGGGGAGGCAGGGGAGCCAGAGAGTATCAGGCTGAGGGCCATAAGCAGAAAGAGGAGAGCAGAAGGAAAGGCACATCACATGGCTGAGATTCTGTTTTGCAGGGAAGGTGAAGTGTGGCCCGAGCCTTGAAAGACAGACAGGTGTCATAGGCTCAGGCATGAATGGGATGGGGAGATGGGGAGATGGGGAGAAGAGAAAGGCACGCCAGCCGAGGAGCCAGTCGGCTGAGGGCAGAGAATGTGCTGGACACCACGGGCCCACTCTGGCCGGACGCAGGGAGGGATGATGGGTGGCAAGAGAGGCGATGGCCTTGTGTAGTTGGAATTCAATCCTAAAACACCGCAGGCAGCCGCTGGAGGCCTATGACGGAAAGCAACATTACCTGACTCAGATTTTAGCAAGACCACCCAGGAAACAGTATGTGGGATGGAGTGGAAAAGAAAATTGCCAATAAATAACTCCTGGTTCAAAAAACGGGCAGACATAAACCACCACCGAAGAAAAACCAATAATTCTTAACTCTGAGCTTTATTTAGACCAGCTCTTTCTGTCCCTTTGGTTAGAAGTAGTATGACATTCTGTTCCACTTCAGCATTCTGCTGTGTTCACACAGAAAAGACAGGTGTACTTTCCTTCACAAACATGTGAGCTTGCATTTATTTATTTATTTATTTAGCCAAATTCACGCTACATTTAAACCTTGAATGAATTCATTTGAAGGAAGACGATCAATGAAATTACATAGTTGAGAATTCATTATTGGGGAAAAACAAGTTTATCAAAGTTAAAATTAAAAAAAAAATAAACTATCACCATGTTTTTGTAGCAGCTTCTAATCACGCCAGGCTAATAGGCAGAGAACACGGAGAAAAGATCTTTGAGGGAAACAAGCTGTGGGAATGAGAGAGGAGACGGTCTTGTCTATTCAGAGAATTTCAGAAATCGTTCGTCTGCGCTCACAGGGTGTGATACTCCCTTCTGTCATTCAGGCGCTGGCAGCTTCACTCCATGCTGCCTGAAGGTCACCCGCTGCCGGATCTGTGAGATTCCTGCTTAGTCTCAGGAGGTGTTTAAAAATTATGAAATTAATAACTTGATTACAACAGATTCCTCAGAATGAGGAAATGGCACAACACTGTGTGGCACGTGATACCTTACATCCCACATATGCTTTACCAGCTCCTTGTCACCGAAACACACCACGTTCAACACGGCAGATTGCAGCCACTAGCATTAAAATGACAGGGTCAAGGGAAGAAGGGGGAGTATGGTAGTCCGGCGTAAAATTCAGGATTCTGCCTTCCTCTCCCCACCCATCCTGTATGTTAATGGGAAGCTGTAAATCAGAAGGACGTCAGAGGGCTACGACATCTAAGGACCACACGGACGAGACCTCAGGAGGGGACCTCGAGGAAGCAGGCTCTAAGATGGCCCTGGAAGATGAGGAAACATTGACCTTATCCTTCCCTTACCTACCATTCCATCTCACTGTGGGTGACTCAGCTATGGTCTCCACTCACGGCACCTAAGGGGTGAGAAGCTAGATTGAGACAATACTTCGGGCCACCTCGACTGACAAAGATACAAGGGAGGAAATGGAACTGAGTCCGTAACTACCTGAGCACAGACGGCTCCGATGTGTTCGGCGCTCCCCTAAAGGCCTCAAGTTAGGAGCCCAGTGATTAAAAACAAAGGCTTTGGTGCCAAACGGCCTTGGATTTGAGTCCTGGTTCAACACAGACAAGCGGCTTAACCTCTCTAACCCTGACTTCGATAAATTTGTAGAAGATGATAATCACACCACCTTATGAGGTCATTACGAGATACAATGAAATAAATGGATACGTATAAAGTACTTAGCACTGTGCCTGGAGAGTAACCCTTCAAACATTAGCTATGTCGATGACTGATCATCTGAGGCTTCAGGGCACAAAAACCGAAATACTAGGCTCGCAATAATAACAGCCATGATGAACAATGGGGTGTGTGGAAAAGCGGGGGGCAGGTCGTGGGTGGGAGTAGGAAGTTGCATTGCAGCTTCTCCAAAGATACTGTTAAAAACGTGCCTAAGCAGGGAAACGCTGTGAGGCATTATTTCTTTGTATCGAACAAGGTTGCCGTGAGCCAGATACTCATAAAAACTCCTACATTTGCTTCCTCTCCTAGTTGGTATTATACTTTTGCAGCATTGTGTCTGTTGGCTACGTAATAAAAGCAAAGATCTCTACAAAAATTAAGTCAAAATGGATCAAAGGCCTAAATGTAAAAGCTAAAACCATAAAACTCTTGAAAGAAAACAGGGGGAGAGCTTCATGACATTAGTTAGATTTGGCAATGATTTCTTGCACAGGATAGCAAAAAGCACAGGCAGTGAAAGGAAAAATAGATTAAACTGACTATATCCAAATTAAAAACTTCTGTGCATCAAAGGGCACAATCCATAGAATGAAAAGGCAACCCACAGAGTAGGAGAAAATATTTGCAAATCACATATCTGATAAAGGGTTAATATCCAGAATATATAAAGAACTCCCACAATTCAACAATGAAGAACTAATGACACAAATAAAAAAGGGCGAAGGATCTGAACTGACATTTCTCCAAAGAAGATACAAAATGGCCAATAACCAGTTGAAACAGCACTGAAAAGGTATTTAGCATCACAAATCATGAGGGAGACACAAATCAAAACCACCACAGGCCACCTCCTACCCATTAGGACAGCTATTATTTAAAAACACAACAAAATAACAAGTATTGGCAAGGATATGAAAACGCTGGAACCCTGGTATGTTGTTATGGGAATACAAAATAGGTAAGCTACTAGGGCAGTTCAAAGAAAAAAAATACATACGTACATATATATGTATTTTTATATATATTTTATATATTTATATATACAAATACATAAAAATGTAAATACAAATACAGAAAAATGTTATATATATAAATATATAAATATATATATATATAAAATTGCCACATGATCCAGCATCTCCACTTCTGGGTACCCGTCCAAAAGAACTGAAAGCAGAATCTCAAAAAGATAGGTGTACACCTCATGTTCACAGCAGCCAAAAGGTGAAAGCAACCCGAATGTCCAACAGCAGATGAATGAAGAAACACAACGCAGTGTATACATACGCTGGAACTCCATTCAGCCTTCAAGCGGGAGGGAAGTGCGACACAGCCAACAACATGGATGAACCTCGAAGAGGTTCCACAAAGGACAATGAGCCAGCCACCGGGACTGGGGGATTCCACCCACATGAGGTCCCTCGAGTAGTCAGGTTCAGAGAGACAGAAAGTAGAATGGAGCCGGAGCCTGTCCAGGGCTGGGAGAGGGGGTAGTGAGGAGTTACTGTTTTATAGACACAGCGTTTCAGTTTGGGAAGATGAGAAAGTTCTGGAGAGGGACAGTGCGTCGGTGGCACAACAATGTGAAAGTATTTAATGCCACTGAACTCAATATGGAAAAGCGATTTAAATGGTGTTTTCTGTTATGTATTTTTACCACAATTTAAAAAAAAAAAGAAAGAAAAGAGAACTTGCTACCAACCCTAAGTCATATCCTGGCCCTGGAAAGAGTGGGCTTTATGCAGCCATCCCTCTGCCCCTGTGGTTCTTACACTGTGGCTTTGGGAACCGAGTCACAGCACACCTTTCATAAATGGCAGCTAAGAGATACTGACAGTCTCAATTTTCTCAAAATAAAACTGTTAAGAAATAAAGCCATGCACTTAGTCCTACTTTAAGTACTCCTACTTCAGAATTCTAGGGGATAATTTTTTTAAATCTAGACATAAGTGCATAAAAGAAAAAGAAATCATGTCTTTAATGGCGTGCTAACGTCACACTCTCTTCCTTAGGAATGATTTTCTTTCGTTGCCAGGACGGCAACGGTTGCTGTGGAAACCACGCAAAAACAGGGATAGGCAACTGAGACAAACCCCACTCACCTGCACAAAGATGCCCTTGCTCTTGTATTCCTCATGGAGGCACTGAGAGAAGAAATCCACAAAAGCCTGGGATGGGGTGGGAGTGAGAAGGAAACATACACGTTACATCAATCGGCCTGATTTGTAGTCATGGCAACACAAATAACAAACTAACCATTTAACACCAGAGTTCCTAATCATTCTTATTTCAAATGCAGAAGAGACCTTAAAGAAAAAAAAAAAAAAACCTCAAGTTGTTTTTATCTGCCACTAAATTAAGTATTCTCTTACCAAATATAATCTCCAGATCAAATCTTGCCTTAACCAGAAAAGGGTCTTATCTCTTCTTTTTTTCAGAAAATTACTTTCCAGGAAGAAATGTTTTATTATATAACAAAGGCTATGTTCCTCCTCCCCACTTGCCAAACGGAAACACAATATGAATTCCGTTCGACTCTCCTCTATAGGGATTTTGTTGTCAGTAAAGAAAAGAAAAGAGCAAGCATCCTCTTGGTCCTTTGGGATGGCAAGATCCAAGAAGTGTACGGATGAATGTGACAGCCCATCTTCTTCTGATAGTACAATTTTAAATCTATTTGTAAAATATAATGTCCCATTTTTCAAATATGGACTCTACCTCAGGCTTAAAATACAAAGTACCAATAATGATTCTACTAGGGTCCCAATTAACCAGTCTCATGGCCATGGAGCAGAACAGGGTAAGAAGCATGGGTCCACCAATCACTTCAAGAAACACAGTGTTCATCTTAACTGTACCTTCTGTATATTTCAGACATACAGAAAGCAAGGAGGTAGCACGAGTGGGGCGTGGTGCCGTGGGTTTTCAAAAACGGTAGTCACTTCACATTTTTCCAGTGGACATGGAGCCAAGTGAAAAAGAAGGCAAGCATTTTGCTCTTTTCCTTCTCTGACATATCGCAAGTTCTTACCATATCTTGCTCATTTTTCCCTAAAAGCTCAATATCAGTGTCTCGATGGTCATTTTCATTTCAGAGATGTATCCTATGCCTCAACAATGGGTAAAGAGACACTATGTATCTGCAGGCAGCAGGAAATGTACTCTAAATAATTGTCCCTACTAGTAATGTGAAGAGGTGAATGGTGATATTGTATAGAATTATGACATCTTACAGAGAGTTCTACAAAATCCTTCTCACTCCAGAAGTGACAATAAATATCTACGAATTCTGAATAACGTGGCAAAATACTCACACTCTCCCTCGGGCTGTGTTGCATCTACTATGTGTCTTTATGTCATGACTGGTGGCAAATTCTTCCACTTAGCTCTGCAGAGTTGGAACTTTTGCTGGATGAGGTTGACTCATTCATGAACCAAATCTCCCATCATTAACGTCATGTTTTGATCAACAGAGCTAACTGGCCTAGGCCAGCTCTCTATGCCAAGCACAAAATCAGGCATACCCTGTTTCCTTGTGTTTCGCCTAACTGCACTTCACACAGACTGTGTTCTTTAGAAAATGGAAGGTCTGTGGCAACCCTGCGTCAAGCAAGCCTATCGATGCCATTTTTCCAACAGCATATGCTCATTTCTTGTCTCTGTGTCATATTTTGGCAATTCTCATAATATTTCAAGTTTTTCATTAATTTGTTATGGTGATCTGTGTTCAGTGATTACCACATGTTGAAAGCTCAGATGACAACATTTTTTAGCAATAAAGTATTTTTTAATTAAAATAGGTACATTGCTTTTCTAGACAAAATGCTATTGCACACTTAATACACTACTGTAGAGTGTAAACATAACTTTTTTTACATTGACCCTAGTGTAAACGTAACTTTTATATACACCGGGAAACCAAACCACTCATTGGACTTGCTTTATTGTGATATTCACGCTATTGTGGGGGTCTGGAACCAAGCGTATAGTAACTCTGACCTACGCCTGTATTGGTTTGAAAACCAGTTGACTACTGGGAGAATAAAGCATCTGCAGATCTGAGACTTGGTGTCCCATTCCTTCCCTTCCCGGTCCATTTGCAAACAGCCAAGAAAAGAACTCCAAGAAGCCTCTATGCTTATTTCTCGTCACTCTTAATCTGACATGATTTACTAAAAAGTTGTTCACCTTGGTTGCAGAGTAGATGGCCAACAGTGGAACTGGGGCTATGCCACTGGCAGAGGAAATGTTCAGAATTGCCCCTTTAGATCTAAAAAGGAAAAAGTACCAAGTGAACAGAATGAAATCATAGACACAATGGCTTGTAAATTACAGTTTGCGACACAGAATTATTTTAAACAGAAGAACATAGCTGTTTTTCTAACAGACATCTCCCCTTGCCTTTCATCAGCACATGATATCCTTGGTCAGTGAATGAGACATAACTCAATCAACTAAAAATAGCTCTTGTCTGCAATTAGCTCATTTCTGTTTTAGTAATCCGGGGGATGACAAGATCAGAGCAACAATCTCCGGTTGATCTCTCCTGTCGTAGGTCTTCTCTGGCTGCATCACCAAGAATCCTGGCTCTTAGAAACACTCTCATAACCCTGGCCTGCCAGCACATACTACCTTGCTGTAGTATTTAATCATCACATATGTATATTCCTCAACAAAACCCTAAGTTTCTGCACATCAGAGCCCTTATCTTACACTTTTCCTCAAACACCCCTGTACAGTCCTGAGCATGTAACAGGTACTTAATGAAACCTCCTGGCGATAAGTGAATGGTTATATTCTGCCCTCCTACTTCCTCCAGGTTGTAGATGTTCAGTTACAAAACAAAGAGTTGACTATAAAATTATGCAACTCTCTAGGAGATCAAACCATATTCTTTGCCCAAAGGCAAAGCTCAATTTCTACTGTAACTTCTAGAGACTACTGAAAGCTCAAAGTCAGAAAGTTACCAGGAATTACTAATTTTACCAATAAATGAAAATTAATTGGAGGAAAGCAATGCTGTAACTATACTAGCTGTCAGCAAGGACATCTGGGTTGGGTAAAGTGTGGGATTAGGGTTTTAGGAATTTTCAGCGGAATGAAGAGCCACTCTTCCCCCTCAAATCCATCCTTCACAGGGTAGTGGGTAGGGTGTCAGCCCCCTTCAGCTACCGCAAGCAACCCTACCTACCTCCTGTCCTCCAGGTGAGGCTCCTTTCCTTTCACTCAGCTTCTCCTTGTTTTTTTTCTGAATTCACCTCCTCCAAGACCTATCTTTTTTTCAGTACTTTTTTAAAAAAGGACTATACAGATTCATTTTATGCAAAATAATAAAAGAAACCTGATTAAATGGAATCTACGTGATTTTAGACATCAATCCAAAAAGAAATAATCCCTAAAGGTCACCCAGTCCATCTGCCAGCCTCTAGATGAGATGCCACTTCAACTATCAAACAGAAGTCTGGATCCTCAGTTTACTGCATCCCTGGCAACAAGTTGTTGTCTGGTGTTTTTATTTTTGTTTTTTTAAAGATTTTTTTTTAATTTATTTACTTATTTGAGAGACAGAGAAAGCGAGAGAGAGGATGAGAGGAGAGAAGGTCAGAGGAAGAAGCAGACTCCCCGTGGAGCCGGGAGCCCGATGCGGGACTCGATCTCGGAACTCAAGGATCATGACCTGAGCCGAAGGCAGTTGCTCAACCAACTGAGCCACCCAGGTGCCCTTGTGTTTTTATTTTTGAACCCAAGTCCTTACTAGCAGTACACACGTTCCTACGCAGTGAAATCCACTCACATTTTGGTCATCAAAATCAAATCTCAAATTTAAAAATATTATATTGGGGTTTTAAAGAAAGCTGGAAATATTTAGTCAATGCACTGATTATATCATTCTTGTATGTTTTGCTTGTATCTCAAAGACAGAAAAGCCTTTCATTTTTAAATACTGGGAAGGGAGTAATAGTAGCTACCAGGAGTTAGAACCCAATCACTTTAAGGCAAAACTAGTAATTAGGAATGAGTATCCAAGATTTTGATTTTATCTATTTGTGAGAAACTCCTCTAATTAAAATGGACTAAAAGGCGACTTTTGTTACTGGAGACTTTTAAGAGAGTATTAATTAAGGACATTTAAAATATCCCCATCTTTTTTGGGTGCTTAAATTGTTCTCAAATTAGATTGTGGGGATGGCTGCACAGCTCTGAGAATACACTAGAAACCACCAAACTGCACACTTTACATGGGTGGAACTTAGGGTATATGCAATATATCTCAATAAACCTGTAAAAGACAGAGACAGAAGCGTATTTATGATCTATCATAAGGTGTCCCCTTTAAGCTGAGAGCAGACCCCAATCACGGGAAAGCTGAGAGGGCTACGGAATCTTCTGCAACACAGATGCGCTAAGTGAATGGTTATCACTGCGGTAAGTGAATGGTGAGATGTAACCTCAAATCCTGACAAGTTGCACCCCCTTTCTGAGCCCTAAGCTTACCTGAGGCTTTAGGTAACAATTTATTGTAACCTCTTCTCGTGTAACCAGGGACTGCCATGGCCTCACCCGTTTGGAGCAACTGAAGGAAACGCTAGGTAAGAGTAGTTGTTCTCCCCGGAAGCTGTAGCAGAGCGCTGCTGGTTTTGTCAGCTGGATGGCGTGCTCTGTTAAACTCAGATTGGCAGGGGGTTACGTGTGCCCTTGAACACAAATCTTAACATTTTTAATTTCACTTCTTACAAATGAAATGCAATTTAAAAGTGTTAAAGCTTAATGTTAACATTAAGCTTATCAATAAGCTTAATGGTATCAAATGCATTTTATTTTATTTTTTTAGATTTTATTTATTTATTTGAGAGAGAGAGAGAAATTGAGAGAGAGCATGAGAGGGGAGAAGGCCAGAGGGAGAAGCAGACTCCCCGCAGAGCTGGGAGCCCGAATGTGGGACTCGATCCCGGCTCTCCGGGATCATGACCTGAGCCGAAGACGGTTGCTTAACCAACTGAACCACCCAGGCGCCCCTCAAATGCATTTTATTTATTTATTTGTTTGTTTGTTTGTTTGTTTGTTTATTTATTTATTTTTAAAAAGATTTTATTTATTTACTTGAGAGAGAGAGACAGAACACGAGAAGTGAGAAGGTCAGAGGGAGAAACAGACTCCCCATGGAGCCGGGAGCCCGATGTGGGACTCGATCCCGGAACTCAAGGATCATGACCTGAGCCGAAGGCAGTTGCTCAACCAACTGAGCCACCCAGGTGCCCTCAAATGCATTTTAAAAACGAAATCCTGATCTTACGAAAACGAAACTCACTCTTTAAACTTCACTCACCAAAGCGGTGATTTCAATAAGGACAAATTTATTTAAAGACAATAAAAACTTCCTTCCCATTTTCAAAAATAATAGATCAATAATCAAATATGTCACAATTATGCAGGTATGCTCCTTTAATTGTTTACCCCTTGAGGCAACCAAGATCTTCGTTTCTCAAATACTACCCCAGTTAAAACATCTGGGAGCTAAGAGTTGCTTGGAGTTAGTGAAAAGTCAGAATTTGAGGGAACGTTATTCAAACAAAAGTATTTGCACTTTAGAACACATTAAGCGAACCCAAGACCAATGAAGCCTAAAGCAAGAACGCACTAGACCCGAGGAAATAAAAGGATAGCATTTATAATTGTCTCATAATGACAGCAGAGGAACACCCTTCTATGAAAACTCTCTGCCAACAAGAAGCACACGAATTTGTCTAGCAAAAACCTTCCTCCCACACCCACACACACAACAGCATAGAATTCTCTTTCTCTCCCAGGATAATAATATTCGACTAAGTTTTGTGTGAGTCATAAACAACACGCTGGGGGAGCTGTCTTAATCCTTGTACTGTATACAGTATCTATTCTTCGTGCAGAGATGGGGATGATCATTTGGGACTGCGAGGCACAAAGGAGTCGTCTTTAAAATCAACTACTTTGTCTGGCTCTAATCCTCCATCTGAGCAGAATTAGTGACGTCAAACCAGTTTCCATGACACAGCCAGACTCACGACAGCTCTGTTACATCAGCAGAAGGACGGAATGGGCTGCGCTTAATTGCACACGAAAACAAACAGAAAACCGAACCTTAGTTAATCTCTCATTTTCTGGGGACTTGGGGAACAATTCTAAGATCGGAAGGAACATTAACAATATGTGCCCAAGTTCCGTAATGAAGACTCGTGTTGCTCATACTTCAGCACACTTCCCAGCCTGCTATATGACAAATATCCAAATAAACAAGTCAAATCATATTTTCTGTGATAGAACATTCTTAATTCATCACACTGCTTACTTGCTAACAGCCGCACGATGGTGTCTCAGTGGTACAAATTACCGAGGAGCTACCAGAACTAAAATACTGCAAAAACAAAGCAGAGGACACGACTGGTGATAAGGAAGCACTTTTTCGTAGAAACATATTCTCTTCAGTTACTAGCCCTTTTACAAGCCAAACGTCACACAAATCCAACCCTATAAAATTCGGTATCTGGTATTTATAGCTTCCTATAGCTCTGCTCCCTGGTAGCATTCCTGCAGACCTGCGGAAAGAAACTCTATCCTAACGCTCCCCTTAATTGTCACGCGGATAAAAAAAAATTGTCAGGCCTTTATTTTCCCGTAAATACTCCCACTATTCCGTCAGATTGCTGCAGTATCCTTGTCCATAGCTCTGTAAAGATACTATTGTCACAGAGGAAGTGATAGGTTTCCCTTGAATAAGTCACTGATCTCTACCTTCCTCGGGAACCTCAGCGCTGCCCCGTGATGCCGGGGAGACAGACGGGGAGGTGTAAGTGCTCCCGTGGAGGCCTGGACCACAGGATCAACTCTGATGTGGGCAGCTAACTGAATACAGAGTTTGATGGCAGATAAGGGAGATTGTGCAGAAAAGACTCCATGATGATTCTATTTCCATTTCTTATCAGGGAGCCCATAAGTGAGCTCCTGGAGGGTCATTGCTTTTTTTTTTTTTTTAAGCTTAAATATAACACTGAAATTGGTACAGACAATTCTCTAGCAGACTCTCCAGAAGACTGAGAAATGTATCAAAACAGAGTTCTATGTCAGAAAAGAATCCTGGAACAGAGGGGTCAGACATATAATTAGAACCGGCAATCCGAATACATTATACGAATCCTGCTTTGCTGAAGGAAGTTTGCAAACATTTCCCACGTGAAAGAGAACTGCCTGCCCTAAAACACCATAACATGTCATAATTCCACCTTAAGCAATACAGTATGAAAGGGGCTATTTTTAGCTTTTCCATGGTTGTTATGGCAACCACCTCCTGGCTCCAGCTGTACACAATGTTTATAATTCCAGAGAAGTGGAAAGAGCAAGTTCCCTCTATAATGTAATTATGCACTTTCTACTTCTGTGGTAATAATACCTTAGTTTAATTATAGGTACTTGTTTAGTGATAGTTGGCTTTAGGCTATCGTTCCAGAGGGTTTGGAAAATCTCATACAACAGAGGTAGAATCAGTAAAAGGGGAAAAACAACAACAACGACAACAACAACAACGAAGGATCTTTATAAAGGACTCTGCTTTACTCAATGGAAATTCGACTCCTAGGGAAACCAACCATAGGAAATACGCCACTTAAGGGCAGGCTATAATAAAATCACTTATCATGTGTAAGGAAGAAGGCTTTCAGATGATCGGTTACGTTGGAGCTTTTCCTCTCCTCTTGGGCACACAGCTAACAACATGTCTGGCCTCCTGTGCAGTTAGTGGTTAGTGGCTGCGACTGAGTTCTGGACGATGGACTGTAGGCAGCAGTGATGTACACCACTTCTGGGCCTAGCCCATGAAACCTCCCGTAAAATCACCCTATTCTCTCTTCCCTCATCTGCTAGCGGGATGCAGGAGAAGCAGCGGACAGCTGCAAGGTCCAAGGGAAGAACAGCCCCGACGTGGAAGGAGTCTGAGATCCCTGAATGACCAGGTAGAGCCCCCACCACTGATCCACACTGGCCATGTATCAGGAGGAAAAAAGTCAGTCTTCAGAGTGTTAAGCCACAGAGATCTTGGGATGGTCTTATAGCAGTTAGCTTACCTTAATAGAACTCTTTTAATTCGAATCGACTTTACTGTTCCCTCTCCTAACCAAAAGTACTGATTGATAAAGTCCATTTCTTAGCAAGAGCCACAGTCACACTCATGGTATTGGTTTGTCTATAGTCTATGACGGCTTTCCACCGGATCGTTTCTCAGCTTTAGTTTAAAATCAACTTGATTTCCTAAAGGCAAAGATCCAGGTCATCTTCTGTAAGCTCCATGATAAACTCTACTCAGTGAGTGCCTGTTGAATGAATGGACCCTCTTCTTTGCATTGTCTTTATCTAATGCTCTAGCTATAACTGCAGTCATGGCTGCTAAGTCTCTAAGGATAGGAGCGAAGTTCCTGGCACTCTATGTCTGTATCATTTACTAACTAATCATGAAGCTTCATAGTGTTCAATCTCTTTGGGACTCACTTTCTATCAAATAAGGGCGGGGTGCTGATTTCAACTAATTAAAGTACTAAAATTCCATGACTATTTAAATCTATTATGATCTGCAAGATTACTTCACAATCATCATCTCTTTTTGATATGGTTTTCACCAACACACTTAAAAATTCCTTTTCCCACGCTTCTGTGGTTTATTTCATTTTTAATGGATGGAATTACCGTCCTGAATTGATACCAAGTCACTGGCAGATATTGAAACTGGATTAAGATGATGGCCATAATTTCCTCCCTCCTGGGTTCTACCCTGTCGGCCCTGATTCTCTGTAATCTCCTAGGGTTCTGTCTGGTTAGACCTCTGTCTGTTGGCTCCTTATCTGACCACCAGGGGCACACTCTCACCGTCGACCAACAGGAAGCAGTCTGAGTGTTTAGAGGGAAATTTTACTAAAGGAATTGAAATATACCAAACTTCTTATAAAATGGAATTACAAACAAAAACTGCAAAGAAGCAGTTTCTCCACCAGTCTCTGCAGATGGCAAACAAAATGGATTCCTAACCTCGCTTCCTCCTCTGTACAATGGTGGGAGGCTATCAAAGTTAAATGAGTTAACACACATCAAGTCCTCTGTACAACACTTGGGACGTAACAGGTTCTCAACAAACATTAGCTGTCAACCCTGCCTGTAGCTGGTCACAGAGGTTTTCTTCGAAGAAGTAGGGTCTTTGGGCTATGACCTCTCCGAAGCTGTGATTCCTTTGGCTCTCTTCCAAACTCAAAGCTGTTTTGCTGAGGAAGGATGACTGTGAAGCCCTAAATTTAGCAAACGATCAAGCTAGCTCAAGATGCAAGCCCAGATCTTTTCAACAGGTTTCTTTTGAAAGCCTAGACATCATTCAGGCTTTTCCAAGGGAGAAACAGAGCTTAATTACAATTTTACACTTCGTGCTATTTCAAGAAGAAACTACGACACATTTCTCAATGAAAACGAAGACATCTAGCATATCCTAGTGGAACCCCACTCAAACCAGAACACAAAGGGGGGTCCACAGTGTGGGTTTCTGCTCCAAGGGTAGGTCTGACATCTTATAACCATTTTATAACATGCCTAAATTCCTCATATATCCGTTCACTCATTAAAAATTAAACAATCAGAAGATGGGGTCTTGCTTTGTGAAACTCCACTGATTTTAGTTCTGACAGTGTACAGCTTTAAGAAGGCATTCCCGGGAATACCCCAGGAACTCTACCCGCCCCCTCAGAATAGCAGGCAATTGAGTTGGTGATGGTGACTCAGGCAGACTTTTTAATCCTGATCTAAAGGAACCACCACAACCCTGGAGAGGGAAATAAAAAGGGAATCGAGTGGAAAAGGCCTCCACCACCAGATGACTCATGCTCTACCGTGTGACTCCCAGGCACATTACTCTGTTGCTAAGACATGGAGGATAGGCTCATTAGTCACTTTAATGAATTTTGCAAAGAAAGGATTCTCCCTATAAATAATCATGAGCTCTGTCTCTCTAATGTTTGTGTGTGCGCTCATGACTCACCTTTCCACCATACCAGGCAGCACCAATCGTGTCATCTGCAAAAGAGAAAACAAAACATTCGTGATGGCTAAGGTTGCAGGCATCAGCTAGAGTGGAGAGAATCCACCCACTCAAAACAGAAGGGAATCACGAAACCGCTCACCACTCTACAGACAGCACTTTATTTTATATACTCTATATAATTTGGCTGTGTCAAGAGTGCATAAAAAGGAATCAGATGAAATTAGTGGAGATAACACTGGGAATACTCTCAGTAAACTTGGCTAAAATTGGCCTTGCCTGAAACCTAATACTGGCACAGAGATCTTCAAATAATTAAGGACTTAACAGTGAGCTCTAGTCCCCCAAAATGTACTCCCGGAAAGGGACATACATTATCAAAAGGAGTATCTGTGAACCAAGATCACTTAAGATTTCTAATCTTAAGTGCTCAAATAATCTTTTCCTATCAAAAAGACCTTTGAAGAATGCCCTAAAGTGACAGGTTGGCAAATGTTAAGTGTATCCTCACATTTCATTCCCCTTGTTGGTCTAGCTAGCTGAGTAAAACACATCCTTAAAGAAAGTTAAGGTTATCTGTGATCGCTTGAAACCAACAACAAAGAAAAATGACACCTGCATTTTCAAAGGGCCTTTTAATTGTTCATTAAATACATATAATACAAGGCATCTGGGTGGCTCAGTTGGTTAAGCATACGCCTTTAGCTCAGATCATGATCCCGGGATCCTGGGATTGAGCCCCCTGTTGGGCTCCCCACTCAGTGGGGAGTCTGCTTCTCCCTCTCCTTCTGCTCCCCATTCCTGCTCTCTCTCACTATCTCAAATAAATAAAATCTTTAAAAAAATACATATAATATGGTGAGAGAGGCTACTTCTAAACTCTGTTTTAAGATATTATTAACTCAGAACGGTTAAGACACCCACTGGCTTAGTCAGGGCCATGTCTTAGTTAAGTACTGAGGTTAAAACACGAATTCTTGATATGCAGGTATCATCAAATTTCTAAGAAGCAAATGCTGCTTTGTCACAGAAAAGTTGGCATGGATGCCAAACATAGGAATTTTACGTGTTTTATCTTGAATACTACGTCTTAATGAAAACAGTACTCTGGTAAGAAAATAAATTTTTTTCCTAGAAATATTTTGAAGAAAGAAAATGCATTCAGCTTTACAAGGTAAAATCTCCCATGTGGTGCTCCCAACCCAGATGTCAAGTCAGGGGCTGCTGCATATACTTTTCCAGGAAAAACAAGTTCAAACTGACACCACATCATGAAAGATAGACTGACACACTGCCAGCTTCAAAAGAGACAAAGAAGTGTCTCCAAAGCCTGGGGGAATCATATCGATAGAAGTTTCTGGATTTGGCTGAATTTTTTGGCCCATATTTAAAAAAAAAAAAAAAAAGATATCAAGACAAAGAGTTTGGCTTAAAGCATTCCACATCTCCCTCCTTCCTACATACAAGTCTACGTTTTTCATATTAAAGTCGTCTTCACAGAACAAGGGGCACGTGCTCTGTATGTTCAATAGCACGAGATATGATTGGAAGTTACACATGCAACTTCTTGGTCATGGCCTTAAAGGAGAGAAAAACATGTGTCCTCCTCCTGACACATTCCTCCTCCTGATGGCTGGATAGATGTGATGGAAGGAGCCAAAATATCCCACTTGAACCCCAAGATGATAATAAGGTCCTGCGATAATAGGGGCAGAGCAATGAGATAAAGAGGGAGGATCCCTAATGACTGGGGCACTACTATGCCAAACCTTGATTACCTACCCAGCTTTTTATCTGAGAGTAAAATACATTCCTATTTTGTTTAAGCCACTGCTAGGTCTCTGTTACAGCAGCCAAAATACTACTCTAACTAATAAAATTGACCATTTGTGTTGACGAAAACCAAGTGAGGGTAACATTTTAAGACTTAAAGATGAAATAACTCCCAAAGCAAACTCAATCAGAGATTATGCTGATAACCCAAATGGTCTCAGTATTTTATAATTTTTACAATATGCTTCTGTTTCTTTTCTTTTCTAGGTCTGCTGACCCAATTCAGGACATGCCACAGGGCCTCAAACCAAACTGGATGGAGCCAAGTCAGAGAAAAAGCTGATTTCAGGGCTGATCCTTTCAACACTGTAGTTACCTCTTCCCTTTTCGGATGAAGTAACTCTTCAGACTTGCTTACACATTTCCTAAGATGTGCCTTTTTATGGGAAGACACAGCAATTGCTCAACAGATAGCCACTGAATGTTCAGGGAAGTGTGGGACACAGTCAGGTCCAAGTTCAAATCCCAGCCCTTCCACTTACTAGCGGTGTGAAACTGAGCTACTTCCTTCTCTGTAGAGTATGTATGGATTATATAAAGAAGGCATCTACGTTACAGGTTATTCTATTCTGAATCTCAAACGAGATAATGTTTATAATGGGTTCAGCACAGAGCTCGCCACCCAGCAAGTCTCTGAGAGGAATTGGCGTCGCTTATTGCCAGCAGGCACTGTTCTTTCAGGACGCAGCGCCACTCTGTATGTAGGTCTCCTTTAAGCATGTTGTGTCCCACACAACGTAGAGCCCAAAATAATGACCAAGTCTGAGGTCATCAAGTTCAACCCACAACAAGTTTCTGGATAGTTCCATCAACATTGAAAAATACCTCAGTTGGGATGTTCTTGGGGTAATGGAATTATTCTAAAATTGGATTTAGTGATGATTGCACAACTCTGAATTTATTTACTATTTAATTATACGCTTAAAGTGGATGAATCTTAGGGTTTATACATTATTTTTCAATGAAGTTTTTTTTTTAATATTTTTAAAGATTTTATTTATTTGTTTGAGAGAGAGAAAGAGAAAGAAAGCACGGGCAGGTCAAGAGGCAAAGGGAGACTTCCTGTTGAGCAGACAGCCTGGCCCGGAGCTCGATCCCAGGATCCCGGCATCATGACCTGAGCCCACGTCAGCTGAGCCTTACAGGCGCCCCTGAATAAAGTTTTTTTTTTTTTAAATCTTAATAATCATATGAATGAGTTAAAGAACTGGAATCACAAAATACAGTGGATGTTATTTTATCAAACCCAAGAGAAAAAAGAGCTTTCCAAATGTTCTATGCGTATCAACTTATGGCCTGAGAAACATGAACTAATAAAAAGAGACATTCTTTAGTTTTGTCGAGGCCAGGTTATGTACTTAAACTGGGCTGGCTAGGGGCGCCTGGGTGGCTCAGTGGGTTAAAGCCTCTGCCTTCAGCTCAGGTCATGATCTCAGGGTTCTAGGATTGAGCCCTGCATCAGGCTCTCTGCTCAGCAGGGAGCCAGCTTCCTCCTCTCCCTCTGCCTGCCTCTCTACTTGTGATTTCTCTCTTTCTCTGTCAAATAAATAAATAAAATCTTTTTTAAAAAAAAAAGAAGAAGAAGAAGAAACTGGGCGGGCTGATACGAGCTCACTACCTAGCCAGAGAATAGATGTACATATAAACAAACCATTACAAGACATATTGTGAGTGGTACAACAGAGGTAAGAACAGAGGGCCCTAATGTTTTCTAGAAAAAGTCGTAATGTTTAGGGAATCAGGTCTAGAGCTTCACAGATTATATTTCAGTTAAGTTCTGAAAGAATAAATAGGAATTCATCAGGCGGAAAAAATATTCTAGTAGAAGGAATAGGATACAAAAAGGCAAACAGCTGCAAGAAACTACAATATATGCCATAGAAGTGATGCACTGAAAAAACCTTTTGTTGAACGGAGCTTGTAAAGAAATTCATTAGCATCTTATTATATATACATCATGCAATCTGCATATCATACTACCTCATGGACAGCTTCCCATGCTAGCACAAACAGACATACTTTAGGCATACTAACTGTTGTATTTTTTTTTTGAGATTATTTATTTATTTGACAGAGAGAGATCACAAGTAGGCAGAGAGACAGGCAGAGGGAGAGGAGGAAGCAGGCTCCCTGCTGAGCAGAGAGCCCGATGCAGGGCTCGATCCCAGGACCCTAAGATCATGACCAGAGCTGAAGGCAGAGGCTTTTAACCCACTGAGCTACCCAGGGTCCCCTGTAGTAGAGTATTTTATTATAAGGAAATACTATGTGCATTGCTAGCAAAATCTGAAAACATTTTTTATTTAGCACATTTCCTTAGGGGACCATAATGGTCAGCTAATATAAGAGGTCCCCAAGCACTCCATGGAGACAGAAGCAAGCATTCAGTCCTCCAAGACCTGAGACCACCAGAAACAGGGTAAGTAGATTGATAATAAACTTGTTCTCACCCAATGGCAGGGATGTGTGCTTCGTGTGCATGTACATACATGTGTGCATGCATCTATAACAGGAAATGAGACTTGTTAACTTAACAGTAGCTAACTCTTCAGTTCACTGAGGTAGCCACCAACTGTTCGGCCCTCCTACACAAAAGGAGAGAAAGGATGGGATTTGTAGGCAGTGATAAACCTGGAAAACTCCCAGGAAAGTCTATAAAATCTGTTGCTAAATTCCTTTATTCTGACCAGGGATCTCAGAACTATTTGACTATTAACAAGTGGTTATACAGAATTGTAAAGTTCAATTCAGGTTTTTTTTCAAGGCATAAATGTACTCTCCTAAATATAATCCAAAAAGAAATAGCACTTTAGCTGGGATATTGAAGAAATATAAATGCATGCATGGGAGCTATTTTTTCCCTTACACTATGTGCATGTCATACATTAAATGTTTCCTTTCTGAATGGCAAAAAATTATCCATGATCAGGGACAAAATAAAACCCCATAAGATAGAATCCTATTTATAAAACTACATTAATAGCTAAACATTAAATATTTTCTGGATGGTCTTTGATATATGGGGAACGTTCAAAATATACCTTTCCCCTCCCCGTTTTAGTAAGAAATAACTGACATGTAACATTGCATTAGTTTAAGGTGTAGAGCATAATGATTTGATACATGTATATACTGCGAAAGGATTACCAAAGTAAGTTAACATCAAAATTATAGAACGCTGAATGAATTTCTGGGTCATCTTTGCATATGGGCCATGCTAATCTCCATATCATTCCAATTTTAGTATATGTGCTTCCAAAACAAGCACCAAAATGTATCCTTTATACACATGAGTTAAAACTCAAGAAGTTTAGGGGTGCCTGGGTGGCACATACAGTTGAACGTCTAACCCCTGATTTTGGTTCAGGTCATGATCTCAGGCTCGTGGGATCGAGCCTCACACTGGGCTCCACACTCAGCACAGTCTGCTTGTCCCTCTCCCTCTGCTCCTCCTCCTTCTCGCACATGAGCGCTTGCTTGCTCTCGCTCTCTCAAATAAATAAATAATCTTTAAAAAAAAATCCTCAAGAAGTTTAAGTAACTTAATGCAAAGGGAAAGGAAGAAGCAGTGTTTTGGGTGCCTAGCTGTTAAAAGGGCCAGAAATACTTGTCAGATGCCCAATGACCAAATAATCCATCAAGCCCTCTCATGAAAAATTTAAATTCTTTTGCACTGTTCATTGGCTTCTCCTTTTAAATTCTGGCTCTAAACTGTTTCTCCTTGCCATAGCAGGGAACATCTTTTTTGATCTGTCAAATAATAAAAACACTGAAAAGCCTAAGGAAAGTTAACTTGAAATCTGCATGCTTTTATAAACCTGATTTAACACCTTCATCTATACTTAAGTTCTCTTTTCTCCTGATCAGATTCTAAGTCATCATAAATTTGACTTCAAGCCTTGTTTGTATATGTGTATACAAATAATTCTTAAAAATTCTATGCATAAGTGGAGAGGCTTCACCATGTTCACATCAAATTAAATTCTCTTTGACATCAAGTTTTACGTAGGACATTTTAACTAAGCTATTAGTAGTCTCATTTTACTTTGTATGCATCGATTGGTATCTTGATACCTGGTTGTTTATACCATATACCAAACGTTTCTGTGAAATCTCACTATATCTGAACTCCATTTCACAGCTCACAAGCTGTTTCTGGAGTGAACTCAATATGCTAATTTTAGGCCATCTGCAGGTGATAATTGCTGTACCAAGAAATTTTTTGTTCCTCTTAAGATACTGCTAAAATAAGGTTACCATAACTTGTAAGTTCAGTGGTTAAGAATATTAGAAAAGTAGCTGTTAAGAATATTAGAAAAGTAGCTGTAAACATGATTTCTAGACTTGTTTTATTCCGTGTTGAAGTTGTTTCCAAAAGCGTACAGCAAACACTTTAAATTTAGTTCTCCCCTAAAAAGTGATAGAAGTTGCTGCTATAGTCCCTCTCCAACAATGAGAGCTCCAAATCTCTCCAAAAAACCCCAGATATTTCCTAGTTATATTTTAGTCACTGTTTCATCAATCTTCACCACAAAAAAAGTCCCAGAAGCCTAAAATCAAAGGGAGAAAGGTCAATACATATTATATTGCAGCACTTTATATGCAAGCTGCCCATACCATACAGCATGTACAAAAATAAAGTCTTTAGCAATGATAGCTCAATTTAGAAGTCTTTCTGCGGATACCACATAGTCAATTTCAAGAGTGAACTATTTACTGGTATTTATTACCACAGCTGTATATATTCTGGTGGGGAAATGAATAAGAGGCTGATTTAGCTCATAAAAAAAAATCAAATCAGTATTATTAGAACATTTAGCTGAGATACCTGACTTAAAAATGCATTGGCTGGCCTAAAAAAATCTCTGAAAATGTTATATTAAAATGTAACCACCTTAATATTCTTAAATATTTCTCACATTTTTTTGGCAATTATGTGCACTGTTTTTGTAATTAGAAAAGCCCCTACAAATAATGTTATTTCTGAAAGAAATTAACATGATTAAATTTTCTTTTGTCTTTCACTTCTCTGATATCAGTAATCAAGAGCTCATAGAAGGAATTTTATTTTATACCCAAAACCCAATTTAGGGTTCCCTGTATTTTAGTTTATTATGAAAACTTGTGCAAGCAAATTATACAAATTATGCAAATTGTTTTACATGCAAGTGGTTTAATTTCATAAGCAAATTATTTTTGTATCATGTAACCTCTGGCATTTGGTCAGTTTCTGTAAAGAATAGGAAAAAGAAAACAGTACTGTTTTACGCTCAAGAAGACAACAAAAACCCAAATGTAAAGATTAAAATTCAAGGTAACTTAGTAAAATAAGGAAGCAAATATTGTCACCTACATCACCTTTGTATATAAATAGAATTTGAAGTGTAACAACTTCACTCTAGAATCTGGGTAGGGCCCCAAGAATCCAGGCTATTCATATAAATAATTAGGTCATCACAAATCACCACTTTGTCCACATCTGCCCTGCCTTCTAGCCCAGAGAAATCTGCGTGGAGTAAACAGGGTCGGAATCCAAGCAACTGAAACATGAACTCACACGAATTAGAAGGAAGTAGATACAATTGCTTTTAAACAGGTTTTCAATTGGAATCATTACTAATAATTTAAAAAATCATAGTCTGATAGTGAAAAGAATCACATAAATTATGTAACAATGATGTGACACCATGCCTGTTTGGGAGAAATTAGAGGGTGACTCATTGGAAGTCATGTTGGAATGGCACAGCACACATTTCCTTTAGAAACTGTGTAATTTGAGTTCTCTGGTACCGAGAATACAACTTTATTAGAAATTCTTAGAATATCACCTGTATGGCTAAAGGAATATTTACTGCGTGGGAAAGTAAAAAGCTTAATGAGGTAAAAATTTTTGAGGACTTTGAGATCTCCAAGTATTATTTCATTTTCCTCTTTAATAATGTTCTAAGTATGTGGAAGTTAAGAGCCGTCCTCACCACTGCCTCCCCCACCCCATTTTACTTAATCTGAAATTCAACCAACCCCACACCACAAAAAAAAACAAAGTTTTTCCTTTCATAATAAATTGTTTTGATGTCTGTTAAAATAATTGAACAAAAGAAAAATAAAAGAACTTTCCAGATCAGAGAGGGCTGCGTGCCAATGGGTAATAATGAATCTAAAGCCATAATCTTTAACTCTAAACAAAAATTAAAAAAAAAAACATATAAGTGGTATGTATGGTGATATACCACTTTTCCAAGTTTAGCATATTATGATATGTTAAGAATTTCCATGACTTAAAATTTCCCAAATAAGCTGATTTCTCAAAAAGTGACAGATTTTAGGAGGAGAAAATAATTTCTAAAGTTCTCAAAGAGATTTTTACATTTTCACCCATATCTAAGGCCTTTCCTCCCATAAACCAGCTTTGCTTTGAGCTGGGAAGACCTTTAGAACCAATCCACAACCACGTTTTTCACTGATGAAAGCTACGCAGAGTGGTTGCCCCACCGTCTGGCAAACCCATCATTTTGTAGTTATGCCTGAGACAGCCCTATCACTATGAGACCCTAAGGGCTAAACGTACCCAATTATTTGGAAACTTTGAGGAGCATAATGATCGTGGCTTTCAAAATGGATTGAAAGACTCTAGAGACTAACTTGGAATGTCTTCATCTAGAAAAGCCCCAGGTGGGGGGTCAGGGCTGAAGGTCATACTCTCCTTTCCCACAACTTATTAACTTACCAGTGTTGTTAATTTAAATTCTTGGGGCAGCGTGAAGGAATACAGTCTTGGCATAATCCCTAAATTAAATACAATTAGAGGGATGAACAGAGATTCTCCTCTTGGATTTCCAAATTATTGGAGGGCTCCCTCTACTGGTACCGTGTCACATGCCAAAGGCAAATGCAGGTAAGAAAAAGGCAACTAATGCTTCTCCTGGGCTTTTCATCCATCCAAACATTTATTACCTATGCCACGGGCCAGGCAGCGCGTGCACACTTTTGGCTGAGTCACATACGATGAACACACAGTGGTGGGAGTAGGAAAAAAATAGCTTTTCGAAAGCATGTAAAGCACTCTGAGTGCTTTGATTTCAGATAATAGGGATGGAAGAGACTGATTTAGTTAAAATCATTCTAATCCTTCAACTCCATCAAGCAGTTATTCAACTTGAGTACCCTGAAGAGCTGGAGTTACCTGCACAGGGGAATGCAAACCCAAATGCCTGACGGGCCGGGCAGGGGACATAAAGGAGTGCAGTGCGCCAGGCAGCAGCGGCGAGTGGGGACTGTGGTGAGCTGGAGAGGGCAGGCCTCATTACTCAGCGGACTCACCAGCTTGCTCCTCTGCCTTGCCCCCTTCCTGGCATGCAGCAGTTCAGGTCTGCGTTCCCTCATTTTCAGATCTTCCCCAGGAGAAGCTAGACATTGAGTGTGGGATGTCCCAATTCTGAAAACACTGCCTGAACCAACTGAAATATGTTGGCAGGGCGCAAGCAACCCAGACTATTGGTTTGCAACCTCTGGCCTAGGATCAGAAGGGGAACTCACCTTTGGCCCGTCCCACTTCTGGCTGATCCAAAGACTACAAAATGCTCACAATTTCCTTGAGTGTAAATATCAACAATGGATCTAAGTTCAGCCTTTTAAGGCCACGTACAATAAGTGGGTTCCTTATTCCCAAAGAAGGAGTATTTTCCATTTTCCATTTTTTAGTTCATTCATCTACTTATTCAAAAGCATTTGTTGGTGGCACCTGGGTGGCTCAGTTGGTGGTGTCTGCCTTCGGCTCAGGTCGTGATCCTGTGGTCCTGGGATCCAGCCCCGCATCAGGCTCCCTGCTCCGTGGAGAGCCTGCTTCTCCCTCTGTCTCTGCCCCCTCTGTTTCTCGCAAATAAATAAATAAAATATTTAAAAAAAAATCATTTGTTGTATAGCTACCGTAGGGGAGGCCCAGGGCTAGGGAACGGCAGAGAACAAAAAGAACGCGGTACCAGCACACAAGGGGCTTACAATCTGTAGAGAGGCGCTAAACCGAAAATGAACTGCTCATTTTCGTGTGTGACCAAACTCCGTGGCTGAAACCTGGCCGACTCTGGATGGCTCCCCACTGGCCCCCAAGGACAGAACACTGCTAGTTGAGAACTGAAGGATGAATAGCATGAATGAAGTGGGAGGCAAGGGAGCTTCCACGGAAGGGGAACTGCCTGAGAGAACACGAGGCTCAAGAGAGTGAAGGTGCCGGGACCTAAACGCAGAGAAGCAGAGGGACACAGACCTAAGGGGGAACTGGAGCCTGGGCAGCAGCCACGTCAGGTAGGTCCTTCCCTATAGTCATACCAAGGAGTCACGACTTGAGCGCAAGAAGCCCTTGAAGGATCTCCCAGGAAAGTGGTATGACCTAATGTAAAGTAACACTATGGGGGATGGAGACTAGACTAGAGGGAGACAAGCTGGTGTAAAAAGGCTGGTCAGGCTGTTCCAGCAGTTCCCACTGAAAAGTTTAGGGGCTTCGAATTTGGAAGGAATCACAAGGGATGAAAAGAAGTGAGCTGACTTCCAAAATACTAAGGAGGTAGAACTAACTAACTTGCCTTGATTAGGGGTGTGTGTCTATGTGTCTGGGTGTGATGTCATGCTTCCTCTCTGCACACGAAATACCCCTAGTGCTTTCGGCCACTCCTAACAAGACATGGTTTCAAGCCCCCACTTTGGTTGAACATCTGACGAAGGAAAACTAAATTCCGAACCCCTGTTTAAGACTCCTCCCCAACCCCAAATAAAAGAAACAAAACTCGGTGTACTTCAGTGTAAGTGGAGGTAGTTAATGAATTTTACCTTGGGTCACACCCCCACCCACTTCCTTCCCTGCTCTAAGAGAGGTAATAAAGAAGGCTGGAATGTTCTCTCCATTTGTCAGAATGTTAGCCTGCAAGTCTCCTGAGGAATTCAGGCATAGGCAGGCTCCCAATCATCCACCTTCTTCACCGAAGCCGGTGGCAGCTTCGGGATGATCCTGTACCATCAGAAGGAATGGTTTTCCCATCCTTAGGTAAGAACTACAGGTAGTTTCGGTGATATTGCTTGGGTAGTATTTATCTGAAAAGGAGTGAAGAGTCTATAGTATCTTTTTTTTTTTTTTTATTTTAAAGATTTTTATTTATTTATTTATTAGGAAAGAGAGAGAGTGAGAGAGAGCATGAGAAGGGAGAAGGTCAGAGTGAGAAGCGGACTCCCCATGGAGCTGGGACCCCGATGTGGGACTCGATCCCGGGACTCCGGGATCATGACCTGAGCTGAAGGCAGTTGCCCAACCAACTGCGCCACCCAGGCGCCCCGAGTCTATAGTATCTTGAGGTGCTGAAACGGTCATTAATGGAACCTAAGAACCATCAGGCCTAGAGGAGGAAGGCAACTCTGAGTTTGGCAGATGTTTAAACAAGTCATCCCAAATCCGAAACAAACAATGCAAGCAAGATCAGTTTTAGAACTTGTCTGTGAAGTGGTGTGGAGCTCGGTGTCCTGCCTATTTGAAACCAGACTTGTATTTAGCTGCCCCTGGAGTTGTGGGACTTCTCCCTTTTCCCACGATTTCTCCCACAGTAATCAACGGTTGTACAACTTCCTTTGCAAACTCTCAGTATTCTGAGACGGAAAGCCCTCCAGGCATAAAACCACAGCTATTTTAGAAGAGTCTGGGTCAATATCTGGAGGCTTAAATTATCTCTAAACACCACCATTTCTGGTCTGAAGGTCACTGTTCTTGAGGAGAAATGAGTCTTGCCTTAGATTTCAGTCACGGAGCATCTGAAATCACAAGGAAAAAAGCCCTGGTAGTAGGACCTCTCTTCTAGTTGAAGGCTGATCCACCTGCCATATTGGTTGGCTACAGAGAACTTTCACACCACCCCTCTCCTCACCTTGGCACTTAACTGCTCAGTAGAGCAGAAGAACAGGAGGAAATTTACCCCTGAAGGATTTGGGAGCAAAACTGTAAGGCAAGCAACAAGGCTTCTAAATACCCCTGGGGTTAAAATTAGACCAACGGGCACCTGGGTGGCTCAGTTGGTTGAACAACTGCCTTCGGCTCAGGTCATGATCCTTGAGTTCCAGGATCGAGTCCCACATCGGGCTCCCAGCTCCGCAGGGAGTCTGCTTCTTCCTCTGACCTTCTCTCCTCTCATGCTCTGTCTCACTGTCTCTATCTCAAATAAATAAATAAAATATTAAAAAAAAAAATTGGACCAACAGTTTTATGTCCACTAAGGGAAAGCCCATTAAGCAGGGCTCAGACAATGGCCTGGGAGAGCCAAGCCGCACTCTATGATGACTTATCAAGGGTCTATAGTCAACACTCTTCGGGTTACTATTTCTTCCCCAATATTCTTCTGGACCACTCACCACCACTGTATCTGGCGATGACCTGCCATTTTTCTGGTCAGGATATTTCACTTTTATGATTCCTCTGTAGGAATGTAGAACTTATGTGGCTTTTTATAATCATCTGACCTCCTAATACAGGAGCACATGGACCAAGCCATAATTCCGGATCTGAAGGATCCAGGTCATTCGGCGCTTGTAACGTGGCATGGGACCTCCCTCCCACAAGATGCTGGGCCCTTCCCCAGCTAACGTTTCCAAATTTGGGGAACAAGCCCAAGGTTACAAGGGTGCACTGATTTCTCTGATCTTTCCTGGCATGCTTCTCGGCCAGCCGGCCTTCCTGCATGGTCTGGTGAGGGGATAAAACCCGGGCCAGCACTGATGATGAGAAGAGGCTGTTCTCTTTCTTGTCTAAACCTTTTTTAATACTTGCGTTATGACATTAGGCAGCAGACACCCATGCCCTAGCTCTCCCGATGTCACCATAAAATCTTCTAAGATTCTAGAGCCAGACCAATTTTCATCTTCTTTTAAGTTACCCCAGGGCTCCCAACAGAAGTTACATTTCTACAGAAAATGAAGCCCCGGCCGAGGCAACATAACACAATCACCTGAAGCACCATTCATCCAAATATACCAGAGGGGACATCGTGGCAGCACCAAAGAACACCAAACCTGGGAGCCTTGCGCAGAAAACCTCATCAGGGTGAATGCCCCTTTTTCAGTAGAACGAAAATAAACACCAAGAGCACAAGACACAAAGGTCATGTCACTCTGCCAGTAGACCCACCTTTCCGACATCAGATCACACCTCATCTCTGCTCTACAGCTTCCGAGGGCTCTGCATCCTCCCGAGCCCGACACCCAAGCTCTTACACGCTTGTGTCCTCACTCACCTTCCCGGCTGCTGGTCGGCCAGCCACTGCACACCCCTCACCTCCCGCTGCTCGAGTTGAACGTCCTCACCCCTGAATACTCCCTAGTCAACTGTGCAGGCCGAGATGCCAACCCCACGGATCCTGTCCACAGCCCAACAAAGTCCACGTGGCTGTCCTCCAGATGTTCTCAGTGCCACGAGGAATCAAGCAAGAGATCTGAACTGTTTTTCCACTAAAAGTGCATATCACAAAGGTACAGGAAAATGCCTGTTTACACTAAAGATAAATTAAAGGATGATTATTCGGCTTGATGTAGAAGTGTTTTAAAGAATAAACTCCCTTAGTGCATTGTAAATGGGGCTTGAGTTGCAAAAATCGGGCTTACATACAAAAATGTGAAGCCTATATATGGAGCTCTTCAGGTGGTGACACCTGCCACCAATACGGTTCACAGTTGATACGATAGGACATGTTTAATAAGTCAACACGTTATACAGCTACCCTATGACCCTGCAATTGCACTACTCGGTGTTTACCCCAAAGAAGCAGATGCAGTACAAAGAAGGGCCACATGTACCCCAATGTTCATAGCCACAATGGCCACAATAGCCAAACTGTGGAAAGAACCAAAATGCCCTTCAACAGATGAATGGATAAGGAAGATGTGGTACATCTATACAATGGAATA
>CM052815.1:14259878-14282926 GCA_028533885.1 Nasua narica
CCCTATGACCCTGCAATTGCACTACTCGGTGTTTACCCCAAAGAAGCAGATGCAGTACAAAGAAGGGCCACATGTACCCCAATGTTCATAGCCACAATGGCCACAATAGCCAAACTGTGGAAAGAACCAAAATGCCCTTCAACAGATGAATGGATAAGGAAGATGTGGTACATCTATACAATGGAATATTATGCCTCCAGCAGAAAGGATGAATATCCAACTTTTGTATCAACATGGACAGGACTAGAAGAGATTATGCGGAGTGAAATAAGTCAAGCGGAGAGAGGCAATAATCTTATGGTCTCACTTACATGTGGAGTATAAAGAAAATCATGAAGGGCATCGTGAGAAGGAAGGGAAGGGCGAATGGGGGGAAATCGGAGGAGGTGATGAACCAGGAGAGACTGTGGACTCTGAGCAACAAACTGAGGGTTTTGGAGGGGAGGGGGTGGAGGGGGGTGAGCCTGGTGGTGGGTATCGAGAAGGGCACGTATTGCATGGAGCGCTGGGTGTGGTTCACGAACAATCAATCTTGTAACACTGAAAAATTAAAATAAACATATTCGGGGAGAAAAAAAAAATAAGTCAACACGTGTCCCTCCCCCAATTCATGGAAACAAATACATACGCCAATGTGAAAAGAGAAAGCAGAAGAGGAAGAATGAAGAAGTGGGAGAAGCATTTTGTGATCTGTCAAGATCTCAGGACCCGTGCCTCATTCTTATCTCACTGTTGTTTTCAAGAACCCGAAGGGTACTGTACAGTGCTGTTGGATCTGTGCTGCTTTATCCGCAACGCCCCCTGCACGACTCAGTTTCAAAGCAGGGACATGAGGTGATCTCCACCAGCACACCCTGTTCTGTGCTCGGATGTTGCCTGGAGGATGCCGTGTGTAGCCGTGGAGCACAGCAAGCTGTCTGGTTCTCACGGGTCAAGGTCAAGGCCCTGGCCTTTTATCATTAGTATTCTGTAGACTGTCAGCCAAAAACGCATGTTTTAGGAGATGGAAGAGGCCAGTGCTTTATATTATGAAGGAACACAAACCTGTAAGTACTGACAAGCAGGATATTACAGGAGAAAATACTAACACGTCTAGAGTGAAAACTTTACACAGCTTATCTCACAGAGGAGTTAAATTTGTCAGAGGAGTTAAATTTATCAGAAGACTAAATCTGTAGCTCGCTAGTATCAACAGTTCTATAAAATCAAATTTAAACACTTAAACATAGTTTTCATCATTAACTCATTAAAAGGTATCAGGAAATACATGTACATAGTTTTAACACTCATTATTTTCAGGCATCTGGCCAGATGTACCTAGAAGAGATTATCAAAACAATAGTACACATCAGTCATTTAAAAAGGCAAAACCACCAAACATACAAATTATAGACCAGAATGTTAATTCTGACCAAAAAACTTTGCTCGCTAAAAAATTAACTCACGTTTTTACTAAAAATCTTTAATAGCAACATTCTTTAGGGCCCTTACTATGATCTGGGTCCTCTTCTAAGTGATTTGCACATATTACCTTGCTCAATTCCCAAAACAACTCTGTGAGGTAAAGAGATTAACACCCTCAATTTACAGATGAAAAACGAAGCACAGAGGGCAAATAATTTGTTCAAGGTCATACAACTAGTAAATTGTAGAGTTATTTAATTAACTTGAAACCTCACACAGATTATTGAAGAATGTTAACATTTATACAGGTGTGCCAAGGGAAATATCTTTAAAACTACACAAATATATTCATATCAACCATATTTTAAAAGCATCCATTTTGTGTGTGGGTCTTGCTTCAAATCTACTCAAGGATCCACTTGTTAGGAGTTGACCTCACTTAAACCAAATCTTATGTAAGTAAAAACCCCAGTTCAAAACAACAGTGGAAAAGATACTGTGATTATTTCTTTTATAAAATTATTGGTCATATTACAAAATAACTCAGATGAGGTGCCTCTAAGTAGCAAGCAACCAAATGCCAAGTGGTATGCAGACAAGCCACAATGAAGCTTTTGTTCTGGTAGCTGGCTTACGTGAACCAATGTAGTTTAAAATTGTACAAAACCACATAAAAACTGAATTAACTAATAAGCACAGCCATACATGAAAAGTTGCACAAGACATAAGATTTTCAGGTCCCTGCACTTGAAATCAAGCATGTAATAGATATGATTTCTCAGGACATGAAGACACAAGGGGAATTTTTCTTTAAACATTCACAATAAAGAAAAAAATCAACACCGTGCCTTAAAGTGAAAATCAGTAATTTAAGTTCTTATTTCTATTTATCTGGTTAATTCTAAAAGTTTTGAGGTATTTTTTGATTTCCTTAAATAGAGCATTTAAGAGTTACTGTAAATGGACTTGGCTTTTCTAATCAGTACAATGGCTCCTTATCTCTGGTTTCACTTCCCAGGGTTTCAAGTTACCCTGAGGCAACAGAGGATTCTCCTCCCGACCTGTATCCTCAGAAGGTCAGTAGCAGCCTAAGACTGTGTCCCTCCCCTCGCTTCATCTCATCCCAGGCATTTCATCATCTCACATCAGCACAAGAAGGGTGAGTACAGCACAATCCGATATTTTGAGAGAGAGAGAGAGAGAGACCACATTCACATAACATTTATTACAATATATTGTTATAACTGTTGTATTTTATTATTAATCTCTTACTAAGCCTAATTTATAAATTAAACTTTATCATGGGTATAGGAAAACACGTAGCATATATAAGGTTTGATAGCATCTGTGGTTTCAGGCATCTACTGGAAATCTCAGAACACATCCCCTGTGGATAAGGACCGGCTCCCGTATGTTCAAAAAGTATTTTACGTTGCCTATGGAAATTCTGCCTCAGGCAATATTTGCTGCTAGGCTAGGCCACATAATCAAGGCATGGTACCTTACTTTTAGTGACTGCTGACACGAAAGGAAAAGTGGTGCTCAGATGCTCAGATTCGCTACCTATTCTTCCTTTTAGCACGTTCTTAGCCGTGGTGTCTTTTGTCGGCACATACAAGTAACGTGTCTACCAACTAGAAACCGGAATGATGAGGGAATATTCAGAAGGCAAGCTGAGGACAAAGCAGAAGCTGACACCCTGCAACGTCCCCACCCCCTACTCCTGGGTGGGATGTGTGTGACACTCTCCCAGGAATCTCCCAACTATCTTGATGTTAATGCTTTGCCAGAGGGAAAAACCTTGACAATGGCCAGGCCTCTGGTCTCCGGTATCTTGTAGGTCCTCTTTAGCATACAAAAGTTCTTTTGAAACCTACCTTTTTCTTTACTTCCCCCAACTCCGTAGAATATAACCTGCTACCCCTCAAACCTCAGGGCAGCGGCTCTTTCTGACCGTGGGTCCTGTCGCTGTGCTTTAAGAAACCACTATTTTGCACCAAAGACATCTCAAGGATTCTTTCTTGGTCGTGGGCTAAGGACTCTACCCCGCTGAACCTCACTTGTATTCTAAAACCTCACCAAAATGATGTTTATGTATGACTAATAAAAATCATTCTCATTACTGGATAGCCCCATACTACCACACAATGCTTTACCACATTGTGGATTTACAATCCATATTGTAAAGTGGATTTCATTCATCCACTTACGTGGTCACAGGGGATACGAAATGGAACTAATTTATCAGTGAAGAACCGTGTGTAGATGAAAACTTTGTAAAAATCAGTCTTCGGCCTAGGTTAGTTTGTTAGTCCCAGGGGCTACTACACCGTTTGCATATGCTCAATTGTTAAAAAACAAAATGATACACTTGTTCAGTCTTTGGCTCTTTCTACTTCCCAAAGAGAGAAGGAAATAACGGCTTTCATCTAGAATACATACTTATATGGAAACAGGAGCTGGCTGAAGCGAACAAACTGATCATGTGTTTTTAAATAGAACAAACCAAAAAAAGAAGACATATTTATAAAGAAGCTACTTACCTTACAAACAGAAAGAACATTAATATTTATCAGTTTCTTGATGGTCTGAAAAAGAAAATATTGATAATTTTATATACATATCATCACAGAAATAACCATACTATATATATATATGCAAGTGATCTAGCAAACCACTAAACGTTTCCCCAGATAGAGCAAAGAACTGGAAAATGACAGGAGTTGGGGTAGAAAGGCAAACTTTATTTTACTCTCGGTGTTACAGTACTTTTCTACCAAAAGCAGCAACTCATGTTACTATGCAAAATTCAAGGTAGATCTAGTAAGGAAAATCTGGAGGTAAAAAGACACTAAATCTAAAATAAATATGCTATTTTCCTTCTGCTAATATCGAAAGGAGAAATGATCAAATCAGATTCTCACCAGTTTTTTAAGATTCCCATATTCCTTCAATGATATGCTTTTCTAATTTTTATTAAAGAATTATGCGTGCCTCAAGAATACAGCTTTCATTTTGGTAGGTTTACTTGAATCAACCGTATTGTTATATATTAACATATTTATGAAATCTAAATCGATGTTTAGAATCCTGATACTTAAAGCAAAGCTATACTGATATAATAAAAATAGAAATAAGAATAATGCAATGAGTTATTATTGAACCTGGCACTAGAGTAATGAGGTTACAAACATTATATCTCATTCAGTCCTTCTAACAACCCTGTGCAGTTGCCTACTTCATAGACATGGAATAGACACTAAGCATGGTTGGGATC
The DNA here is from genome assembly GCA_028533885.1 of Nasua narica. NCBI lineage: Eukaryota > Metazoa > Chordata > Mammalia > Carnivora > Procyonidae > Nasua > Nasua narica. Next base: position 14,264,560 of record CM052815.1, read on the forward strand.
ATCCCCTGGGTAAACTCAGGGAACAAGCGTAAGAGTCAGAGTGTGAACCTCAGGCAGCTGGAGTCCAGTGCTCACGGTGGGAACCTTTATACCACACCGCCTTACAATACTCGCATGCATTCTTTTTGTTACCGTACTATACAAAAACAGACTTACATTGTCCAAGTCGGGAACGTCCAAAAAGTATTCAGGATACTCATATGACATTCCCACATTGTTCACTGAAATTAGACAAGATCGTTAGCTGGCTGGCATACACTTTATTTTACAGATTTATCGAAATAATGAGATTAATAATATCAAGACTGAAATGACACATACAAAGACATGAAACACTGTTTATGGCTGGAGTGATCTTTCCCACACCTTTCCATCCAAAATCTATTGGTGTATGTCTAGTTCAAATGTCTTCTCCTTCATTAAGCCTTCCTGTACCTACCATCCAACCCTTGACAAAGGGACTTTTTATTCACTTCAATTTCCATAGCCCCTTGGAGTGTGTATACATTCTGTTTCTGTGATAGTTACCTATAGGTATTGTTTATCTCCTCTCTAGACTCACATTTGCGTAATGTAGTAAAAAGAGCAAAGAATACTACAGCACCAGGGGCCCAGACACCGGAGTTCTACTAGAAATGGAAAGCGTGTGACTTGGGATAAGTCACATCTGAGATGCATCTCAGTTTCTTCATCTCTAACATGAGAGCTTGTTTAATCATTCAACAAATATTTGCCATACACCCGTGTACAAAACATGCACTAGGAACTAGAAATACCAGCAAGAAAAAGGCAGTTTCTGGCATCATGGAATATATTATGTTGTAGGAAGAGAAAGGCACTGGAGAAAAAAAAAATTAAACAATGTAGCACCAAATACAGAGTGCCACGAGGGCCTATTCCTGGAGTCTGACCTTATCAAGGAAGTGAGGGAAGGATTCCTCGTGGTGGCCAAGAGAGTGGGCCAGATAAATGTCTCCAATGAAGCATCCTTCCCTATCAGATCATAAATCCTGAAACATTATGTTTTAGTCTTTCTGTGTCTTCCCTCCTCAGTCACCTCCCCTATGTTTGGAACTACAAGACAATTAAGAAGCCGAGAAAAAATTTATATACAATTAGATATATGAGTAACACTCAGATACTCGATGGTTTTCCTTAGCCCCAGAAAGACAAACCCAAAATAAGGATCGTGTGCAGAAATCAAGAAAATACATAAAATATCTTGGAATTTATTTTAACTAATAATAAAATGGATAATCTTATCTACATTTACTCACAAACAATCCTATTAGGTAGTTCCTATTATAATTTCCCTTCTACATAGTAGGAAACCAAACTTCACAGCAGTTAAATAACTTGCCAAAGGTCCTTGAGCAAAGTAAGCCTGGGACTTCCACTCTGGAAATTTGACTTCAGAGGCTAGGCTCTTTCCATTACATTAAAGCCACCATATGCCTTCACCCAGTACTTAGTTCAGGAAAAAAAAAAAAATCAGTAATAATTGGATGGATAATAAACAGAAATCTGGTAGCAATGTTCAATAAAACTAAAGTTTTAGAAAAGAAAGGTTTTAGTAGCAAAAAGAAAATGAAATCGTGATCAGTCTGCAAAACTTAGAAGGAGCTGTGCCAAATAAACCTGACAATAGTAACACTAACTTTTTCAATAGACTAACAAAATTAGTAGTTCGAAATAACTCAATGAGCGTTCTATATTCAGCAGTAAGCCAGTCACTTGAGGCTGAGTCTCAAGATTTTACTGAGTCACGATGAACTGAACAACATCACCGAAACTTATATGAAAATCTGAAAACAAAAGACAGTGGCAAACTGTACTTAATTATGATTGATGCCCCTTTGAACAGGGATATCTAAACATAATTGATAACTGCAGGTCCAAACCCATTTTTAATTTATTCAACAGGTTCTCTACCAAACAGAAGTTCAGGGAATGGATTCTGTAAGAGACCTTTTAACAATTAAGGCTAAATTAGTTAAAGGTGAGGCATTATGTTTTCTTGACTTTGCTTTACCCATCAATAGAATTATAAAGAACGAATAACTCACAGTGTGACTAAGAGAAACAACTAAAGTATCTCTTAAAATGTTAGAAATAAACAAAATATTTGTTAAAAAGTCAGTTTAAAATAACAAAATCCTCAAGGAATGGTTTTGCCAAATTGTAATATGCTTCAGGACTGAAGAAAAATTCTATCATCTACAGCCAATCCCATCTGCCTTCCCTCTCCTGGATCTAGAAAATTTTGTCTTCAGATTTCTTTCTAGCCAATGGAAATATTAATGCTCTATTTTGAAATGCTGAAGAAAACTGGATAGTATAATCACAAATCTTTTAAAATCCAGAGTTGGGTTCTTTTGTTTTAATCTGGGAACTTTATAGTCCGCACACTTGACTTTGTCATCTTAACATGCATTGCAAGTACAAAGCTGGGCTAAGAAAGCCCACTAAAAAAGCAGGCAGGGAAATGTCATTCTGGTTAAGGCTACACCAACAACAGGTCTGTTTCTAATTGAGCAAAGGAGAGCTATCAAAACGACCTACTTGCACAATGAAAATGCAAATATCCTTTTAACATAGTTCTAAAGGAAAACATGTTCAACACTGAGAGCTTTAGCCCAAAGAAATAAACAGAATCACGTAAAAGGGCTATGTTATTATATCCAAAACTACACACAGGGGAAAAAAAAAAATTAAAGCCAGAATAGATCTTTCAGAGCATTAAGCCCAGTTTTATGAGGGGAGAAGTGCATGCCAAGGTCACACAGGTAATTTGTCCTATGCTAGGGCTTAGGCCTCTTAAATCCTTTCCTGTTTTGTTAGTTGCACCTTTTGCTTGTGAAATATACACTACCCAGACTCTCTCCACCCTTGGCCATCACTTCAGAGGCAGAGAAAAACAAACTGTTCCTCTCAAGTAGCTATTTCCATAAACTGCACGCTAGTGCAAATCTTTTGAAAAAGGCAATCCCATTGCAGTTGTATTTTGAGACATAAGGTGGCAGCAATAACCAAACGGCAGGCGGAAAGCTTTCAGGGAATTGGAAAAGGAAGAAAACAGGCTTTGGGTAGGAGTGAAGGATGGAAATATTTCCATTAAAATGTAATCTCATTAAGAATGGGTGCATGCGCTGCCATCTTTATATATTACAGGATTCATTACAGAATTCACCAAACCAAATAATGCCACAAGTTGTTCCAACATTATTCAGATGGTTGGAGATCCCTTCTAAACGGCAGCCATTTAAATTGGCATTAAATATCTATTTAGTAGTGAGGGTTTCTGATTTTTTTAATTCTTCAAGTAAGACACCAGAGACAGATTTAAAATTTTTTATTCAGTGACCCCCAGAAACCTTTCACTCATGTGAAAGACACCCAATCTTTCAGAAAACAAAGGATGTCTGTGTAATCTCAGAATTCCAAACAGGACTCCAACAATCACCGCAGGCCCATGAACAGATGATAAAATCTTTCCCATCAGTTCCTTATTGGAGTTCTAAGATAAGAAGAGTTCAACGGAAGAGATGAAGCAAACAGAGCAGAGGTCATGACAGACCAAGAACAAGGACAAGGTAAGTAGAAAAAGAAGGAGGTGGCAGGCAAAGGAACAATCCTAACAGAACTGAGCCTCACTGGGAAGAAATGTCAAGTGCACTGAACTCAGCAGGGCCCCCACAGCATCTCCCCGCCCCCCATGCAGAACTTCTGAAAACACCGATACCGATAAAGCATTGTATTCTAAAGTCTCAAAATCCAGAGTAACTCTGAAGTGTTATATAAATATTCTGTATCATACTACTGCTAAAAATCATTTCCACCTTCCTACTTAAAAAGAACATACACAAGATGTCTGTTTCTTCTAAATTCACTTGCTGCTGTTTCTGACCTTATTGGACTTAGAACCCTTTACCAAAACCAGCTGCTCTTGAGATAATTAAGTCATTAGAAAATCAGATATTTGGTTGTCTGGGTCGGGCATGAGGGAGGGGCAAACAATAAATCACTAGAAAATAAAAATCCACTTGAACAAACACAATAGTAACCGACGCAGGCAACCACCACACACAGAACACCTTCGGCCTGCTTTTTCCAGATTAATTGGAGGCTTAAGAAATTAAGGTGGTATAAAAGTACATCACCTAATGGTTGGGCTTCCCAACGTATGTCCCGTAATGTAAAGTATTTCCAATTTCCCGCTCATCACATTGAAGTGCAAATGTTAAGGTAATTTCATTCACATTTATAGGGCTATACGCTAACCCAGTCCAAGCACTCAAATCCAAGACTAGAGAAATGGAAAACCTATTACAGTTCATTAACAAAGTGGATTAGGAAAAAAATGCGCTACCTCATTATATTCCAAAACAAACTGAATTTTTTCAATGTATACTTCAGGAATAGTGTATATGCCAAAAGTAGGGGGAACCTCTCCTGTCGTAAGCTTTTAAACCAACAGGGTCTGGATCTCAGAGCCCAAGAGACCCAGGTTTCAGCCCTGACTCTCCTACGACCAGCTCCTACAAGGGGCAAGTGATTGCACCTCAATGGGCCTCAGTTTTCTCAATGTCCTTATATATAAAATAGGGCTAATAATTTAAGCAAATGAGATGCTATGTAGCAAATCTTTAACCCACGACCCAGGACATATCAGTATGTTAGTAAGTGAAGGAAGGAGAGGGGTTATTTTTGGGGAGTCATTTCTTCAACAGGTGGTTATTGACCCACTCTGCAGCCAACGCTGTCCTAGGTGCTGGGATGCAGCAGGACAGGCAAGGTCCCTGCTTTCATCAGATGTGAGCGGAGACACGGTGCAGAGACAGAAAGACCGCTCTGGGCCACAGTGAGCCAGAGCAACTGCTCGGACCGATTAAGGGTAGACCAGTTGTTCCTCTCTCCTCTCTTTCAAGTAGATCTAGCCTGACAGTCTACAGAGGGTTTGCAAAGTGAGGCAAAGAAAATTCCTTCTTTGCCTTACTTAACATATTGCTGTAGCTAGCACATGTTCGTACTCTGACAGATGATATTTGGAACACCATGTAAAACATTTTGCAAACTTTACAGTTTTCATACACTTGTGAGTAGCAATTTCTAAATAAAAGAGAGTTTACAAGGCTCTAAATTTGCAGTGCCTTTAATCAGAAATTGAAAAGTTAAGAATGAGTCGGAAGCAACACCAACAGAACATTTCATTTCCACTGTTTAATTATAAATTGCTATGTGATCCTCATTACAAAACTAGGTAAGATCTGCCATCCATGAACTCGGAAGAAAGGAGGAAAGAAGGATGACAGGAGGTTGGTAGTTAAATCTTAGCAAATGGGAGGAACATTCGTCAATTTTGTGAATTACGGTTCTATTTACATTTCTGAGATCACAGCTAATTACCCAGTTTTAAGTTAAAGGTTCTGCTTTAATTAATATCATTAGTGGTTTTCTAGTGAAAGGAGATACACTTGAATTCTAAGTCTTATTCTCACTTTAGAAATCTAATTTCATCCAACACATCTAATGAACTAGAAGGCACTATGCTTAGCCCGACAATGTTCCTGATGAGTCTCCTAGTCTTAAAAAAAAAAAAAGTATCAGTTGCACTTGCCATGATTGGTGGCACTAGGCTTCGCTCACATTGAACACAAAGGAGGGCACAGACATCAGAGACCAAAGGTCTTCTTGAATCTCCACTTGGATTTCTCCATAGCTCTCTCAAGTTTAACATATCTCAAAGTGAAATCATCATTTTCTTTACGGAATTTGCTCCTGATCCAGGGTCTCTTGTCTTTGGCAAACAGTACACAGTTGTTCACGTCAGAACTTGCAAGTTGCTAATTACTACTTGTATAATCCTGGACAATGTTTTTTAACCTCCTTAAGTCTTGTTTCTTGTCCATAAAATGGGCACAAAAACAGGCATGCCTACCTTACAGTATTGTTGAGGATTGCATGAGATTCATTAGCATGGAGCCTGACATATAAAAGTACTCGAGGATGTTGGCAATAATGACCGGAAACCAAGCAACGGCTACTGTTACTACTGTTACCGATCGCTTCTATTAGACAAAACGTTTGATGAGGACCCTCCTTCATCCCAATAGACGTTGGTCCTGTTTCTATTTCCTCAACATCTCTGCAGTCAATCTACTTCTAACCATTTCCATCGCCCACATCCTAAAGTCATTGTCATCATCTTATGTTTCATTGCTAAAAGAAGCCCATTGGTCTCCTTTTATTAATTCTTGCCCTCTTCCACTCAGAAGTCAGAATAATCTCTCTAAAATTCTAGTATGATGTCAATTTACTGCTTATGCTCTACAATATCTACACTGCCCTTCCATTAAGCCCACACCTATTGACCTGATTTTCTAAGCCTCTCATGATCTAGTCCTGCTCAGTCTCCTAATTCTGCCACCGTCCCCTTTGCAGCACGCTCTAGATTTACAGGTCTTCCATCAGTTCCTCCAAGCTGCCAAGCACATTTGCCTCCGGGCTTTCCTTCTCCCTGGGAACCCTTCTCGTATCTCTTCTCCCAGAGCTGATCAGCCTGTAGGTCTCAACTTAAGTGTTACTTTCTCAGAAACCATCTCTGACACTCTCCACTTCCTCAGTAACACAGTCTTTCAGTATGTGCAAAACATTCCCAAATGCTTCTTCAGGAGCTGTCTTCCAAGAAAGCAGAAATAGCATCAGCTTTATTTACTGCTGTATCTCTGAAATTTTACTTGCTGAATGAACTGGTATATGAATCAATCAACAAACAGGAAAGGAAAGGTGTGAAGTATTTGTCTGGGATCCCTGGGGTCAAGGTTCTAAACCCTTGCAATTTCCAGGATGACAGGGGTTTCTTCGTTATTCATGGTGGGCCTTTGGATCACACTTGAGTTTATGTTAACGAGATGAATCAAGATGGCGCTTGGTCACCCAACAGACCAACTGTGTGACTGGAAGGTTAAGGCTTCGGGCCAGACCAACCTGTGAAAAGGGAGGGGGACTGGAAACTAAGTTTGATCACAGAGCCAGTGATTCAATTAATCATGCCTACATAATGAAACCCCAATAAAAACTCTGGGCACTGAGCTTCTTGGTTGGTGAACATCAATCAGTGTGCAGGGAGGGTGATGCACCCTAACTCCACACCAAGGTACAGAGTTCAGAACCCTCTCAGAACCTGTGCTACGTGTCTCTATATTTAGCTAGTATTAATTCCTACCCCTCATAGTTATACTCACTATAAGTGAGTATAGTGCTTTCCTAAGTTCTATAAGATGTTTTAGCAAATTATCAAACCTGAAGGGGTCATGGGAACCCCCAAATTTGTAGCTAGTTGATCAGAAGTACAGGTGGCCTGGGGACTGAACTTGCAGTAGGTGTCTGAAGTAGGGGCACTCTTGTTGGGGACTGTGCCCTTGAACTTGTGGAGTCCATACTAACTCTGGGTGGTTAGGGACAAAATTTGATTGCATTACAAAAGGGATGTTTTGGAAGTGTCTTAAAGCCCTAGACGGCACAAAAATCATATCCTGTATAACAAGGAAGGTCCGCCCCCTCTGCAAACTATCATCCCATCACACTCTTGTGAGCCTTTCCTGTAGACCTCACCTAACAGCCTCTGCCCTGAGCCATTTTATGCCCAAGCTACAGGGGTGCGGTGGTAAGGGAGAGGTGGGTAGTATTTCCAAACACATGAAATTTATCTTTCGTGCTCTCGCAACTAACTTTATCTTGTCCTTCTATTCTTTCTCCCTTTCTCTGCACCCCACTGATCACCAGCTTACACTACAGTTTCCTCAAGTCTCTCCTTTTCCACTTCAAAATGATTTTTCCACGTCTTCCACTAACTATAACAGCCATTTCCTCCACGTGCCTGATTTAGTAAGAAGTAAGCTGGTAATCAACTGAATGTACTAATCCCAACAACATGTAAATGAAGATGTCACTGACCCTTTCCAAGACATTTTCTTTTCTTTCTTTCTTTATTTTTTAATATTTTTATCCATTCATTTGAGAGACAAAGAGTGAGAGCAAGAGCAGGGAGGAAGATCAGAGGGAGGAGGAGAAGTAGACTCCCTGCTGAGCAGAGTGCCCAATGCAGGGCTAAATCCCAGGACCCCAGGATCATGACCTAGGCCAAAAGCAGACACTTAACCAACTGAAATACTCAGGAGCCCACTTTAGAGACATTTAAAAAGTGAACTTAGAGCTAATTTTTTTTTTTTTTTTTTTTTTTGAGAGGAAGAGAAAAAGCATGTGTGCGAGAGCCAGGAGTGGGGGGTTGTGGGGCAGAGCAAAAGGGAGAGAAAAGATTTTTTTTTTTTTTTAGATTTTATTTATTTATTTGACAGGAAGAGACAGTGAGAGAGAGAACACAAGCAGGGGAAGCAGGAGAGAGAGAAGCAGACTCCTCACTGAGCAGGGAGCCCGACGCAGGGCTCGATCCCAAAACCTTGGGATCATGACCTGAGCCAAAGGCAGCTCACTTAACAGAGTGAGCCACCCAGGCGCCCCAGAGAGAGAATCTTAAGCAGGCTCTGGGGCTTGATCTCACAACCCTGAGGATCATGACATGAGCCAAAATCAAGAGTCAGATGCTCAATGGACTGAGCCACCTAGGTTCCCCTTCAAGCTAATTTCTAATGAGTAAAGTTCCTGAGGAGAGCAAGAAGGTAACAAGTAGCTTTACAAATTTCTAAGCCCTCTGAAGAAGCAAGACTCTTCTACTTGTAACTCCCTTAATCAGCTGGGACTGGGAAGCTGCACGACTCCTAACAAGTTCCTTCCTTCCCAGAGATCCCAAAAGTGTTTTCCTCAACCCAGTTTCTATACCCCTTGGCTCTCTCTCCTCAGCCTACACCTATACCACTTCCTCTGATACACTGGGGACTGAACTATAAAGAATCCATCTCTGGATTCCAACCCAAATAACCTAGGAGTTTGCCATTTGGCAGCTGGCCCTTTCCCAGGTAGGTAATAATACTCTTGGGTCTTCTGTTAAGAAGCTTTAAGGACTTAAGTATAAACAGAGAGAGAGTAGACTGATCTTAACTATCCATCTCTGCTCGAACCATACTTTAAGATATATATTCCCAACATTCAACTATTCTCTATCCTAGAGCATTAATATAGGTTTTAGGGGAGAAAAATGGAAGATATATGCCTCCCAAGTATTTCCTATAATCTGTAAGCCTGCCTGGGCAAGGGTAACAAAAAACTATTTTTGCATTTAGCCAAAGAGAAAGGAAGGACACTAATAAAAAAAAAAATCATAATCTATCAAATATATAAGTGAAGCAAGTATTCACTTACAAAGGGCACGGGAAGAGAGAATAGTAAGTTCTAGTCCAGCTTTTACAATCAATCATTTTTTTTTACAATTAATTGACTTTTATTATCTATACTATGTTAGATCTATACTATTGTATTGTCTATACTATTATTATTATCTATACTATGTCTAAATTATTGTTAATATTACACTGTTAAAATGATGCCTCTTGAGGCACCTGGGTGGCTCAATGTCTGCCTTCGGCTCAGATAAGGATCCTGGGGTCCTTGGGATGGAACCTCATGTCCAGCTCCCTGCTCAGCAGGGAGTTGGTTTGTCCCTCTTCCTTTGCCTTTTCCCCCGCCCTCCCATACTCTCTACCTATCTCTCTCTAATAAATAAATAAAATCTTTTTTTAAAAAAAATTATGCCTCTTAATAAAAGTATGGCATTGTGTACAGATAGAAAAAAGTCGATGGGTACCAAGCCGTCCTGAATACACTTAAATACACTAAAGGCAGCACAGCATCACACCAGCCTGTAGCAACGGATTCTCTTGATTTTGCAGCGTGCACAAGCATGACAGTATGTGTGGAAAAGACCTTGACAGCATTTGGCATGGGGAAATTCTTGGTCTAGGATGCACTGAAAGCTTGAATAAAGCCATGATTGATTTTACGTTTAATGAATCACAAATTAAATGACTATTTTTTCGAAGAGGAACTTTTTATTTTTCTTCCAGAATAAAGAATGTCACTTTTTAAAGGTTAGAAAAAGTCATAGTAGGGGAATTTGGCAAAGTATTATTTGTGGCATACTTCAAACCCAAGGCTACTCTTTTGGCCTTAAGTAAACTACGCCTCCTGCCATGTATTGTGCAAAGTCCTCCAAACCCATTTGGAGCATGCATGAGACTCTTCTCCTGAGGAATCAAGTAAGAAAGCAGTATAGCAACTGCATTTTGTTGACCTATTGTTTGCTTATTCAAAGCAGTATTGATGTCATTTTCTCTAAAGAGTTCAAGTTTTTTTTTTTTTTTAAGATTTTATTTATTTATTTATTAGGAAAGAGAGAGAGTGAGAGAGAGCATGAGAAGGGAGAAGGTCAGAGGGAGAAGCAGACTCTCAGTGGAGCTGGGAGCCCGATGTGGGACTCGATCCCGGGACTCCGGGATCATGACCTGAGCCAAAGGCAGTTGCTTAACCAACTGAGCCACCCAGGCGTCCCTAAATAGTTGAAGTTTTTTAAGCTTTCTCAAATCTGTTTCTTGGCATTTGTCTGAAAGAAGACAGCAGATGCTTACTTATTTTAAATAACAGAGTTAAGACTCCAATTCTCCACCTTTAGCATTTATAGTCTTATCAAGTTACTGTGACCTTTCTGTATAAATTCAGACAACTCAGAGCCATTTTCTCTCCACTTAGTTTACTGAAAACTTGATGTTTCTTTCATGACAAAGGGCTTTAGCATTTTCCTTTGTAATTCTGGCAATACTAATTTTATTAAGCACTGAGTATATACCGTGGCGGTTAATGCTATTCAAACAAACAGAGTATGGCTTGGTGACTTATTTTTTCTTTTATCATTACCAGTTTCCTTAATACTCAGTAGAAAAAAATCCTTCCTATGCCTTCAAATAGATTGCAAGGTCTTACTAGAAATTGATCTACATGCTTATTATTTTAGAAATGTTAGGGAAAAAAAAAGAAAACAGAAAAAAAAAAAGAAAATGTTAGAAAGGTGAGATTGACATTAAATGGAAAGATTATTTCCCCTCTGTGAGACAGAGATGGAGTTATGTGGGGTCTGGCTGGGGAGGAGAAGGAAGGTGAAGGAGCTATACATACCTAGGGAATCGTAAGAAAAAGACATTAGACACACAGACAAGTTCTATAGTGTTACATCCACACTGGGGAAGGAACTGTAAGATTAGAGTTCAAGTACGACCTGGCAATAACACATAGTTCATAAAGGTGTTTATATTTACACTTAAGGTGTTTTTAATAGATCCCTCTAAAACCTTGACAAATTAAAATTATAATGCAATATAAGTCTATCTGCTCATAATTTTCAATAATTATATATACTTTATGAGTAAGGAGAGAGCTATAGTAGAGTAGGAAGAAAACTAAGCATATAGTCAGTTAATAAGACAATGTATATGAAGATAGTACTACAAACTTGAAATGATCATATAAACATTAGTTAAACATTTTTTAAAAAAAGATTTTATTTATTTATTTGACACAGAGAGAGAGAGAGAGAGAGACAGCAAGAAAGAGGGAGCACAAGCAGGGGGAGCAGCAGAGGGAGCAGGAGAAGCAGGCTCCCTACTGAGCATGGAGCCCGACGTGGGGCTCGGTACCAGGACCCTTGGCGGAGGACCTGAGCCGAAGGCAGATGCTTAACAACTTAGCCACCCAGGCGCTCCTACAATTATTTTTATTACTGATTTGTCAGCAAATAAAAATTTAAAATAAAGGTGTGTGTGTGTGAGAGAGAGAGAGAGCGAATCAGTATTCAATGAGAATAAAAAAAATTTAAAGCAGGGTCTCTCGACTTCAGCATATTGAGATTTCAGGGTGAGATTTTGCTGTGGCGGGGGGGGTCTGTCCCCTACATTGTAGGGTGTTTAGCAGCATCCCCAATATTTACCCACTCGGGCCAACAGAACTTCTCCCACCCCTCCCTCAAATAGCAACAGCTAGAAATGTCTCTGGACATGACCAAACAGTGCAAAACTGCTCCTGGCCGAAAACCATGTTAAAGCATAAGAAAAATGTAGAAATTATGGCTCTCCTACACAAATTGAGGATGAGAAGACAGTCGATGTGAACTAGAGCAAAGATGTCCCTCACCGGGCACATATGGCTATTGAACAATTAAAAGGTGGCCAATCTGATTTGAGATATGCTATGAGCGTACCATACATGTTAGATTAGAAGAATTAGTATGAGAAAAAGAATGCAAAATATTTTAATAAATTTTTATATGCTTCTCCTTCTGGGACCTCTATAATGCAAAATAAAAAATAAAATACTTTTTTATATGGATTATATGCTAAAGTGATATTTTGGATACAGTATGCAAAATAAAATCCATTATTAAAATTATGTTATTATTTACTTTTGAAAAATGTGGCTACTAGAGAAGTTAAAATTACACACGTGGCTCATGTGGTATTTCTATATTTCTATCAGACAGTGTTGAACTTGTGCAAAAAACTATCCTTCCTTCATGCTATATAATCCAGGTAGCCTTTGATGACAAGGAAGGGAACTAAGTTTTCTTAGCTTCTAAGTCCACAGTTTTCTCCTTACGTTTTCTATATTCCCTTTGGATGATCTCCAGTCTCAACACTTGGATGGGATTACTACTTAAAGATAACTAATCTCCAAACTCTCTCTCCTATTAAAATCTCTACTAAAACCTAGATCCAGTGCACCTGGCTGGTTCAGATGGTAGAGCATGAGACTCTTGACCTTAGGGTCATGAGTTTGAGCCCCACAGTGGGTGTAGAGATAACTAAAAATAATAAATGAACTTTAAAAAAAGAGAGAGAGAGAGAGAGAGATCCCTATAATACATAAGTAAAACCTACATCCATATACCCAAGTACCAAATTAACAACCCCAGTTGGACATTCTGGAGGAACCCCAAATTTAAATGATCCTCATTCTGAAAAAGATTCCTCCAGGAGCCCCCATTTTAGTAAATGGCCCCATTGACTAGGTTCTTAAGCCAGAAACCTCAACGTCATCCATGACTTCACTCTTCTCCTTCATCCCACTCGCAATCTCTTGCAAAGTTCTACTTCATTTACTTCCTAAATATTTCTGGACTCCTCCTTTCTCCTACCCCAGTAGCTGGGCCAAGTCACCATCACTTTCCCCATATCAATTCCCTCTTCCCTTTATACTCTTATTACATCCTGCCCTGCCCTGCCCTTCTCAGAAGTGCTCTCTTTCCTATTAGACATTATACTACGTGAGGTCAGGCACTTTCCTGTTTATTGCTTAGTTCTCCAAGGAACAAACGAACGAATGAATGAATGAATGAATGAATGAATGAGTTAAGAGGGTACAAACTGCTAACTCACAGGTTCCAACTTACAAAGGAGCTGGACTACAAAACAATGGTTCCATTTGCATATGAGGGCTGGAAAACATCAGTCTAAATGCAGTGCTGATGTGTTGATACAAGTTCTAGGATTCTAGAAGTGGAGAAAAAGTGCTTGGGAATCATGTGCCCTGTACTCTCATCCTTAACAGATCTCTACTGTGCCTAAACTCACAGAGTAAACTTTCTATATGCTGAGTTGGAAAAGAACAGCTGAAGAGTGCCTTTTATAATCCTCCAGCCCTGTGGGGAAAAGATGCCTGACATTTTCCATCTTCAATGTCCTAGTCCCAGAGTATCCACAGTTTCAAAGTTATCCAGAGAAAAGAAGCTAAAAATTATGCAAAGCTTAAAACAATCATAAACTATTTCTGAAAGAAAATCATTCTCCAAGATTACAAGTTCAAGGTAAGTCTCTTCTCCTTAGGATCCTCAATCGACCACCATGCCTAAGTCAGCCTTCATCCCCCAGTCAACGCATAACTAGTTTGCAAGAGGTGAGGGTGGACTATGGCAGTATCTATCCTTACTGGTAAGTTACAGATGCTACTGATGAGGAAGTTTGAAAAAGAACCTTATGGATGTTAGTGGTGTTTTGGGTATTCCAGAACTAGAGGGACTTGTAAAAGAGTCCATGCAATATACGTATTTAGAGAACAACATGTAGACATAGAGGCAAAAATCAGACCCATGTCTCCATGCACGTTTTGCCACAAGCTCTCCCAGGAGCCAGAGAGTAGTGGTGTGGGTCAGAAGGGCATGGCGCCATGTGAAATGCACCAGGCTGGAGCTGAGCAGATGGCAAGTCAAAGCTGGGGGGAACTGCAAGTTCAACGGTACCAGGTAGGCTGTGTGTGTTTAACTCTTTTCTTGCCTTATGCAGAAATTATCTAAAAGATCATTCTTTTATAGTATGAGGAAGGGAAGTAGGGTCTTGACTAAAGAAATGTTAGGAAACTTTTTTAAAGTATTTTCTCTCTTTTTCTTTTTCTCCTTTGTTTTTTTCTCCTTTTTAAGCACTGACTATATACTTTGGCAGTTAGTGCTATTCAAACAAACAGAGTATGGCTTGGTGACTTATCTTTCCTTTTATCATTACCAGTTTCATTAATACTCAGTAGAAAAAAATCCTTCCTATGCCTTCAAATAGATTGCAAGGTCTTACTAGAAATTGATCTACATGTTTATTATTTTAGAAAATGTTAGAAAGGTGAGACTGACATTAAATGGAAAGATTATTTCCCCCTTATGAAATAAGAAAAGAAAACAATGGCAAATTACTAGGGTAATACCAGTTCAGCCAATGGGATAAAGAGTTTTAGCGAAGAAGCAACATTTTTCTGAACTAGACGCTCTGTTTCTTTCTGGAAAGGACTCAAGAACTGGTGGGTAACTTTCCAAAGCCTACTTTTCCCCTTACAATCTGGTGGATCTTTTCCATAATAATTCCCAACACTTGCCCTACCTCAGCAAAAGCACTGGTTTTTCAAAATGAGAGCAACATAGCTGAGGACTAACAAAAGGGAGTAGCAGACTTGGGAAAAACAAACGGAATCCCCGATTGTATTGCTCAGTCTTCATGAGACCTTAGCTAAGTCTCTCAGCCACGTGTTCGCAGCTGGGGGGATCTCACTCCCAATGGGACAAAAACTGATTCAGGGGTGGGCAGTGTGAGATCTTATGCTTTGTCTGTTGAAGCACTGAGATACATTTAGTACGTAAGTAACACATACAGTGTGCCTGTGGTGTTAAAATTTCATGAGAGGCAAGATTAGGGGAAAATAATGTCTAAAAAGCCTCCTTGAATAAGAGGAGGGTTATAATGAACAGAAGGCTCAGAAACACTTCCCTTATTAGCCTTCATTTCCTCAACTGTCAAAAAGTATCAGCATCATCCACCTTAAAGAATTATTATACTATAACCACATCTAAATACACACAAAAGAGGGACACCTGGGTGGCTCCGTCAGTTAACCAGCCGGCTCTGGGTTTTGGCTCAGATCATGATCTCAGAGTCCCAGGATCGAGCTGTGCAACACGCTCTGAGCTCTGCAGGGAGTCTGCTTGAGATTCTCTCCCTCTTCCACACACGCATGCACGCACTCTTCCTCTCTCTGTCTCTAAATAAATAAATCTTTAAAAATACATACATATATACAAAAGACAATGAGACAGAAAATAAAGCAGGCAGAGAAAATAAGCAGTCATTAAAATATAACTAAAAACAAAGACCTAAATGTATATAACGTCCTCTAACAATCAACTGTATTAAAAAGACAATTTTCTTCTCATACTGATTTTACTGACTGAATACCTAAGATCCAAAAAGAAAACGTACATAGTAAAAGTCAAATAAAAAGTGCAAGATGAATCTATAAATGTGGCAAAGATACCGACCTAAAACACCAATTTTAAGACCTGCCAAGCTTGCTTTAATTTTATCATAAATATCTTCTGAGGCAAAGTCAACAGCAATGGTCCTTGTTTCCACTTTAAATTTTTCTCCTAGGAAAAAAACATAGAGAGAGAGAAGGAAAATTATAACATGGCAATTAAGATTAAAGCATTTTATGACATTACCTTTTCAAACTCTTCCCCCTGCCCCAGTCTAATATGAAATTTAGACCAGATTCATGTTAAGCAATCATAAGACCATCTAAGAGATGATACAGAGTCAACACAATAATTCTGCAGTAAAAACTCCAATGTTGTTACAGACCTGGCCGACCATTCCTTAATCAGTTCTCCTTCTATAAATCAATAATGACTCCTTTTTAGATCCTTAGGTACAAATAACAAAACATGTTTCGTGTCAAAATGTTATATACTCTTTAAATATCACTAGTTTTGTGATTTTTAAATGCAAACTGATGCTTCATAATTTCAGATAGACGTGCTTACGTTGCAAAATGTTCTAAACAGTGATATATAAAAATCCATCTTATTAAAATGGAAATAAAATGAATATGATTGTCACGGAATTTAGGGCCTTGGTTGATAGTTAATGGTCACCACATTAAAAAGCCCACGCAAAATGCACAGTGACAGAGCTACAAAGTGACAGAAGACAGAGCTCCGTGTTCTACTGTGCTCGGGACGACGGAAGTACACACAGAGTTCATGGAAATCACACATTGAGAAATGGGACTCTGGAGAAACCAACTTACTGATGTAATGTAGAATGTTTACTTTCACCCTCCCTTATGAACCCATTTGAGAAGGCACGGACTGTGAGGTCCCCCAGTCACGGGTACTTATTTTCGTATCTATTTGCTAAATGACTCTGAGCAATAGTCACATATCCTCCATGAGCCTCAGCATCCTCTCCTGAAAATGAAAGTAATGCTACCCAGCCTATGATTCGAGGCTCAAGTAGTATCTGGTGGTATACAGAAAGCACTCCATAAATGTTATGTCTCCTCTCTCCTCCACTAACTTCACTCTCACTTCACATAGCGCAGTTCAGGTGGCTAAGAATGTTTACTCTTTGGAACTTGATGAGAATTCAAAAGAATTAATTTAAAAATTTGTTTCCAGGGCACCTGGGTGGCTCAGTGGGTTAAAGCCTCTGCCTTCGGCTCAGGTCATAATCTCAGGGTCCTGGGATCGAGCCCCGCATCACATCAGGCTCTCTGGTCAGCAGGGAGCCTGCTTCCCCCTCTCTCTCTGCCTGCCTCTCTGCCTACTTGTGGTCTCTCTCTCTCTGTCAAATAAATAAATAAAATCTTTAAAAAGAGAGAGAGAGAAAAATTGTTTCCAAAAAATAAATTTTTCTTCCTTCATAGGCGATGTTGGCTCATCTCAGAGTATGCAATGTTACTCCAAACAGGACGCTACCGTTCTTGATCTCAAAGGAGTTCTGCCTACAACCGAAGAGCTGGTTCACAAAAGAACTGTTTCTTAGTCTCAGTGGAAAGTATTGACCTGAGGTAGGTACCAATGAATAAACTGGAGAGGAGAATATACGACCTAGAAAATACTGTATCTGGTGTGTCGGGGCGTCTGGGTAGCTCAGTCTGCCTTCAGCTCAGGTCACGATCCCCGCGTCCAAGGATCAAGCCCCACATCAGGCTCCCCACTCAGTGGGGAGTCTGCTTCTCCCTCTCTCTCTGCCTCTCCCACTGTTTCTTCTTTCTCTCTCTCTCTCTCTCTCTCTCTCTCAGATAAGTAAAATCTTAAAAAAAAGAAAATACCATTATCTGGTGTTAAAGGCACTACTCCAGTATAAATGAGTTATTGTACGTGTTTGTGTAATGGAGAACCATAGACCGAGTTGTCACTTCACAATAGCTCATCCAACAGGTACTATAAATGCTTCCCAAGATTTACCACCAGTAAATAGAGAACAACGCCCTTAGTGGAGCCACGGATTCACAAGAAAAAAAAGATCCAAATCAAAAGGCTGAAGGATACCTTTTATCAAATGTAACACTTCGTTGAGGAATGAAATGGGATAAATTTATCTATTTTGAGAAAAACAAAGTATGTTTCCACACGAGTGCTATATACTGACATTTAAGAAAATTCTCTCTAGTAATAAAAGCCACCTCACAACTCCTGAATCAGATTTACTCTTTTAAATCTCACAGGATTTGGGGAATGTACTTCTAATGTAGAGTCTTGTATAGATAGGCTGCTAAACATATTCAGAGACCCTTTTGGAAAGAACGTCATTTTATTTAATAAGAACCCACAAGTAAGCTTTTCTTTGTACTCACATTAGGATAAGCAAAATGACTTCTGTTGCAAGCTTTCCAAAATAAATCCAATTTTGAACTTGTACCTGGATTACCCTAAATCATGTCCTAGTCCAGCTAACACTGCTGTTCTACCTCTTCTCCACTGCCTCCAGCACGAGCTGCTTCTTCGGCAACGTAGGGCTGTCTGTTCACGTCCCCCACCCCCTCACACATTTCTAGAGCTCCAGCTGGCTTATGGTAAGAGTCACAGCCTGTGGCAATGGCCTCAAAC
>CM052815.1:14283426-14407082 GCA_028533885.1 Nasua narica
GTTCCTTCGTTATTATTCTTTCAAAAGTTTATTGGTTATCCTTACTTGTTTAGTCTGTTTTCACTGGGGTTACATTAAACATTTCAATAAAATTTATGAAGGATGACAATGTGGCATTCCCTCCAGGCTCTCCATTTACTCGGCGTCTCAGGGTAAAATCTTGTGGTTGTAAATTCTTAAAGAAATTAAAGAACTAAAGAATGCCATTATTAGAATATTACACACCGTTATGCAAAGACACTCAACACTGTTGATTATTCCTACCGTCAAACCACTTGGTATTTGAAATTAGATAGATTGGCATCCTGCTACTTACAATTGTGGCCAAATACAATTACGCCTTCCTCCCTTTTTTCAGATTGAAGTAATTCTGAGATGGTCTTGGCCCAGTGTTTCTCAGCCTAGTGGCAAAGACCAAGACCTAAGAAGCAAAAAGCTAATGAGTGGTACGAGCTATTCAAGGCAGTCAACTCACCAGAAATGGTGGCAGGAAATCAGCTCTGGCTTGCAGGGAACGAAGCTAAGAAACAACTGGGATGATACCATTATTCCCTTTTTATCTACTAGTCCACTGAAAGCTACCCAACTACAATAGAATAAGAGAAAGAAATATTATTTACAACTACAGAGCTAGATAATACTGAATATCCTCACAGCCCCAAGCCACTCCACCACTTCCAAGATGGATGTCCTGCTCCTCCAGTCACACAGCTGATTTTTACTCAGAGGATTATAAATTAGTTCAAGATCAAGTCTGGAACAGACAGAAAAGAAACTGCACTTATAAGTAGTCTCAAGATGTTGCTAATACCACTCAATATTAAAACTAATTCATCTTTAGGTTCATGCCTACAAAGGCCATGAAGCATACTCAGAATAGCCTTATGTTTAACATACTTAACTAGGTCCAGCCATCATTATTTTTATTTTGCTCAACAAATTGGCATCTCTTAAAATTTAACAGTCTTGCCCTAAGAAAAATTGTGTAAGTCTTAGAAAGACTCCTCATTTTTCCACTGGCTGCCTGGGGAAAGAGGGCCTGAGAATGTTAAAGAAGAGACCTAATGTACATAAACTCATGTACCATTTATAATTTTTCCATTAATAAAACAAAAAAAATTTTAATTCTTTGTCCCTACAAAGAATTAACAATAACCATCTGTTTTTCCCCTAAGTTTCAGGTGCTATCCATTATGAAATTCTTTTTTTTTTTTTAATTTTTAAAAATTATTTATTTATTTATTCATTTAACAGAGAGAGAACACAAGCAGGCAGAGAGGCAGCCAGAGGCAGAGAGAGAGGAGCAGGCTCCCTGCCGAGCAAGGAGCCCGATGCGGGACTTGATCCCAGGCCGCTGGGATCATGACCTGAGCCGAAGGCAGCTGCTCAACCAACTGAGCCACCCAGGCGTCCCCCATTATGAAATTCTTATTACATTTCACCCTTCCCCATCTTTTCCATATTGTAAATTTCACCATTTATGATTCAAGTTATGTCACCAGCCCTGTGGACTGTCTTTTCAGGATTCCCATTTCCTCCAAGGTAAAACTACTTACTTACTCTCTCAGCTATGTTCCTAGAGACCTTCTATATACCCTTCGTAAACACATAATATATTATGCTAACAGTCCATTTCCTAACAATCACAGATCATTCTCTGTCATCTTTGTATATCCAGCACCCAGCACAATGCCTGGCATATACCACAGAGGTCGCTCAAATGTCTGCTGAGTGAGTAAATACATCGAGGTTGACACAGCCAATTTATTAAAATTATCTTCTCGGTAACTTCTTAAACTCTTCTCTATAGAAATAAAACTATGTGCTGGTAGAAGATGTCCATTATAAGGCCATAAAGTGACATAAAGTGCTTACTATTTAGGCGATTTAAAGCATTAAGATAAATTGAGAAACAACTCAGTCCCTCCATTTGCCCTGCAAGGGTTGGACTATCATTCTCATAGAGGCGGAAACATTTTAGAGTTGTAGGAAACCATCCAGTCTCATGAATAAAGTACTCTAGGAGCTTAACTCAGGGCACAGAGATGAAGGTTGAAGATAATTTTAGTCACGAACCACTCTCCCAATCCCCAGTCCTGAAAAAGATATTTAGGGGAGAGGAGTGACTCTTGGGGAAATAGTACTACACTCAACACCTACCAATTTTAGCTTTTTAAATCTAAATTCATTAAATGCAATTTAGAACCATAAAAATATATTGGATGTTTTTAAAAACCCCTCCATTTTCACATAAAATGTATTAGAGTATTTAGAGATGTAAAAAGCACAATGAGTCTTTTGTACTTTCTCTAATTTTAAGGGGAAAGCAAAGAACAAAATGTCCCCTAACTAAATTCTCTCTACTTCCCTCCTTTTGCTGTTTTCCTTTTTGGCCCCGAGGCCTTACCATCTCCCTCCTTCCCTACCCCTCAGGGTGAGGTATCTCCCCACAGAGAAAGCCTGCCTTGTGTAGCTATGGAGAAATGGTGATTGTGCCCTAGAAAGGAATAATTCATCTGACTCCATTTTTAAAGACCCATTTAATTATAATTATCAGAGATGCTACACAAATAATGGTCCATTTCTTTTTTTCATTGCCCTTGAAAACACTCTCATGATCATTTTAATCTCATATGAAGAGACCCACTTTCAGTCAAATAAAAAAAAAATCCATAGTACCATCACCAGGACTCCATCCCAAACCAACTATTTCTTTATTTTAAGCCAAGGTTATTATGTTTTATTCATTACAGGCTATTTAACTAGAACAACAACTAAAATAAATAAAAACCATATACAATAAAATTTGTTCTATTGAGAGCACATGAATAGGTTCTTTTCTTTTGAAAGCCTTGAGTTCGACACTGAGTTCAGGTGGGCAAGGCACCTTTGAAATAATTTTCAAATAAGGATGTTTATTTTCTAAACTTAGGAAAAAACAAAACAAAACAAAAAGTCTGCTAATGGAACCATCTGAATTTTATGTTCTGAGGTGAGAAAAAGGCAAAAAGTATTCCTAACATTACTAAAGATTCCAAGATGATGTCATTAATATAATGTAAGCAGAGTGTTTGTGTCCCCCTAAACTTATATGTTAAAGCCCTATCCCCCATGCAATGGTATCGAGAGGTGGGATCATTAGGACGTAACTCAGTTTTGATGAGGTCATGAGGATCAGGTTCTCCTGATGGAATTATTGTCCACCTGAGAAGAAGACAGAGAGAGCTCTCTCCTCACACGCATGCACCAAGGAAAGGCCATCTTCTCATCATTGGGAGGACAGCCGGCAATCTAAGGAGGGCCCTCACCAGGAACGGAATCTTCCAGAACCCTGATCTTGGACTTCCCAGCCTCTAGAACTGTGAGAAATAAATGTGTGTTAAGATAGGTGGACCGTGATGTTTTGTTATGGCAGCCCGAGCTGACCAAAACAGAGTTTGCTCAAAAAAGCATGGGATGCAGTTAGACGCCCTGCACATGGCTGCCAACTCTGCCTCTTGTTGGCTGAGGGCCCTTCACTCAAGCCTTTTCACCTGCAGGAATCCCCTTACTACGAGAAATAATGCCCATCCTACAGAGTTCTTGTGAGTATGTCAGAATGTATGAAGGCAACTGTCAAGTCTTTTTTTTTTAATATTTTATTTATTTATTTGACAAAGAGAGAGATCACAAGTAGGCAGAGAGGCAGGCAGAGAGAGAGAGAGAGGAGGAAGCAGGCTCCCCGCTGAGCAGAGAGCCCGATGCGGGGCTCGATCCCAGGACCCTGAGATTCATGGCCTGAGTCGAAGGCAGAGGCTTTAACCCACGGAGCCACCCAGGCACCCCGGCAACTAAGTCTTACACAAATGTTTGCTTCTCGTAGACCTGTCAGCATCTACAAAGATGACCACATCACATACAGTTGTTTTTGTCCTACACTGCGCAGGCTGCCATGCGTCTTTTCTGTGCCATTCATTCTTGCCTCTTTGCATCAGCTACATATGCGCATCGAACTCTATTCTAAAAAGTGATTTCTTTATTACTCTATGATTCATGGAATCAATGAGCATGTTATGCTATTTTTAGCAATGCCTTTTGTGTCCAAGGATTTTTTTGACTCAATCTGCCTATAATGAACCTTTGAATTACTCTGTTTGATCGGTTCCAAAAGGCACATTTTTACTCACTTTTTTGTCTCTAAAATCAGGATGCCATACAACTGATGGCATGCCAATTTAACCGGTGATTTTTCTTTCTTAATTCTCACAAGCTGCCTCGTTGTTCCACGACCACTGGTGTCTCAGATTTGATGAAAGAATCCAAGAACTCCGCTGGCAATTCGGCCTTCTCTTTAATGTCATAAAAT
Source organism: Nasua narica (assembly GCA_028533885.1). Lineage (NCBI taxonomy): Eukaryota > Metazoa > Chordata > Mammalia > Carnivora > Procyonidae > Nasua > Nasua narica. Next base: position 14,287,772 of record CM052815.1, read on the forward strand.
GAAGCGAGGACAGCTTCCAAATGCAAGATTCTCTGGTATTCCCGTGCTTCCCCCACCAGCACCACCCCTCTCGAAGGAAGATTTCCCATCCTAAACTAAGACCCGAAAACGTCAGCGTAGGCTCATTCATTTACTGGGGGGCACAGGCATTTGCAAACCAGACAAAGCATCTCACTCTCTAAATCGTCAGCTACGAGAGGAGTGTCCGAGTCTGGGTTTTTCTTTGCTACCACACACGTAGAGGACCTGATGCCACTATAGGAGCTCAATGTAATAGGAGCTTTAGTTTTGACTAAATTTAAGAGGTACACCCTGAATAGTGTCCACTTGTCAGATTTCACCCTGAGTAGAAGAGCAGATACTCTCAAATAGGTCGTATTTTGGTGAAGGAGATATGCGTGAACCCAACTGTTGTTCATTTATATGAACGAAGAGTGCAAAGAGAAAGCAACTCACTCTTGCAGAGTTGATTTTATTTTTTTTAATATTTTATTTATTTATTTGACAGAGAGAGAGAGAGAGAGATCACAAGTAGGCAGAGAGGCAGGCAGAGGGAGAGGGGGAAGCAGGCTCCCTGCTGAGCAGAGAGGCTGATGCAGGGCTCGATCCCAGGACCCTGAGATCATGACCTGAGCCAAAAGCAGAGGCTTTAAACCACTGAGTCATCCAGGCGCCCCTAGAGTAGGATTTTAAATAGGAGGTGACATTTGTGTTGAATCCTCGTGTAGGAAATTGGCCATGCAGAGAAGAGGGAGAAGTAGGCAGAGGCAGAAAGTGGGGGAAAGGAAAAGCATGTTCTAAGAAATCCTGTGGATGAAGTATATAGTGCACAGGGAGAGGAAAGAAAATATTCTGTTTTATGTGCCAAGATAATAAAGAGGACTAGTAACATAATTGGCAAGGGCCGATGCAAACAAAATAAAAATGCAGGGCCCCTTTCCAAAAATTATTAAGAACTTCAAGATGGCCACAGCAGAGCATTAACCTAAGTATGGGCCCTTCTAAGTGGGAATGCAGAGGCAACACACCTATGAAGGCAGCCCTATAATGAGTCTTTTAAACTGGAAAGTGACAAGATCACACTTGTACTTTAGGAAGGAAATGCTAGTGGCAAAAGAGAGGACACACAGCCTGTTATAAAAAGTGGTGGACAAAAAGGAGAGAACCCAGCAGCTTCTGCTTAAGTCCCATGAGAAAGGAGGCCCTAAGAAGAGAGGCAGGTGGCCTGGGAGACACTTCTGAGTTAGAGTCTGATTAGACAAACTGTTTTAGGGAGAGAGGACACAACGGTTTTATCCATTTGGTTTAGAAATCTGGTAAATAAACTATCATCTTACAGCTACAAGAGTCGTCATAATTTTGCATCTGAGGTAACCCTCCTGTACTTATGTCTCAGTGCTTTTTAAAATCACAAGAAGTTATTTAAAAAGAAAAAAAAAAAAGGAGGGGACACCTGGGTGGCTCAGTCAGTGAAGCATCTGCCTTCGGCTCAGGTCATGATCCTGGGGTCCTGGGATTGAGCCCCACATCCGGCTCCCTGCTCAGTGGGGAGCCTTGCTTCTCCCTCTCCCTGCCCCTGTTTGTACTCTCTCTCCCTACTTCTTTCTCTGTTTCTCAAGTAAATAAATAAAATCTTTAAAAAATAATTAAAAAAAAATAAATTCCCCCAAAAATGTTTGCTATTTTTTAGTAAAGCGAGTTTTTTCTTCAGGTAGCTTACTTCTCTCTCTTTGTTAGCTTAAAAAATGAAATTACTACCAATGAGATTTGGGCCAGAGTTGAACAGTTTTAACACAGGATTACCATGAACTAAAAACCAAGTTGGCAAGCAAAAGGTACATTTTTTTTGTATACCACCGTATATCCCTCCCTTCATCTTTCAAAAAGAAATATAACTAAAATTAATTAGCAGTCACATATCACACAGTACCTTCTAAAAATTCTGATGGAGCTACTTTTTTTCTTTTTTAAGCAACTACTTTTTATTTTAACCTGTCACTTTGTTCTCACAAGATTCCATTGTGGATTTGTGAAATCCTGCCACAGGAAAAAAGTATTCTTTTCAAGATCTGGGTCTCTCATTTTTGTATTTAGAAAGAGGAAGCTTAATGCTTACTTTTATTTCTTAGAAAAAAGAGAGAGAGAGAGAGAGGAACTTTTGAAAAAATTACCATAAAATTTAAAATTTCAGCTATTGAAATGAATATTTACTTTATGGCAATTAACACTTTGAAGATAAATATAGTTCAACAACATTTTGCCAAGAGTAGAACCATCTTTCTGTTCAACATGCACAAAAAAAAAACCTCTTCATTTAAATTGTTAAAAGAGCATAGCTTTCACATATCAAACCAAAATAAAAGCAAAAGAATGCCTGATTTAGAGCCTCTTCCTCCTGCACTCTTAGAACTAAGGATAAGAACTTGCCGGAAATCATTCTGACTCTAAGGTGCCCTGAAGAACCCAGAGGTACAATGTAAAAAAAAAAAAATGCAAAGAGTTGCAGTTAACATTTACCGAGCATCAGCGAGATGCCAAGAACTCTACAAAGTGATGTTACATCATTTAATCTCCGTAAGAACTTACTGGTATATTGCTGAAACCTGCAAATGATTATTCCTATAAATTTCAGTTTTCAAAGTTTAAAAGGCCATTATTTATTTGTTTTTTAATTGCGAAATAATCTCAAGCAAAGAAAAGTTGCAAATACTCTACAAGGAACTTTCTTTCCTGAACCACGTCAGATTTAGTTGCTAACAAGATGTCACCCATCACCCATAAATACTTCAATGCAGTGGTTCTCAAAGCGTGGTCCGTGACTTTGAGGGTCGCCAAGAGTCAAAACTACTCAGACATTCATTATCTGCATGGTGGGTAAAACCTTAACATGAATTCAAGCAGTGGCACCTAGCTATAGCCTTCGCAGACTTGCAGTGAAAAAGAAGTCAGTTTTGCTTAAGAATGTCCCTTGAAGAAGCAGTAAAATTAATTCTATTAAATCTGTACCCTGAGGACACATATTTTTAATGTGCCGGGCGCAAAATGGGAAGTATGCGTAAAGCACCTTTTCGGTGCACCTAATACGACGGGTGTCCTGAAGAGACGCATCCGGGAAACTGAATCGTGTGAGCGGCGTTAGGCCCCGTTCCCACACTGCGCCCTCTGACTTGAAAGAACGATGGGCACAAAAACCGTGCTTCTTCATATTCAGCAGACATGGCGAGTCTCTCATTTTAAGAAAAACAACCAACAGTATTTATTGCCCATGAGAAAATTTGAGCTTTTAAAGGAAAAATCAGGATTTTTGGAAAGCTTGCAGCTACCTTCATACGCTTGAGAAAAAAGATCTTTCTAGTAAGACTGGAATGATATTAATAACTGTGGCTTTTGTGGGGGGTGCTGTGTCAACATTTGTGAGATCTGCGAAACTCAGGAACCAACAATGTCTGATGACCGAGGCACACAGTTACAAAATCTTAATGCACAAAAAGCCTATGCAAAGTGCGAGGTGGACAAATGGATTTTAATGTCACTGAGTACGAAGATCCATTGATACATTTTCAGATTCCATAGTGCAACTAACTTTTAAGAAACCTCCCCTCATGGCATTTTGATGTAGTATCAGAGAAGAAGATCCACAATTACCTGAAGAGGCCATTCAAATCACTTCCTATTTTCCAACTACATTACCATGTAAAGCCAGATTTTCTTCTACTTCAACCAAAATAACATCGCAGCAGACTAAATGCAGAAGCAGAGATGCAAATGTAACTGTCTTCTACCATGCCAGATATTAAATAGATTTGCAAAAATGGAAAACGCCACTCTTGTCACTGAACTGTTTTGTTTCAGAACCCATAGTTGTTTTTCCTGCTAAAAAAATGCTAAATGAACATGTGATGGGTGTATTGTTATTCTTACATGAATTAAATAATTTTTTTAATTAGTTTGAATTTCTAAGATAATTAACATTCACAGCTGTATCACACATAAACGAAAGCTTTTTGGAGTCCTCAATATTTTAAGAGCTGTAAAGGGGTCCTGAGACTAAAAAGTTTATGAATGTTGCTTCGGTGTGTATTTCCTATAGTCTCCAAAAATCAGATAGCCATCAAAATCAGGAAATTAACACTGATGCATTACTGCCTCTAGTCCTCAGAGCCTGATCAAGTTTCACTAAACGTCGCAACAATGTCCTTTACAGAGAAAAGCATCCAAATCAGAATCACCAGACACACATTTAGCTGCCATGTCTTGTTTAGTCTCTTCCAATCTGTAGCAGCTTTTCAGCCTTCTCTTGACCTTTATGACTTTGAGACTTTGAAGAGTACAGGCCAATTACTTTGTAGAGTATCCCTCAACTTAGGGGTGTGTGTGTGTGTGTGTGTGTGTGTGTTCCCGCACGTTTAGATGTAGGTCATGCATCCTAGGCAGGACTATCACAGAAGTGAAGCGGTGTTTCTCACTGCATCTTATCAGCTGGCACAAAGTTTCAACTGTCCCACTACTGACTGAAGATAACTTTGATCTCTGTCTGCCAGGCTCCTCCCCTGTAAAGTTACTATTTTTTCCTTTGTAATCAACAGGGATTTCAGGACTCTATAGGGAGATACTTTGAGACTATATGAAATCCCATTTTTTTCTTTTTTATTTAAGTATAATTAATATACAGTGTTATATTAGTTTCAGGTGTATAATATAATGACTTAACAATTCTATACATTTCTCAGTGCTCATCAAGGTAAGTATACCCTTAAGAGATATTCTAGACTCATCTTCTATTCTCCCAGCCCCAACCCTGAACTAGCCATTTCTCCAAGGATCCCTGGATCCTTCATTAGAAAACTAGGTATTTAGAACCAAAATATGGGTGCTGAGTTTGCTCACTGCAGTTAGGGTGTTCCTGTTTCCAGAAGGACCATAAGCCTTAGCAACCAATGTTGGCAGTGCCACAGTCTCAACACAAGCACATACTGGGGACTGTCCCACAGAGCAACTAGCTGCCAACCAAGAGACATCACCCAAAAGGCTTTTATAGAAGAGCCAAAGATGCAGTAGTTGGGCCTTGGGGGTCTCCTCCAGAGTTCAGAACATTGTAAATCATCTTACATACTAAACCCACAAATGTCTTTGATACGTACTGAGTAATAAAGGCTGATAAAATACTGTAAGTTAGGCTTTAGTTTCAGAGAGCTTTGTGACCTTCACTTGGTGTATACAAATGTAAATAAATATTTGAGTTTTGTAGGGGCAAAACAAGCTTTTGGCTACTCCTTTTCGTGCTAAACATATATAAGCAACTCTATACTTTGCCCAGAGCATTTCCAGAAAGTGTGCCAAACAGATATTGAAAAGTAAATCCCATCTGCCCACCGAACCAATTTTACAATTGGAATTTCTGTTACTAAAATCAATCATAGCTAAGCCTAATAATATACCATAAATACACAAACATACAATACCATTAGCCTCTATAATTTAAAATAGTAAAACTGTGCTCCCAAATATTGTCTTGAGGACTCAATTTACTATGAAGTGTGTGTATGTAGTGTGTGTGTGTGTGTGTGTGTGTATATGTGCGTCTATATATATATAATGGCCTATAATATATAAAAATGCATATAATTTTATAATTTAAAACACATTAGTTAGGGGCACCTGAGTGGCTCGGTGATGAGATGCTATCTTGCACAGCAGACGGTAAAGGTGGAAATACAACATGGAGAAAAGGGAGTAGAGAGGAGATCACTTAGATTCTGCTACCGATCTCTCTCATGAAGTTACAGAGATGCTAACCTTTATTATTCTCTTAAATATCTGAATCACTAAAATTATTTTGCAAATGTCAATGCATTCCAACAATTTTTGAAGTGGCAGCCAGTTAGGATCAGAAATGGGAAAAGTAGCGGCAGGGTTTCTTTATCAGTAGGTATTCGAGACAAAGATGATGAAAAGTAGAAAGATGAACAAAATTTAGTAAGTCGCCTGAAGCATCCTGCCCACAGGGAAAGCAGTAGGGGATGGTGTGGAAGACATCTGGTGGACTGCCCTGGGTAAAGAGCAGTTAAATTTCTCATTCTGCCGCAAGAAAGCAATTAACATATTATACCTGGAAGGGCAAAGACTGAAAGTTCAGCTTTCCCCTACAATCAAATATCCTCAAGTATATTACCTTGTTCAGTCTTTACAACAACCCACTAATTACACAGCGCAGATATTATCAACGTCACAGACGGGAATATACTTGTCCTGCACAAAGTACAACAGAGAACCAGGTGTTTTGGGTAACAAAGATCCTCAGTGGAAGACTCCAGATGGATCCAGGTCACCTAGTGACTAACTCCTGCTCACAGCATCATGCTCTGGTAACAATTCTCGGTATTTAAATAGAGCCATCTAGATAAAGGCAATGTCACCAGTTTATTTCACAGTCCAACATGGAACATTTTTTTTTTAAAGGTGTGGATTCCAGCTCATTTAAGAAGATGAATAATCCTTAATCATGCAGACCAATTAATTATTAATGCCTACAAGACCTGATAAATGCCTATTAGGTTCTCCTTAGTGTTTACTGCCACACAGGTTATATATACTCCTGCTACGTCCTCCCCACAGCTTTGAGTGGGTCTCATTTGCCACCCACATATTTAAAAGCAGATGAAAATAAGGTGAAAAATGATAGATTCCATCTCATGATTCTGAAATGTAAGGCAAACTATAAATTCTGAAGGTCAAAAAGTTCAAGATGAATGTCATTAATTACACTAAGTTCTAAAATATTCCATCATCATTTTCAAATTGAATCAAGGAAATAAACCTTCCACAATACCTAACAGAGCTTTCAACAAATACTTTATTTACATACTCTAAATGCTTAGTCTTTATAATTTTATACCAAAGAGATTAGAAAGGGAACATGAATATTAGTTCACAATACCAAAAAACAAAATCTGGCTTTTTAATAAAATGAATTTTAATATAGAATATGTAAGTAATTATGAACCATGTATATAACTGTGTTTGGGTATGTGTGTGTCTATGAGTTTTTTAATTTAGGGGAAAAGATAAAAAGAAAACTTGAAGAAATTAATTCGAGTTGCCCATAAAAGTGGATTTATGAAGCAGATCATAGTAGAATGCATACTTGTGGTTGTGGTTATTACACAGGACAGAAGAGAAGTTTAAAAAAACATTTTTCAACTGACTTATTCGAAGAACTGTCTGAATAGGAGTGATCACACAAGGCAGTGTACTCTGGAGCTGGGCTGCCTGGGGCCAAACCCCAGTTCTGCCACCCTCGTCAATGTGACCCTATTAGTTTTCGACGGCTGCATCATAAATTACCATGGATTTAGCTGTTTAAAATAATACACATTCTTCATCTCTGTTTCTGTAGGTCAAGAATGCAGCCATGGTGTGCCTGGGTCCTTTGCTCAGGGTCTCAGAAGGTTGTGACCTTGTCTGAGGCTCAGGCTCCACCCTCAAGCTCAGCCCCTGTTTGCTGACAGGATTCTATTTCTTGCAATTGTAAAACTAGGGATCCATCTCCTAGAGGCCACTTGCCATTCCCTGCCACATAGCCCACCCCCAAAGAGCAGTGTGCTTCGTCAAGGCCAAAAGAAGAGCATTTCTGGTGCTTTAAATCTCTAACCTTAGCGAAGACTTGGGTAGGTTGTTTAAGCAGTCGCTTGATTAGGTCAGGCCCACCAAAGATAATTTCCCTTTTGATTAACTCAAAGTCAACTGACGAGACCATATATCTGCAGGCTCACTTCACCTTTGCCATATAATGTAACCTAATCACAAGAACATCATCCATTGTATCCATCAGTCCTGCCCACACTCAAAAGGAAGGGGTTACAGGGGGTGTGTATACCACAGGCCAGGAATCTCAGGAGCATCCTAGAATTCTGCTTACCATAGACAATTACCTCTCCATATCTTACTGTATCCTCTCTCAAATGGGGATAACAGAAGCATCAATCTCAAGAGAGCTGTTCAATGATTCAAGGAGTTGAGTTCTACAAAGCTCTCAGAGCAGTCCTTAGCACATGTAATTGTTTCAGAAATATTGGCTCAATAAAACATAAGTAATGAAAATAGTGGTCCATGAGTTGGTGGGTCCTCAACTTTGGCCCCAATTAAGGCTACGGTGATATAAAATCGCAAAGTCTTATACAAGTCATCTTAGTTCCTTTTTAAATTCTTTTAATATAACTAGAAAAATATGGCACCCTGGGTTTGCACTGCCACAGGTAACAATAAGGGGGTGCTGCCACCTTTATATGGGGAGAGTTCTTCAGTTCTCCAGGCCTCACTACTCCTTGCCTCACTCCGGCCCTCCTGATTCATTTCCATAACTGCTTGGTCTCTATGAGCATATGCATTTCTGACCAGAAATCTAAACTGATTCCTTTCAGCCTATGCCCAGTGTACGAAACAAAGACAGAAAACAGGCATATAGCAAAATATGTTTTCTGGAAATATTAAATGTTAAAAAAGTAATAGGAAAAAAACCAAAATACATACTCCCCATGTCATTTTTTAAAAGTCAAAGGGGAATAAGCTAAGGAATCCAAATGCAGACATCAAAAACAAACGTTTTGTAGGCAGCATATAACAGCAAAAGTTTGAGATTTAAATATATTCCTTCCGGGGCGCCTGGGTGGCTCAGTTGGTTAAGCGACTGCCTTTGGCTCAGGTCATGATCCTGGAGTCCCAGGATCGAGTCCCATATCGGACTCCCGGCTCTGCGGGAAGTCTGCTTCTCCCTCTGACCTTCTCCCCTCTCATTCTCAGTCTCTGTCTCTAATAAATAAATAAAAAAATCTTTAAAAATAAATAAATAAATAAATAAATATATTCCTTCCAAGAGTATAAAAAACTTACACTGAACTATGGACTTTGGGGCCACAGTGATAAGTCAACATAGGTTCATCAACTGGAACAAAGGTACCACTCAGGTTTTGATAGTAAGGAACGCTGTGTGTATATGGTCAGTCTCTGCACCTTCCACTCAATTTTGCTGTGAACCTAAAACTGCTCTAAAAAAATAAAACTTACTTTTAAAAATAAATAAACTGAAATATATTTTAAATCTAGTAAGACAAAAATTTCTCCTCAAAGTATCCTTTAAAATTTTTCAAAACACCTCCAAAATGGCTTGAAAGTATTTTCTTTCTCTCAAAATCATTCATAAGAATCTGACGACTTAAAATTCAGTCACAAAAAGATCAGAAACAGTACATATTCCCACAATGCTCATTCCATTCAAGAAAAAGTAACCACTCCTATGGATTGAGTCTCCATTCATACCGGATCACAAGCTAGTACGTAGTATAGTTCACTTGCTTTCAAAAATATGCTAATATCCTTTGATTTCCTTCATTTACCATAAGCAGCTGCATTGTATAAAAGTCCCAGAGGCAATGCTGCTATGTAAAATGATGACCGAAGTAACACTAACCTTTGTATAGAAATCATCGTGTAGTTGTACCAAGAGAAAATGAATAATGCTTTAGCACTGAGTGTGAAAGGGTGATGGAAAGAAGACAAAGCGAAAGAAATAACAAAAATATTTTAAACCATGATTTGATTATGATGGTACAAGTTATAAAGACACCTATTTTCACGTTTTCAAGAATGAACTGTTAAGAGAAAATGGGTGGAAGGGGATCTTACAACTGCTTATTTTCCACTTAATGCAATAATTTGCAGCATATTTAGGCTCCCTCATCCTTGATGTGATCTTTAAAGTGTACTTTACACATCCTCACTAGTAATCACTCACCACTTGGAACCATGCCAACAAAGGGCAAACTGCCAGGTAAACTGACTTATAAGAAAAATTTTTTTTAAGATTTTTATTTATTTATTTTACAGAGAGCGGGACAGCAAGAGAGGGAACACAGGCAGGGGGTGTGGGAGAGGGAGAAGCAGGCTTCCTGCCGAGCAGGGAGCCTCACGCAGGGCTCAATCCCAGGACCCTGGGATCATGACCTGAGCCGAAGGCAGACACTTAACAACTGAGCCACCCAGGCTTCCCAACTTAAAAATCTGTAGGTTAAAACATTTTAAGGCAGTTAAGTAAGAAGGTTAGATATTCCGCTTTCAAACTATGGATATGTTTAAGTGTAAAATTCATAAAGCATATCAAGAGCTAAAACATAAAAATCAGAACCTAGGTATGGATGATTAAAACTGCAGCCGTGTGATCTATCGCCTATGTGACCATAGTCATGGGGGTAAAATAGTGACCAGCGTCCACAAACACTCTTGAATGTTTTAGCTCAGTATGGCTTTTTAATATATTCCTGAAATTCTCTCCTTTAGGACTTTATGCCTTCGTTGCCTGTGGTGCAGCCTTTCTCAGATTCTGCCCCCGACCTTTCCTCGACTGAGTAGGACCCTGCCTTGGATTGGGGCTTATTTTGCATACTTTATTTGTATACGTGGGGTTTCTTCTCTTTTATTATCATGCAGTCTCCTTCAGTGTTTTATTGTTTTGTTTGTGAGGTGTCAGTCCACAGAAGGACTTAAGGTCTAGGTACTAACTCCAAGTCTGCTACTGTATTTACAACATTATCTTAAGAAATGTATTTGATAGAAGAGACTCTCAGTATGTCTCAAGAATGTAAGTCCTCTTATAGGTACAGATCCTTAAGAAATAGTCAGAAACGGGAAACAACCTGAATATCCATCAACAATGGAACAGATAACTAAATTATAGTATATTCACAAGGGATGAAAATGAATGAAGTACAGCTTTTTGCTATTATCTGTAATGATACTGGGAACAATTCTGGGCATGTCCTTGGAGCCTACGTGAATACATTTCTGTTGCATCTATACATTATATGCTGAACTGAAGAAGCTGAATCTCAAAAGAAGACATGGTGTATAATGCCATGTGTATAAAAACCAAAGAAGTCAAAGTTTATGAGAGTATTAGAAATTAATTAATATTAGATAGTGTTCGAAATTTAATTAAAATTAAGACGTTCAGGGAAGGAAAGAAGGAGCAGTAAGTAACTGGGAGGAGGCATGTGATTCCCGGAATTTTGCAATCGCTTCCTAACCTGTACGTTTTTGTTCTCTTACATCCTGAGTTTATATTGTTTTTAGTATTAATATTTATAGGTATGTTTCTATTAGGAGACAAAAGCAAAATTAATGGAGAATATTTATAAAGTGTAAGTAAGTATACCATACAAGAAGAACTCTAGTTCACTGACAATGACAGAATTTCTCTCTAGATGCACTGAGAAAGACTATAAAGGATAATAGAGGTCACAAACAGAGATGTCCTTGGGGCCAAGCACATTACTCAAGTTCGTGAAGAGAGCCTAATAAAAGCATATGCGTATGTACTGCGTGAGCAGGGACAGGCTGGGACAAACTTGACACGGCAGGCCCCACCTAAAGGGCAACTGGTTCTCAATGCCAATGGGTTGCTGCCCTACAGGAATGCCAGGCCCAGCGTTAACAGATCATTTGGGTTTTCAAAAGAAGACATAAAGATTTATGTGATTAAGTAAAATCTGCTGATCATTAAAACAAAAATCAGGCCCAAAAAACCTGTCTAAAGGGTATCTTTTAGAGACATCAGAGGAGAGGAATGCTGTGGGAACAAGTCCTTAAGGAAGCAGTAAGAGACTGGTAAGCAAGATACCAGCAAAAGCTTGGCTCCTAAAGAAGATGATGTTTCTTTCTGTGGGGAGGATGAAAGGCTAGGCGTATGGAGACACATACTGAGTAAAACAGGGCCTCTGTTAGGACACAACAAGGACGGATCAGGAAGGTGTGGGGAGGTATCTATAGCAATGGTTCTCCAACTTCGCTGCAATAGACCCTTTTATCAGAAGGATGCAAAACTCAATGTATAAAAATGACCAAAGCAGAGTGGCCAACACTGCAACTGGGAAAGTTGGAGTCTCACCTACAAGGGTGTCATCTCCCTTGCTGGCAGTCCAACATCCAGCCTCACAAACCAGTCCTAAAAGACACACAAAGGATGCATAAAGGCTTTCCAAAATTTTCCATCCCCCATGAAGTTCAGAAATAGGAGCCAAAAACACAATTCTGAGCAATTCAAGACCAGAAAACAAGGCACACATTCAAGGCACCTTTGATTCTGGATGAATACCATAAAGGATAACCTGGGGGAAAGGGGGATGAATAATTAGAAATAGCACAAGAAATACCATGTAGCAGTGAAAGCAGAACTAGACGTGCACTTGCCACCCACAACTGAAGATCAGCACTAGAGCGTACTGCAGGATCTTGGGGAACCTCGCCAGCTTGTCCTCATACTTGTTCTAAGGATTGACACGCATGTTTATTTCACCAGTTATTACAGGAAATCTCTCAAATACTACTGGGAGACTGTTTTTAATCAAAGCTCGTTTTAGTAAAATTAACCATTTTATGTAATCACGTTAGGATTTTACTAATTCAAAGTCATCCTTAAATATCCATGGTTGGACATGGCTATGTCTTAAAAAATGAAAAGGAATTTTAGCCATCCTGACAGATGTGAGATCTCATCATGCTTTGGATTTGTATTTCCCTGATGATGAGTGATGTTGAGAATCTTTTCATGTGTCTGTTAGCCACCTGGATGTCTTCTTTGAAAAGTGTCTATTCAGGTCTTCTGCCCATTTCTCAACTGGGTTATCTGGTTTTTGGATGTTGAGTTTGTTAAGCTCTTTGTAGATTTTGGATACACTTTATCGGATATGTCATTTGCAAATATTTTCTCCCATTCTGTAGGCTGCTTTTTAGTATGGTTGACTGTTTCCTCTGCTGTGCAGAAACTTTTTATCTTGATAAAGTCCCAATAGTTCATTTTTGCTTTTGTTTCCCTTGTCTCCAATGACTTGTCTAGTAAGAAGCTGCCATGGCCAAGGTCGAAGAGGTTGCTGCCTGTGTTCTCCTCTACGATTTTCATGATTTCCTGTCTCACATTAAGGTCTTTCATCTATTTTAAATTTACCTTTGTGTATGGTGTAAGAAAGTGGTCCAGTATTATTCTTCTGCACGTTGCTGTCCAGTTTTCCCAACACCATTTGTTGAAGAGGCTTTTTTCCATCAAATATTCTTCCGTGCTTTGTCAAAGATTAGTTGACCATATAGTTGTGGGTCCATTTCTGGATTCTCTATTCTGTTCCATTGATCTATGTGTCTGTTTTTATGCCAGTACCATACTGTCTTGATGACTACAGCTTTGTAATACCTTGAAAACCAAAATTGTGATGCCTCATTTTGTTTTTCTTTTTCAGAATTGCTTTGGCTATTCAGGGTCTTTTGTCGTTCCATACAACTTTTAGGATTGTTTGTTCTAGCGCTATGAAAAATGCTGGTGGTATTTTGATGGGGACTGCATTAGATGTATGGATTGCGTTGGGTAATATAAACATTTTAACAACATTCTTCCAATCCATGAGCATGGAATGCTTTTTCATTTCCTTGTGTCCTCTTCAATTTCTTTCATAAGTATTCTATAGTTTTCAGAGTATAGATCTTTTACTTCTTTCATTACATTTATTCCTAGGTATCTTACTGTTTTTGGTGCGATTGCAAATGGAATCGATTCCTTGATTTCTTTTTCTACTGCTTTGTTATTGCTGTATAGAATGCAACAGGTGTTGGCGAGGATACAGAGAAAGAGGAATCCTCTTCCACTGATGGTAGGAATGCAAACTGGTGCAGCTACTCTGGAGAACAGTATAGAGGTTCCTCAAGATATTAAAAATAAAACTACCCTATGATCCAGCAATTACACTTCTAGGCATTTACCCAAAGGATACAAAAATACAGATTTGAAGGAATACATGCACCATGATGTTCATAGCAGCATTATCAACATTAGGCAAACTATGAAGAGAGCCCAAGTATCCATAATGGATGAATGGATAAAGAAGATGTGACACACACACACACACACACACACACACACACACACACAGAGGAATATTACTCAGCCATCAAAACGAAGGAAATCTTGCCATTTACAATGACATGGATGGTGCTAAAATGTATTATGCTAAGTATAATAAGTCAGAGAAAGATAAATACCATATAATCTCACTCATATGTGGAATTTAAGAAAGAAAACAGGTAACTATATGGGAAGGGGGAAAAGAATAAAAAAGGAGAGAGGGAAACAAGCCATAAGAGACTCTTAACAATAGAGAACAAGCTGAGAGTTGATGGAGCGATGTGGGTGGGGGATGGGCTAGATGGGTGACAAGTATTATGGAGGGCACTTTACGATGAGCACTGGGTGTTGTATTTAAGTGATGAAATACTGAATTCTACTCCAGAAACCAATAGTGCACTGCATGTTAACTACCTAAAATTTAAATTTAAAAAATGAACAGAGGACCTGAATAGTATTTTTCCAAAGAAGATATACAGATGGCCAACAGATACATGAAAAGATGTTCGGCATCACTAATCATCAGGGAAATGCAAATCAAAACCACAATGAGATATTACCTTATACCTGTCAGAATATCTAGAATCAAAAAGACAAGAAATATCAAGTGTTGGCAAGGATATGGAGAAAAAGAAACCCTTGTCCACTGTTAGTGGGAATGTAAATAGGTGCAGCCACCGTAGAAAACAATATGGAGGTTCCTCAAAAAATTAAAAATAGAACTACCCTATGACCCAGTGACTGTATCTCTGGGTATTTACCCAAAGAACATGAAAACACTAATTCAAAGGGATACATGCACCCCTATGTTTATTGCAGTATTATTTACAATAGCCAAGAAGATATGGACGCAACTTAAGAGTTCATGAAAAGATGAATGGAGGGACACCTGAGTGGCTCAACAAAGCAAAGGAATAAACAAACAAAAAGTAGAATGGTTAAGCATCTCCCTTCAGCTCAGGTCATGATCCCAGGGACTTGGGATCGAGTCCCGCATCTGGCTCCTAGCTCAGCAGGGAGCCTGCTTCTCCCTCAGCCTGCTGCTTGTGCGCACTCTTTCTCTCTCTCTTTTTCTCTCTCTCACAAATAAATAAATAAATAAAATCTCAAAAAAAGAAAAGATGAATGGATAAGGAAGATTTGGTATACACACACACACACACACACACACACACACAATATTACATAACCATAAAAAGGTATGAAATTTTGCCATTTGCAACAACGTGGATGGACCTAAGGATATCATACTAAATTAAGTAAGTCAGACTGAGAAAGAAAAGTACTATGTGATTTCACACTTATGTAGAGTCTAAAAAACAAAGCAAAGGAATAAACCAACAAAAAGTAGAATCAACCTTATCAATATAGACAACAAACTGATGGTTGCCAGAAGGAAGGGTCATGGGAGGATGGGCAAATGAGTGAAGGGGAGTGGGTGATACAGGCTTCTGGTTATAAAATGAATAAATCATGAAAATAAAGGTACAGCATAGGGAATACAGTCCATGATATTATAATAGTGTCGTACGGTGACATAAGGAAGCTATACTTGTGGTAAACATATCATAATGTATAGAAATAAGAATCATTGTTTTACACCTGAAACTAATTTAACATTGCATGTCAACTAAAAAGTTTTTCGAAAATTTTTAAAAAATGAAAAGGAATAAATATGTCCATTTTAATGAAAATGCTCACACATCCTAAAATTGATCCAATGATAAGAACTGCAATGGGTAACTGCATTCAAACACAGTCACGATGCAAGTTGAGTTTAGTTGGTTTTTTAAACTCTTGATGCTATGTAACTGTGATACTACATTTTGGCAATATTTATCTCCCCCCAAATTATCACTTAGTTCCCCAGCTACAATATTCAAAGCACAAATTAAGAGCAGAGGGGTAATGGAGAACATAGCACAAGAAGCCAAAGACTCTGCCCACTTCAGTCATTAACTGGATAGAACTTGGTTTCTCAGACTTAGTTTCCATATTTAAAAACTGAGGGGTTTAGTCTATTGGTAGTTCCTAAACAGGAATGACCTTTAAAATCATGCAGGGTACATTTTCTAAACTACACATATCTAAACATGATTCTACTAAGTGTTCCCCAAAACTTAATATACTTATAGTATTTTTATCAGTTATTGAAGGGTGATTACTTTCAGATTTTATGCATCACTACAGTATTAAACAGAATGGAAACACAATGAAAGCTGACTCGACGTCAACAGTCTTTATTACCATTAGCCTGTTGTCATTAGACATTAATTCGATTGCTTTTTCTTAATGGTGAAGGAATAAAGGAATTCAAAATTTATGAAAATTCTTGTCGGTTTTAATGGACTCATCTTCTCTTTCATTTTAATATTAGATATAGCAAGTCATTTAAATTAGTACTTAGTAGTTAGAGATTTATAGTTAGAGTAGCATGTAACATGAACTCTGCTTTTAAGAAGTAATGATATAAAACTATTAAAACAGTGGCTAAGTAACAAGAAAATATATAACTTTATTTGATGGAAAAATCAAGTTAAAGTGAAACTTTTCCATCAAACTTTCAAAGTACTTTCTCTCCATGATGAAAAGGGAAGCAATCCCTACATAAAAGTCCTGAAGAACTTCATAAATACATCCAAAGAATATGCCTTTCTACGAGTTCTTTCATACTTTAAGTCCATACCCCAAATTACAATTATCCACTTAGAATAACAACTAATAATTTTCAAGTGGGAGGAGAAACACCAATCATCTACTTAAATGGGACTCATTTCAGAACACCTTGGTCCCACATTTCCTCAACTAAAAAAAGTTTTTTTCTTTTACATAAAAGTCACCGAGCCATCAATAATCCAATTGGAAAGACCACTTGCTGTTTTAAAGAAACCACGCAAACATAAGCAAATGTCTTAATTAAGAGGCAGAGCTCGCGTCTGGCCATGGCACAGTACACTCCCACGCGCCTAATGCCAGCTGTAGAATAGTGACTTTCCAGCAGCTGCCTTAATTGCAGATGCAGATCAACACATGCTCATTTGGCTGGGCCAACTAATTGGTAGGCAGGCAACATTTCTAACAAAATATCCACCCATATTACAGATGTTGTTCTCTAGCAGAGTAAACGATTGGTAACAAACAGTAATGAAGCAGCAATAAGGTACACTTGGTGAGATGATTTAGTTGGGACAGTTTACAATGGGATCCCACATTAGCTCCGAAAACCATTTGTGCCAAAATTGGAACATAAACTAAATTTCAAAAGTATCTTTCTGTGCAAGATTAAGAATACTAAAACGCTTCACAAGGGTTCTTTGGTCACCAAAATAACACTTGTGAAGTGGACCCATCCCCCTTAACCATAGAAGGCCCAGGGCAAACATGCAAAAAGACTGAGTCCTGTTTTTAATTTCAAGCCTAATGCAGGGACGCCTGGGTGACTCTGTCAGTTAAGCATCTGCCTTTGGCTCAGGTCATGATCCCAAGGTCCTGGGATCGAGTCCTGCATCAGGCTCCTTGCTTAGCGGAGAGCCCGCTTCACCCTGCTTGTGCTCTCTCTCTGACAAATAAATACACTCAAAAAAAAAAAAAAAGCCTAACATGGACCAAACATTTATAGACATGTGCAAAGATAATAATTATGTTTACCAGGAAATCTATAAGGGTAAAAAGGAGAGGGGAATGGGACTCTTCTGTTTCCAGCCATGTTGGTATGACAGAAATGAGATTTACCCCATCGCTTTAAACTGCAAAAACCGGACAAAACATATGAAACAATGGATTTCAGTCAGTGCAAGATAGACAGTTCAGCATAGTCACACCCATGAGAAGGGAAACAAATGAGGTGGGCCCTACAGCTGCCCTAACTTAGTGTGCACAGATTTTTTAGACCAGAATGAAGAGAGAGGAACTCAAATAGAGATCAGCAGTTCCTCCGAGTTGAGGAAACAGTCTTAAGCTGTTTGTAGACAAGATAGAGTCCCTAGAACTACCAGACAGCAGACAGAGCAAGAGGAGACTAACAGCAAGAAAGAGAAGGATAAAACAAGAGCAAGAGCACACTATATGCAGTAATCCTCCCTTATTCACAGTATTGCTTTTCAAGGGTTCAGTGAGCCACAATCAGCTGTGGTCTGGAAGCAGATGATTCTCCTTCTGATGACTCGTCAGCAGGTCAACAGTAGCCCAATGCTAGGTCACAATGCCTATGTCATTTATCTCATCACGTAGGCATCTTATATCATCTCTGATCACCACGAGGGTGAGTACAGTCCAATAAAATAATTTGAGAGACTAACATTCATATAATTTTTATTACAGTATATTGTAATTATTCTATTTTATTATTTTTGTTGTTACTCTCTCATTGCGTATAATTTACAAATTAAACTTTGTCGTAAGTATGGATATACAGAAAAAAACACCAGTATGTACAGGGCTTAGTGCTACCCACAGTTGCAGGCATCCTTGGGAGGGAGGGTCTTAGAACATATCCCCCACAGATAAGGGCTGCTGTCTGTTCAAAAAAGGGAAGGGCAAACATTTTTAAAAGAGATAAAGGAGATACAAAAATGACCTAAAATTTTATTTTGAGAGAAAAATAAATGTCTGGATTAAAAAAAAAAAATACACTAACAGGATTAATGGCAGATTAGACACTAAAGAAAAAAAGATTAATGAATGTGAAGGTACAGCAATAGACACTCTGTAAAATGAAACACAAAGAGAGAAGAGACCTCTCCCCCAAAAGGAAAAGGAAAGAATATCAGTAAGTTGAGAGACAATCTTAATCCATTTAATAGATATATAACTAGAATCCTAAAAAGAAAGTGAAGGGCTGAAAAAAATACCTCATGGCCCCAACTTCCCCAAATTTAATGAAAATTATAAGCGTATAAATTTAAGCTCAATCAATTCCAAATAGGAGAAACAGAAAAGTACGCCAATGGGCAAAATATTCAAATTCCTTAAAACTGGTAATAAAAAGATAAATCTTAAAAGTAACCAAAGGAAAAAAAAAAGTGAATTACACAAAGGGAGAAATGGGGAGGGGGGGGGTGGAATAGGAGGGACAGCAGACTTCTTGTCAAAAACACTAGAGGCCAGAACACAATGAAGCAAAGTAGTGAAAGGGGAAGAAAAGAATCTGTCATCCTAAAGTTTTATACCCAGAGAAAACACATTCAAAACTAAAGTTTTTGTTCAAACTTAAAAAAAGAATTCATTGGTAGCAGAGCAGCACTATGAGAGATATAAAAGGAAGTCTTTTGGACAGGAAAGAAAAAAATAAGATTCCTGACTGAATTATGTATCCATAAAAAGGAATGAATAGCATCAGAAATAATAATGTGTATAAAGACTACCTTAAAAATAAAAAATAAATTTAATTCTCTTTAAGATTAGTTGCCTATGGCACAAGTAATGTTATACAATGTTATACAATTCATAACATATATAGAAATAAAACAGTGGGAAATGGGAGTATACTGTCATCACGTTCTTGTGTTCTACATCAAGTAGTAATAGCCTATGACAAGCTCAACACTGCAAAATCTAAAGCAATCACTAAAAACGAAGAAAAAAGATGTACAGCCAATAGCCAAGGAAGGAAATAATATGGAATGATGAAAAACATATTAACCCAAACATAGGCAGTAAAAAAACCAAGGGAACAAAGAACACATGAGATGAACCGAAAACAAAGAGTAAATGGGTAGATCTTAATCTAATCCTATCAACATTAAGTGTAAATGGTCTGAGAATCCCAATTAAAAGGCGGAAGTCATCAAATTGAATTTTTTTAATTATTACTTTTTATTGTGTTATGTTAGTCACCATACTTAGTCACCATACAACATCATTAGTTTTTGATGTAGTGTTCCAAGATTTCATTGTTTAGATATAACACCCAGTGCTCCATGTAATACGTGCCCTCCTTAATACCCACCATCATGCCGACCCATCCTCCTACCCACTTCCCCTCTAAAACCATGTTTGTCTCACCCTCCGATTTTCCCCTCTTCATTTTTCCCTTCCTTCTCCTAATGTCCTCCATGGTATTCCTTACGTTCCACAAGTAAATGAAACCATAAAATTGACTTTCTCTGCTTGACTTATTTCACTCAGCATAATCTCCTCCAGTCCCAACCATGTTGATGTAAAAGGTGTATTTTTTTTAAAAAGACCAAATCTATGCTGTCTACAAGAAACCCACTTTAAATATAAAGCACATACAGGTTAAAAGGAAAGACAGGAAAAAATATATACCATGCTAACACTAACCAAAAGAAAGATAAAGTTGACTTCAGTGCAAAGAATATTACCAAGAATAAAAAAGGTCATTTCATAATGATAAAGGAATGAATTCATCAAGAAAACATAACACCCTTAAATGTTAATGCATCTAGGGGCGCCTGGGTGGCTCAGTGGGTTAAAGCCTCAGCCCTCGGCTCAGGTCATGATCTCGGGGTCCTGGGATCGAGCCCCGCATCCAGCTCTCTGCTCAGTGGGGAGCCTGCTTCCCCCCTCTCTCTGCCTGCTTCTCTGCCTACTTGTGATCTCTCTCCTCTCTGTCAGATAAATAAAATCTTTAAAAAAAATTGTTAATGCATCTAATAACAAAAAAAATAGACACAAAGAAACAGACAAATCCATAATTATAGTTGGAGATTTCAACTCCCCCCCAAAGGAACTGATAAGAGCAAGTACACAGAAAAATCAATGAAGATACAGAAGACTTAAATAATACCTTCAACCAACTATTTTGTATTTTAAAAAGCCTCTTCTGAGTGGTTTATAGAGACTAATCAGTACGCCCTTAAATCTAGGAAGAGAAAATTCAAGAATGACCAGACAAGAACAAGACTTCTAATGCTTTAAAATGTACTAGAAATTTCAGAAAAATCATCCTCACAGAAATGGCCAGCTCGAGAAATGACAATTAAAAATTCAAACAGACATTTGGCTAGCAACTAATAGTTATTTTTAAATGCACTAATAAACTTCTGAAGTATTTTTAATAATTGGTAAATAAATAATTATATAAGAATCCAAGATATCCATAAAAGTCCTAATTTACATAAAACATTGGCCAAATTAGAACTGGTTTGACCATTTTAATTTTAAAAGTGGCTATATCTCTTTTTTCTGATCATACCACAGTCTGAAATATAATGCCTGTATAACATTTCATTTTTTGAACTTTTAAATTTTCTACATAGTTTTTATCAGTAAGCTATATTATCACTGCTTCCACCAACTATTTCAAGTTATGACGGTTGCTGTCTTTACGAAAGGATGGCCTCTTCTAAACTTTAGACAATGCTGCAAATCACTGACGTTAATTACTCTTCTGCGCTCTGTGTAAAATTTGCAAATGTCATCTCTCGGACAAACGTGGTATCAATAATGACTGTATTACTCCGTACTTTCAATTTAAATATAACTTCTATGATTCTTAATTGACCCTAAGATACTATACTAATATCACAGTGAGTTAAAGAAGGAGGCACCTTAAAGAAAACCCCGATTTCGATGACAAAGTCACTGCAATAGGTGAGTTTTCTTACAATGTAATAATGGAACATAAAGTTAATGCATTTTAAGCTTCAGGTGAAAGTGTTAATTTATCTAAATATATGTATAAGTAAGTATATAAAATATATTAAAATCAACAAAGGAAGCTTATGAATGAAATAGTTTGAAACCAGTTGTTGAAAAGAAACTTGATCTTTGATAATATAGTCTTCTCTTAATGAGAAAGCTGGAAGAAAATTATTCTGTCCCGTCAGTATCCAGCCTGGCCGACAAAGGTTCCTTATCTCCCCAAAACACTCTCACTTTCTAACAGCTTGTTAACTTTTTAAGCTTTTCTGTTGACTTTTGTCATGCCCTTGAATCGTTTTTTAACAAAAGTTTCTCGTTTCTAAAAAAGCTGGATTTCCAAATAATTATTATTTCTTAATGTTTTATTTTAATGACTGTCACTTACGCCACGACTCTAATCACTTCTTGTCTTGGGCACCTATGACTTATGCTTATATTTTGCTATAATCACTAGTCTCCTGGCAACTCTTTATGCTACTGCCTTCACAAATTTGGGCCATAAAATTAAAAATAATGTAACTGATTAAGACATATGTAGCCAAACTGTCACTGGTATTTCCCAGACAGCCACTAGGTAGCACTACTGAGCAGAGAGGCTATTAGGAAAAAACTAGGTATGTAGTATATTCTCTGTATCTTTAATTAGCTCAACTCTCTTATGAGAGCAGCCCTGTTTCCCCATAACATGGGCAGAACCAAGGTGTGACTAATAATGAATATCTTTCAACATGTGTATACTTTTCAGGATGGACAGAAATATATTCATGCTCCTGTGCACAGCCGGGCATACAACTATGAACAAAATGATATCTAAGATTACGGTTAATTGGTGACAATTTTATTTTTAATTTTTTTAATTTATTTATTTGACAGAGGGAGAGAGCACAAGTAGGCAGAGCAGCAGGCAGAGGGAGAGGGAGAAGCAGGCTCCCTACTGAGCAGGGAGCCCAATGCGGGGCTCGATTCCAAGACCCAGGGATCACGACCTGAGCCCAAGGCAGCCGCTTAACCCACTGAACCACCCAGGCACCCCCAATTGGTGACAATTTTAAAACACACTTTATAGAAGTCCATGGAGCTTTATCAATGCCTTTAGTGTCCACCATAAGGCTCACGCCCTGAGAAAAATCACTGACTAAATCATTAATGAGCTCTACATTATACCAGAATAGGGTATACTATTCTGACACTGTTAATTACTGTAATAAGTGAACCAGAGACTCTTTTTAATGGGTGGTTCCTACTCTTCCTTAAAGTTTGCCAAAAGCTGGAGGCCCATAAGCTGGAGATCAGAAAACTGAGTCTTTAGGAGGAACACCCAAAGAATAAAGAATAATAGCCTCAGTATACGCAAACTGTTTCAGTACCCTTTTTTAAGATTTATTTATTTGAGAGAGAGAGCTAGAGAGAGCATGAGAGGGGAGAAGGTCAGAGGGAGAAGCAGACTCCCTGTGGAGCTGGGAGCCCGATATGGGACTCGATCCCGGGACTCCGGGAATATGACCTGAGCCGAAGGCAGTCACCCAACCAACCAAGCCACCGCCAGGGATCCTGTCTCAGACATCCTTCCCAGCGTAACCTGACACTGCCACCGAGCTCAGACTATGGGACAAATTATACCAGGAAACTGAGGCAGTATCTACAGGACTCTTTAATGCTTTTGACCCAACATCCAATGGAACAAGAATTAATTTTGCAACTGAATGAGATCAATGAAGGAAATTTAATAGTGGTTTTGAGAAAACATTTTTTTTCTTCTTAATTTTTTACTCCCCCACACCCTCATGTGGCTGGTTGTCCTTGGGACAAACTGGAACGAAGTACTCTTTGGTGTGTTGCTCCAACTGATGCCCCCAGAAATCAAGAAAAATATTCCCTAAAAAATCTTAATATAGCTTTTAAACTGTGGCAGATAGTATTCTCCAGAGCCAGATTTTATTTTCGAAAAACATCTCCCTTACCACACACTCTTTTCCAATGTTGCCAAATCACCCCTCCAGCAAGAGGTGGGAGTCTATTCTTCTCATCTTGGATGTGGACAGGCTCATGTCTACTCTGACCAACAGAATATGGCAAAAGTAACGCTATGTGAGTTCTGAGAGTAGGTCACAAAAAGACATCCGCCGTGAGGGATGACAGTTACCATGTGAGCAGTCCAACTCCCCTGATCTGGCCATGCTAGGGAGGCTACAGATAGGCACTCTAGCCAACAGTCCCAACTCTGTCCAGCTTTCCAGTCATTCCCGACCATGGCACCAGCCCTATGAGAGAAGCCATCTTAAATCTTTTGAACCAGCCTCTCCACCAGGTGAGCATCACAGTTAGGGAACTCAGTAATGCCACGAGAAGCAAAAGAATTGACCCCCAAGTCCTGGCGAAACTCCTGATCAGCAGAATTTCTAAGCACCTAACGTGATTATTATTTCCCATTGGTAAGTTTGGGGTGGTTGTTATGCAGCAATAGCAACTGTAACATAAATTATTCAATTGTAGATTTAAAGATGGAAACTAGATAGAAAATACAACTTATTGACTGGCCTTGTCTGCAAAACTCATCAGATGGCATAGGTCCTTACTGAGTTCTTCCACCTTACATGGCAACGTAATTACTTGCATAGGCTCAATAAGAATCTATCCTTCCTCTTACCAGGATATAATTAGATAAAACAAATTTGTAACCATGACCATGCCAGAAATGTTTCATTTAACGGTAAATCTCATTTAATTAGGCATGACAAGCCCACAGAGTAAGGAACAATAATTCCACTCCAGTATGTAGAAACAATGCTTCAAAGAAACCGTCCTGGCACCTGCTTGGCAGCTTGTGGGATCTCAGTCTCATGGGTGGTAAAGAATGTCACTTTCCGGAAACACTGAGAAATCTGGGGATCTTGGAGTAAGAGGATACCTCTACAATCACAGGCACCACAGACAAAACCAGGAGAGGCAAACTGGCTGGGTTCTGGTTCCCGGTAGTTACTTACCTTAGAATATGTGAACTGCAAGGGCAATAAAAATATTTCCGGTAACTACAGACGTGACCAAAAAAACCATTTCAGATTCTAGGGGCTACATGAGGTCAACTCTCTGATCCTAACATCATGTGGTTCTAGTTTCATTAAACATGAAAGTAAAATGGTTCACTAATACCTCAATGTCCTTTTATGCAAATGAAACAGACTAAATGTAACAAGTCATCACATTAATGATACTGAGAGTGCATCAGAAAATTGTGAAACAAACATGGTTGGTCAAATCTACACCCAACCATATAGATTTGATCGGAGGTAAGTTTTGAAAAAATGAAACTGATCTTTTTTTAACCTAACCTTATTCCTCTGTTGACTACAGACTAGTAAGATTTCCGTTTTCTAAAAGCTTTACATTTTCAAAAGACCATGGAATTACAGTGTCATCCCAGAGCTTTAGACCTTGAGATAATTAGCAAAAAGAAACATTCTTTTTTTTTTTTTTTTTTTAGGTAATCTCTACACCCAACATGGGGCTTAGACTCACAAGCTGACCCAGAGATCAAGAGTCAGATACTCTTCTGACTAAGCTAAAACCACCCCCCTTTTTTTTTAAATCAAAGACAGAATTAGTATCTTTTAAAATCAAAGCTGATTAATATGAATGCGATCAGAATTACCAACTGCCATGTACGAATATGAACTGTAAATATCACCATCTCTCTATTCTGTGAGCCAATAGGTTGTTCTAAAGGCTAGTCTTTGCATTGTGCTCTCTGCAAGCAAAAACTTGGCTGAGAGTTCAAAAATTATCTAGGACAAATCAAAATTGACCAAAATACTGAATATATTAAAAATCCTGGCTAACAAAGATAATAAAATAAGCTTATTAGATATGTGTTGACTCTCAGCTTGTATTAATTCGTGACAGGTATCCTTACAAAGTGAAAATTCATCAAAGCCGTCGATCCCCAGAAGGCACTTATCCATTGTTTGCAAAACATTTAGTTCCCTACTAAATTATATATAATCCTTTAAAAAATTTCCTGAAGAATTCTGATAAGTAGGTTGTCCTCCACACTCACAAGAAATTGCTTGTAAAGAAACAGAGTCCCCAACTTTACATAATGACAGTGGAGAGTGACAGGAGCCCAGAAGAGTCCCTGTTTTTTCTCAATTGGCATGTGGTTTCTTTTTCAATCCTCTCCTTTACTCTTTTCTTCTTTCAGTCACGTAGGGAAAGAAGGAGGGATGAGTTCAATCTCCTGGAGTGAATGTTAGAACTGGACTAGAAAAGACAAGTTAGCCTAGTTAAACTAACTTGCCTGACTTCTGTTTCTTGACTAGTCTGACTGATTCAGAAATTGGTATGAGTGGGATCCCCATAATGCAGTCACATCACCACTAATCAAATTAATCCTGGCTGCCAATTATAATAAAGTATCCTCTGAAGAAGCGCCTTAAGGGACCAAATGGCTTTCATATTGGAGTTGGGCAGAAATGAGGAACACAAAGATTGTGGCATGGCATGGCTTCGTCTAAAATGACAAGCTCGGGTCTTTAAACTTTCAGCTCCCATTTCCGAGCAGAGAAGCAGAGAACTTCTACGGCAGCCCTAAGAAAAACCTTTATGTTTTCCAGCCACAGGCTCCCCTTGCTAACATGAGCTTTCACTGTGCCGGGTGCAGAATCACGGTGTGTCAGCCGAACTCCAAAGACTCACCACGTCTCCCGTATGGAAGTGAAAACACTGAAGGAGACTTGGGCTGGGGATACAACTGAAGCCGAGGATCCTGAACCCCTAAGCCATTCTGAGCCTCCCTTGCCAGTGCAAAGAGAAACGGGCTGCTCTCCTGTGTCGGAAAAGATTTGCTTTCCCTGGACTGAGGAACCTGCAGAACCTCACAATAACTCTAAGGGCAGTTTCCTTGCAAGAGAATTTCTCTTCTCCTCAAGATCCAACTAGACGATCCCCTTACTGCTACTCAAAACAGGGTAAGATCACAGCCTTCTTCGAGGAACAAGTATAAAGTCAGATCCGTAAAGTAGTAACTGACACCCAAAAATAATTGTAAAAGTTTGCTCATTTGTACCGGCAGATAGCTACGGAATCTGAATGATTCGAAGAGTGTTAGACCAAGGAAAACACAATCCAGTACCAGAGTGGGATATTTTTTAAAAATATGAATCACTTACCAGAGATCTAGGACTTAATTGTTAGCTTATATAAATGAAAGGGGCTCTACAAGTTAACTTGGGGGGCTGACTGCTACTTGGGACTCCACGACGGCCCTCCATTCAGTAAGTTCAGAGGCTACAACTTTCTTGGCATAAGGGAAAAGCAGGTGATTCAAGGCTTAAGAAAAGAGGAATGCTGGAGTGGACAACCTCTCCACCACTATACCCCCTGAGAGGGCCCAATGCATACTCTCAGCGCCTAAGGCTCTGGCTACGAAACTGGAGGGGCACTATATGGGCAAGAGGTTATTAGTCTGGCCCTTTAACACTGGGTCAGTCTTAAAATTCACATTGCTACAAAATGAGAACCTCTCCGTGTTCTCTCCTTGTTTGTTTCTTTCGTGGCACTATTAAAAACTGCAAATATTTAATTTATTTGTCTGATTTGCTTCGTTTGTTTTTTCGCTTTTATACCAATTGTTTTTTTCCTCTGTCTCCTCCACTAGCATAGAAGTTGCATGAAAGCAAGGAAAGCCTCTGTCACGCTCACCGCTGTACAATGCCCACCTCGCACGGGGCCTGGTGCACAGGCATTCAATAAAGATGTGCCGAAGGCATAAACAGAGCTATTCTGTGTTCCTCAACATTAAATTCTGGTCCTTCCCTCTCCTGGAATAGAGATGTCCACGAAAACACTATCCTGCCAAAGAGATGGTTTACATGGGAGCTGAAAACCTGTACAGGTATATATAAATTCCTCTTTGTATTTCTTCAGCTTGGAACTGACGACCTAGTCTGCTGAGACGACCTCTCTCACTTAATTTATATGATGCCCAGGAAAACATAGTAAAGTCAATTCAGTGCATCGCCATCTGTCCCTTCATAAAAATGTTTGAACAGGATCCTGTCTTTATCCAGAACCACATCTCTGCCCACAGTCACCGGTCACCTCATATATCACATGTTAATAAATTCTCAAATATCATTAAAGTATACTTTGGGCTTGCTGAGCAATTTTTTGTACAGGCTGGAGCACTTTCTAAAAGACTGCCATGAGGTAGCCATGAGGTAGCTTTTACTTGTCTTGGGATCAAGTAGATGGTGGATTCGTTCAGATCACAGCATTTCAAAATTCAACATTCCACTTCATCAAAGGTTCTATTTTTCACCTATGAACCTTAACTTCCAGCAATGAGTAAATGCTTTCATTAACAGCCAGTTTTATCTACATATGCACAAACACATCATTTTTATCACCGTAAGAGTTAATGATACACTTGAGCACAAGTAACTAAGAAAGAAAGAGTGTTAAGATCCAGGCAATATGTGAAGTTCAACTGCTACATAAGTTAACTGCTTCAAACCCATTAGTGCCATGGCTTAATTCAAATTCACACCTTAGCCAAACTGCAAAATATTCTATGTCTTGGACTTTCAGGGTTGTGTTTACATAATTCAAAACTTGAAAGTTAAAATCCTTAAATACCAAAGATGTAAAGATCTATGACCGTAACAGGGTTAAGGAAAGAAAAGACTTAGCATACTTAATATTGGTATCTATAAAGATCTGTTTTTTATATAAAGATGAGTTTATGAAGTACATTTATATGTAGTCTGTCCAGAAGGACCAGTTATGGTCTAGAAAGAAACAATAACAAAAATATATACCTCACAAGGATGTTTGAAAGATAAAAAGGATTATACATGTGAGGGAATAAATAAATAATAAAGCACCATCTGAATGCTAATGGTAGGTAGTAATGTTAATAATAAAATATAGTATGTGGTAAGCCTTAAACTTTTTTTTTTTTACTTTGAAGCCTTAAACTTATACACTGTTCTACATCAATTACATCTCAATAAAGCCGAAAAAAGTACAGAAGAAATCTCTCATCTGAAAGAACTGTAGCAGTTTGTTAGTTGGCTACTCATAGAAGTTAAAGAGGGGATCCTAGAAAATAATAAATATACATTGTAACCATTTTATTTAATTTAAATCTTGCATAAATGTCATTCATTCCCTAATCCTCTGGGCAGGACCCCTGCTTTCCATTTGAGTTTAGATCTGCTGACTGGCATTCTAGACTTCCCTGTCTCACCCACACCCGTAATGCAACATTTATGACTGCAGTTTCAGTCCTCTTAAGTGTAGCAAAAATTTCAACACATATGAAACAATCAGAGAGCAAGTTTCTTACTTTCTACCATTTTTTCCGATTAGTTTACATTTGTCTTGTTCATCCCTAATTTGACAGCCGATTTCTGAAAGAACTCGCTTTTCTCACCTTTTTCAGAGCATTTTCATAGAAATAACTTCCCCTTTTTACATAAAGATTGCATCGGTATGTGGAATATTAAATAATAAATGGCGCTCAGCATAAGTTTGGGAATAAACGTAGCTGACTCTTAAAGTAAATAAGTTCACTTGTGGGAGTAAACGCACAAAAGCATCACACTCAGAAGCCCATCCGCCACGAAGAGCACACTGGGAACAGCAATATGTTCTACCAAGGAAATGAACGACACTACTTTATCCATCGGGTTCGTTAATTAGACATGAGTTAACAATCTTTGCTACATAGTAATTCAGGTCTCCAGCAGAGCTGACTAAGAAGAAAGCTCAAGATTCCCTCTCCCATATATATGAGAGAGAATATATATATATATGTGTGTGTATACACACACACACACACACACTGCCTTCTGTATTTTTCTTCAATTATATATGATACACATTTAGCGGCAATGATGTCAAAGAGTGGGAAAAAAAAAGCAAGAATACTGAAAAAAAGCAACAGAAAAGGAATTCAGGGGTTTAAGTAGAACATGATAAAATAATCAGAGAATCTGATTCCTAAAAATAACTAAATGAGTCAGGAAAAGACATCTTAAGATTTTAACAGTCTCAAATTAATTTGAAAAAAATCGATGACCCATTTTATTTATTTATTTTTTAAAGATTTTATTTATTCATTTAACAGAGAGAGAACACAAGCAGGCAGAGAGGCAGGCAGAAGCAGAGAGAGGAGCAGGCTCCCTGTGGAGCAAGGAGCCCAATGCGGGACTCGATCCCAAGACGCCGGGATCATGACCTGAGCCAAAGGCAGTTGCCCAACCAACTGAGCCACCCAGGCGTCCCCGATGACCCATTTTAAAGCACACCTTTTAATAACATAAGAAAGAAGTTTTCTGAACTATAAATAAATATGTTAGTGCTAGATACCTACTTGAAAACATTCAATTTAGATTAGCTGTATTCCTATTTATGAAAGAAGAGGGTGTGTGAAAAACTTACTTATTTCACTGGAAACTTGATTCAGTTTATCCTGTGATCTGCTGATAAGGACAACCTTCATTCCATGTTTCGCTAACTGAAACAATAAAAAACATCAAGCAGCTAAATCACACCTGTGCATTTCGTTAAAAAACAGAAATCGGACATATTCTCATTTTAAGAAAACCTGATATGATATGATAAACCCAACTAAAAAAACAATAAATCTAAGTTGTAATGAATGGACAATTCAAAATGAACACTTTATAAAGGATTCTTCCAAAAGGCTATCTTTCTGAATCAAGCTAGCATATAAATGTCAAAGGGTTTCAGAAGGACTAAAACTTTTACTTTTCATTTTGTACTCATCTACACTGCTTTAGTTTTTAAAATCATAAGTACTAGGGCATCCGGGTGGTGTAGCTGGCTAAGTGTCTGATTCGTGATTTCGGCTTAGGTCGTGATCTTTAGGGTCATGACATGGAGCCCTGCATGCAGAGTTGGCTTGACATTCTCTCTTCTCCTTCTGCCCCTCCCACTTATGCTCCGCTCTCTCTCTAAAATAAATACTCTTTCAAAAACAAATAAATAGTATCTATTCCTTCTATAATTTAAAAGTCGGCTTTATTTATTTTTTTAAATTTATTTATTTGAGAGAGAGAGAGAGGCAGTACAAGCAGGGGGAGCAGCAGAGGGAGAGGGGGAAGCAGGCTTCCCACTGAGCAGGGAGCCCGATGCGGGGCTCGATCCCAGGACCATGGGATCATGACTTAAGCTGAAGACAGCCACTTAACCGACTGAGCCACCTAGGCACCCCTAAAAGCTTTAAAAAAGATTTTGTTTTGGACTGGATACATAAAGACTGAAAGACTGGCAATAAAGGAAGATTTTAAAAGATACTTTGTTGGGAACGACAAATGAGAAATCCCATGGATCTGCCAAGACTGTCATCACAACTGGGCAGGATCATAAGCTGTGGTGCCTCAGCAGAACCAGAGGGCAGGGAAGCTTGCCTTCAAAGAGTATTACCAATGCTCCTGCTTTGTACAATGGCCCTCAAACTACCATGGTCCCTATCCTTTCATGACATTACAGAGAACTTGAATCCTTTGCCCATGTCTGTCAATATCTTTTTGTCAATCATAGTCTTCCTTATAAAAAAACAATGCCATAGACTAGCCCAGAAATGCAACTATTGCCTAATAATATAGCCACCTTTTGGAAAATAGTTCAAAATAACTGACTTTAAAACTAAGGACTATCCATGATTACACAATATAAAATAAAACCATGCTACATTTCCCCCAATTTCAACTTACGGGAACAGAAAGTTTTATACTCATTTTTGCACAAAAATTTATCTTAAAATTGTCTTGAGCAAGCATGGGGTTTCTGATTGGAAATAAAGCATATCTATTGTACTATATAACAGTGTATTTGTTTTTAACTTCAAAAATCAAAGCAACTATAAGAGATCATCCGGTATTTGTTCTTTCATTTTTATACCAAAAAGAAAGGTCTTAAAAATTACCTACCTCTTCTGCATATGATTTTCCAATTCCATCAGTACTACCTGTGACAACTGAGAAAAGAAAAAAACAGTTCAGGTTAATAACTACAGTGAAGAACCAATCACAGTTAGGATCCAGTTATACACCAGAGGACTTGTGTAATACTTTGATGTAAAAGATGAAGGAACACTAGTGATTCAAATTTAAGACCGAATACCCACCACAGGGGCTAAAATTTAAAAGACTGCAATAGGGGCACCTGGGTGGCTCAGTGGGTTAAAGCCTCTGCCTTCAGCTCAGGTCATGATCTCAGGGTCCTGGGATTGAACCCCGCATCGGGCTCTCTGCTCAGCGGGGAGCCTGCTTCCCCCTCTCTCTCTGCCTGCCTCTCTGCCTACTTGTGATCTCTATCTCTCTGTCAAATAAATAAATTCTTGTAAATAAATAAATAATAGATAGATAGATAGATAGATAGATAGATAGATAGATAGATAGATAGATAAAAATAAAAGACTGCAATACCAAGTCTTGACAAGGTTGTGGAGGAACTGGAACTTTCATATGTTGCTGGTGGCAATGTAAATTTGATACAGTCACTTTGAAAAAAAGCTATTTGGCATTATGTCCAGAACTAAACATGTGCCTACCCTGTGACCTAGCAATTCCCAAGAGGTATGACTGCATCATGTCTACCAAAAGAATGTCCATGGTAGCTTTATTTATGCCTAATAGGTAAACATGCCCAAACACTGACCTACAAGAGAGTAAGTAAACAGAGGTATATTCATATAATGGAATACTAAATAGCAATAAAAAAGAACTGATATATTCAAAACATGGACAAATCTCCCAGACATTATGACAAGTGAAAAAAGCCTGACAAACGTATACAAGCTATTATGATTCCATTTATGAAGGCCAAAAAGAAAAAAAAAAAGGTAAAACTAATCTACGATGACAGAAATCAGAATATTGATTACCTCTGGGTGAGGGGGTAGATGACAAGGAAGGGACATTAAGGCACCTCTGGGGTAAAGGATATACATTCTACATCTTGATTTGAGTACATAGTGTGTAAGAATTCACTTTAAAAATGCATATTTAAGTATATATTATATCTGTATACCTTAATAAACTTTATTTTTCAAAATTATGGGCAATAAGAAGAAATTGAGTATGATTTCTTCTATGGGAAAGTATATTTATCTTATAAGCTCAAAAACCTTTTTTTTTTTTTTTTTTTAGATTTTACTTATTGAGAGAGAGAGCAAGAAGAACACTGAGGGAGAGGGAGAAGCAGACTTGCCACTAAGTGGAGAGCCTGATGTGGGGCTCGATCCCAGGACCCTTGGATCAGGACATGAACCAAAGGCATAAGCTTAACCAACTGAGCCACCCAGACGCCCCTCAAAAACCTTTTGTAGCAGAAACATTTGAAAATTATAATGGGTCAAGCTTCATCATGGTATCTTATCTCTGAAATACTGGAATGATGCTTGTTACAATTTGGAGAAGATAGCTATGCTCTCCTCCAAATTGTTAGGGATGTGCCTCAAACTTCTCTGAGATTTTCCAAGCCACTTTCAAATTATGAAAAACAAGTTTGGAGTAAAGTAGGATTTTCTTGTATTTGTCCTAAAAACCTTTTTTTTCAAATTACAAAAGGGCAAACATATCAAAAAATAAAGACAGTATAACAAACATCCATGTACTCAGCTTCGAAGACTATCAACTTGATTTTAATCAATCTTGCTTCACCTATACCCCCACCCACTTCCTCCCACCTCAGATTATATAAGTAAATCACTAATATCATGACTTCATAAGAATTTCAGTATATGTTATTTAAAATAACCATAATACCATAATCACATTCCTAAACTTAAAGTAATAAATCATAATTAAAGTATCTAATATCAAATCAAACATCAGTTATCTAATCAGTATGTAAATTTCCCCAAGTATTTCAGAAAATTTCTAATAATTTGGTCAAATCAGAATTAAATAACTTAAATACTTAAATGGTTAATGTTTATTTTTAGACTATAAATCTATCTATCCATCTATCTTTCTATATCTATTCAATCTCCATCTCTCTCTGGGTGCCTGGGTGGCTCAGTTGGTTAGGCAACTGCCTTCGGCTCAGGTCGTGATCCTGGAGTCCTGGGATCGAGTCCCACGTCTGGCTCCCAGCTCTACGGACAGTCTGCTTCTCCCTCTGACCTTCTCCTTTCTCATGCTCTCTCTCACTGTCTCTATCTCAAATAAATAAAATAAATAAATAAAAATAAAAAATCTTCAATCTCCATCTCTCTCTCCTTCCCATCTATTTCCTCTCCCTCCCTTCGTCCCCCCCACCCCCAACTAGTTGTTGATGGTATTGGGTCCTATTACTTTCCCAGCATGGCATTTACTGATTACATTCCCCTGAGCTCATATGACATGTTCTTCTGTCCCCTATTGGTTACCTATCAATGCCTGATCAAATTCAAGTTTGATTTTTTTTGGTAAGAATACTTCATAAGTAATATGCATATTTACATCAGGAGGCACATGTCTGGTTATCTTTCTTTGTTGTTTTGTTAGCAGCCACTGATCACCACTGAGATACAGAATTTCACTAGATGTTGCAAAATAGTGATATTTGTGTTTTTAGGGTTTGGGGGGGGCGGGAGAGAGTGCATGTGTACGTGTGTACTGTAGGGAAAAGCAGAGGGAGAGGGAGAGAGAACCTTAAGCAGGCTCCATGCTCAGCTCAGAGCCCAACTCAGGGCTCGATCTCTCAACCCTGAGATCATGACCTGAGCTGAAACCAAGAATTAGATGCCCAACCAACAGAGCCATGCAGTCGCCTCCTCCCCCCGCTTATGTTTTCATCCTTGTTGTAAATCCTGTGCTCACACTCTTATCTCCCAATTCATCAATTTTTATATTACTTATTATAATTAATGGGACGCCTGGGTGGCTCAGTCAGTTAATCAGCTGCCTTTGGCTTGGGTCATGATCCTGGGGTCCTGGGATCGAGTCCCACATTGGGCTCCTTGCTCGGGGGGTGGGGGGGGGAGCCTGCTTCTCCCTCTGCCTGCTCTGCCTGCCTCTTGTGCCTCCTGCTTGTGCTCTCTGTCTGATAAATAAATAAATAAATAAATAAATAAATAAAAATATAATTAATGAGAACACTCACTCCTCTTCATCTTCCACCTCCTTTCAATGAAATTATATCACAAGGCTCTGTCAATACTCGGTGTGTACATTATTATAATAATGTAACTCAATTCTGACACTAACCTTAGGATATGGGCCCCAGCAAAACTGCCCATACTTCAGGCATCAGTTGCAAGTTCAGAGGTCCCGACAGCATCTATCCTGACTGACTGACTGCAAAATTCAGGGTTCCCACAACTCTTTGGGTTCAGCAATTCACTAAAGAAGTCACAGGACTCAGGAAAACTTGACAATTTGTGATTACGGTTTTTAAATAAAGGATACAAATCAGGACCAACCAAATGAATAGCCACGTGGGGCAAAGTCTAGGAGGGTCCTAAATGCAGAGCTTCCATGCGCTCTCTGATTCAGGGCACTTCACCCTCACAGAACACCAATGTATTCACCAACTAGGAAGCCACGTCAAGCTACCATGTCCAGAATTGTTAATGGACTTCATTACAAAGGCAGGGTTGACTGCATCACTGACCATGTCACTGAATTCAACCTCCAACCCTCCTTCCCTCCCAGAGGTTAAAAGGTTGAGCTGTTATCACATGGCTCTGACCTCCAATATTCTAATCACATGGTTGGTTTTTATGGCATGACCAGCCCCCATCTTGAAGCTATCCAGGATCCCACCATGACTCCCCTCATTGGCATAAAGCATCAGGGCCCACTATGAATAATAAAGACAATCCTAACACTCAGGAAATTCCAAGGATTTAGTCTCCCCACCAGAAACCAGGGATGAAGGTCAAAGTCATCATTACACAATAATTACTGTGGCTAGATAAATATATTATTCACTATTGAACCAAATAATATAGTATAATTACATTTCCTTTCTTGGTCAACATTTTTCTTTTCCTGTAATCAAACTGCCTTTTTCTTTCAGTTGCATAGTTTTCTTTTTAAATCTTCTCCCATTCCCTGACAGTCTCTCAGTACAATTTTCCACACAATCAATCCCATGAATTTTTTTTCCTTTTTGTTTTTCCCATAGCGACTACTACCCCAGATCCCTCCAGCTTTTACCCTGTTCCTCCCTGGTATGGCTACTGTGCTGCACAGCTGTCGTTCTAGAACATAACCTTGGGAGTTCCCTTGCCCTCTCTCTCCTGTGTTTAAGCTCTTATTTCTAGATCTTGTTCGAGTCCCTCCTTAGGGTACACATCCACCAGTAGCTTCCCAAGGACTGATGCATGAGGACACAGTTTTGTAAAGAGTGCTTAAAAATAAACCTTTTAGTTTAAAGTAGTTTTTAGACTTACCAAAAAATGTGAAGATAATACAGGGGGATCTCTATATTTCAAGTCAGGTTTTCCTATTACTAACATCTTAGATTTGTTGCAATTCATGAATGAATATTGGTACATTATAGTAGTCCCCTCTTTTCCATGGGGGATACATTCCAAGACCCCTAGTGATGCCTGAAACCATAGATAGCCCCACATCCTATATATACTATGGTTTTTCCGAGACATACATACCTATCTATGATAAAGTTCAATCTATGTCAGGCATAGTAAGAGATTAACAACATTAATAATAAAATAGAACAATTCTAATGTACTATAATAAAAGTTACGTGAATATGTTCTCTCTCACACACAAAACCTTATTGTACTATGTTGAGCCTTCTTGTGATGATATGAGATAAAATGTCCACGTGATGAGATGAACTGAGGTGAATGATGTAGGCATCATGATGCAGTGTTAGGCTACTACTGACCCTCTAACAGGATGTCAGAAGGAGGGCCACCGTTGACTGCACACAGCTGGAACTGCAGAGAGCAAAAACTCAGGTAAGAGGGCGTACTACTGTAACATCAACAAAAGTCTGTATCTTTTTCAGATTTTCTTGTTACTGAATGTCCTTCTGTTCTATGACAACATCCAGAATATCCTATTAAATTCATGTGACAGCTTAAGAGAAACTTTTTTTCTTTGACAGTTTAAAACTTTTTGATTGTGTATATCTTTTTTTTTTAGAAAGTCTATATGCTAACCTCAGACATAAGAGTTTAACTGGGTATAAAATTCAA
The DNA here is from genome assembly GCA_028533885.1 of Nasua narica. Classification (NCBI taxonomy): domain Eukaryota; kingdom Metazoa; phylum Chordata; class Mammalia; order Carnivora; family Procyonidae; genus Nasua; species Nasua narica. Next base: position 14,324,500 of record CM052815.1, read on the forward strand.
GCAGGAAATAATTTTTAGCAACAAAAAATTGAAGACAGCTCTCTATTGTCTTCCGGCACCGATACTGTTCAAAAAGTGTTTCACCATTCTGAGTTCAGACCATTTATAAGTGACCTGCTTTTTTGTCAGTGGAGCTTTTAGGATTATCATTCAATCTTAAGCACTCTGTCACAATAATATACTTTTCAGTGGTTTTCTTCTATTCATTGGTGCTAGGCTCTGATGGGCCTTAAAATCCATGATCTTCAATTCTGGCAATTTCCTTATACTAATTCTTTGACAATTTCTTCCCCATACTTGTCTCTTTCTGTAATTCTTATTAATCAGAATTTAGATATAACAGTTTCTCTATTAATTATATTTTTCTTTTTGTTCTACTTTCCTGTAAATTTCTTCAATTTTATCTTCCAAACTTTTGATTGACTTTTAAATTTTAGGTTGTCAAATTTTTAATTTTGAAGAGCTCTCCTTTATTCTGATTGCTCTTGCCCTCCTTTTTTTTTTTTAAGAAGCATCTTGTTCTTATTATAGATCTATTATCTTCTCTTATCGCTGAGGATATTAATCAGACTTTATTTATATACAATCGACCCTTGAACAACGGGGGCTTGAGCTGCATGGGTCCACTTACACAAAGATTTTATAAATATAGTACAGTACTATAAATTTATTTTGTTTCCCTTATGATTTTATTAATAACCTTTTCTTTTCTCTAGCTGACTATAAGAATACAGGCAGCTAATCAATAAATATAATATATATGTTAATCAACTGTTATCAGTAGGGGTTCCAATCAGTAATAGGTTATTCGTAGTTTTTGGGGAGCCAAAAGTTACAGGCAGGCTCTCCACTGCACAGGGTCCCTAATCCCCACATTGTTCAAGGGTCAAATATATTTATATTTTCTTCTCCTTATATTCTCTCTCCTCTATATTCCTTTTGACTGATTTGGTCTGTCTCATCTTAGAAGCATCAATATGGCAACTAGTGTGCATACTTGGGGTGACTGCACTGTAAGCCTCACTCTAGGGTAACCAGTGAGCAAACCAGCTTTTTTATTAGTGATTCCACAAAAGTCAGTATCTTTTCTCTGAGACCCTTCGGTATCTCTTAGGAAGCATTTCCCAATTTCAATCTTCTGGCTGCTGGTGAGCAGCTGTTAGTCTGCAGACTTTTTCCTCAACCCCTGCTCTCAGTCAGGTGTCTCACCTCTGTCTCCTCCTGTGACCAATTTCCCTGAGTCTCAGGCACAGCTGGCTCGGTGGCCTTCCCCACTCCTGTCTTTTGAAGTACCTGACACTTCCAATTGTGCATCCGAAAGCAAATGTGTGTGCTTCCTAATGGCAGACAGTCTGTGAGCACTCTGGGGTCTGCTCTGTAATGCTGGGGACCACTCTTCTACCTACATTTGCTATTACTGGGGAACGATGGATTTCAGAAGTCCTCTAGTCTCATTAAATTGGAGCTTCCTGTTTCTCATTCTCATTTTTACAGAGGATTTCCAAAAAAATAAAAGGCTAGAAACACAGTTATTTGGTCATTTTAAAACTGGGAAGTTCCCCAACTTTCCTCTGAAACATATTATACTAAAGTAGTCTAACTTTAGTTGAGAGTAAGATACTAAACACACTTCTCAAAAAAAAACTGACTTTATACTCCCGGCAAGAACACTTTTTCCTATCATCTCCTGCTACTAACTATCAAATTTAAATCAAATTAACAGTTTTTAGAAACTATTATATGCACAACTTTGAAGACTCCAACAATGTATAAGATTCAGTCTGGATATAGGTGTTCTATAAATCTATGGTTAGGACTTTAAATATTAAGCAGAAACAATCTGACTTTAAACAGATATAAATATTAAAAATTTAGCCTGATCTTTTTAGATAGATGAAAATATCATTTTTCTAGGGGCTCCTGGGTGGTTCAGTCAGTTGAGCATCCAGCTCTTGATTTCAGCTCAGGTCACAATCTCAGGGTCCTGAGATCAAGCCCCATGTAGGATTCTACACTCAGTGGGGAGTCTGCTTCTCCCCCTCTCCCTTTGCCCCTCCCCACCTTGTACATGCTCTCGTGCACTCTTTCTAAAATGAATAAATACGTCTTTAAAATATCATTTTTCTATATTCTAATTCTCAAAATCAAATCCAGCATCACATAGTTACGTATGAGCCGAATATTACCTCACAAGTACTTTTATTTTTCTAAGAAAACAGGAAAGTATAAAAATTATTTTTATGGGCACAAAGAAATAAAAAATAAAACTGGAAACTTAGAGGCTCCCTTAGTCATCTCTGTAAGCACCACTGCAGTTCTACAATAATCAGTCACCTACACAATGGCCAGGCAATGGGGGATCAACTATCACTTCTCCATCAAAGGGAAGTGACAAATTCTTTAGTTCTCTATGCCATAAGGTAGGTAGGTGTCTGCAATAACGTAAAAACATGACCAAGTCATCTGTCAAACTTCAATCGTAAGTTTCACTTGATGCAAAAAAGGAATTTGAATTTATTTATTTAAGACACAGACAATGGAGACAAAGGATTGTCCTGCTGCTTTTGCTTTTCAAGATCCAGTCTCTGCTTTAAAGCCACATATATTCCTAAAGTGGTAGCAGAGATAGCAGCTGGTAGTTGGATAGAAAAATCTCCTAATCGAGTTGATTAATTTTTTATTTTCATAAAATAATAGTGTGATTCTATTAAGATGATACCATATTGTCTGGGGAGTCGACTCATCATTATTAATGTTAGGAAGCTAATCAAAGCATACCATATCTTAAATCAAAAGTCTTTTAATGTTGCTTCTGGGGCATTGGGAAAAGACATGAAATAGATTACTATTTTTTATCCTTCTTACTGTTGATATTTTTTACCTATGTGCGTATCCTGCCTTTCTAACAAAGAAGTCCTTTCCTACCGTGAATAGAAAGATGGTACAAACTGAGCCAACAGACTCTATTCCACTTTCCCAAAAATCAGTGTAGCACTGCTTAACCCCCTGCTTCCCAAGGTCGCTTAACATTTTCTTTTTTTTTTTTTTTTAATATTTTTTATTTATTTATTTGAGAGAGAGAGAGAACATGAGATGGGAGAGGTCAGAGGGAGAAGTGGGCTCCCCACTCAGCAGGGGGAGATGTGGGACTCGATCCTGGGACTCCAGGATCATGACCTGAGCCAAAGGCAGTTGCTTAACCAACTGAGCCACCCAGGCGCCCTCGCTTAACATTTTCTTAAAACAGAGTTCTTAAAAATAAAATTTAATAGAAAACTTACTTGATTACTACTTACTGGATTATTTGATTATTATAAAAGACCACCAGTTTTAATTACTATCAATGGAATATTAGTGTAAAATACGTATGTATATATGTAACCATTAAAATTTTTTTAATTCATCAGGGCAGTACCTAAGATAATCTTTGGCTCTGGGAAATACTTGATCTAACCCTGAAATGCCTACCACCTTACAATGAGAACCAATGAAACAAAGACCAGCAGCTCCCAAATCAATCATATTAGAAGTATTGCTTGGTTTTTTGTTGGTTTTTTAAAATGAAAATTTTAAGCACTTGGCCAAAATGAAATAAGGTGGCAAGTATAGAAATACCCCCGGGGACTCCTCCTTCTCATGTTATAGGCACATCTGGGCCAGAGCCCAGTTGGCAACTGTCTTCCCTTCTCTCTTAACAGCAACAGTGGCCTGGAATACAGACTCTTCTCAAACTCCTCAGCAGCCAGGTGGCTATGTGATTAGATTCTGGAAATAAGATGCAAGCAGTAATATGAGCCCCTCATATTACATGAATGGCTACTCACAGGAAGCTGACTCAACAGGGAGAGGCCCCTTTTTGACCTTCACCTAGCCAATTCAAAAGTGATGGCAATAAGTCTGGTGGTCTTGAAACACAAGTAACCTTGAGGGTAGAAGCCACAGGCTAAGGTGAAGGTGCATACTCATAGGAATCAAGGTTCCTGAGGACTCCATGGAATTACCATGCCACTTTTTTTTTAAATTAATCATTTCTTTTTTTACTGCTTACCACAGCAAATCAAACATATATAGAAATTCTAGTATTCTTGGGCAACTGGGTGGCTCAGTGGGTTAAAGCCTCTGCTTTTGGCTCAGGTCATGATCTCAGGGTCCTGGGATCAAGCCCCACATCGGGTTCTCTGTTCAGCAGGGAGCCTACTTCCCCCTCTCTCTCTGCCTGCCTCTCTGCCTACTTGTGATCTCTCTCTCTGTCAAATAAATAAATAAAATCTTAAAAAAAAAAAGAAATTCTAGTATTTTCTAAACTGGGTGAAAATAAACTTCTATCTTGTTAAAGTCATGACTATAGGCCCAGAAAAGCAAGAGTAAGCTGTCAATAAATCAGTTATTAAAACAAAGTATTTACAATTCACAGGATTATAAGAATATTTGCTCAAGGTACCTCATTCATATCATCCAGTTAATTCTCATAATAGCTATTACCCCAACCTAAGCTATCATCCCAATATACACAGACTTGTCCAATGAACCTTTCAGTCCTTCCTCACGTAGTTCATGCTCTACATAGTTAAGAACTATCTTTCTCAAACACCATTTTTATGATCTCATTCTTCTGTCAAGAAGTGACAGTGTTTCCCTATTGCCAATTACATAAAACCTGAAATACAAATCCATTCACTTGGTTGCCACCACCCGGGGCTACCATCATTCATCTCCCACAATAACTACTCCAACAGCCTACTAAATTATTCGCCTGCTCCCATACCTATTTCTCTTCAATTCACTGAAGCCAAAATGATCCCTCCAAAGGACAAATGCGACATCACTTCCCTGCCTAAAACAAGTCAGTGGCTTCCCACTGCCCCTATTCTTCACAAGGTCTTCCATGAGCTTATCTTTTACCCTCCTACCACTCATTTCCCTGGTCATGCTGAAATTTTTCCAGTTCCTACAAGGTAACAAATTCTCTCTTTACAAAAGTTTTGCTCTAGTCCCAGTTTCACTCCAACCAGTGTCTCTGTTCCATCCTGGAAGTCTTCACTTGAACATCTCCTCTCCCATTAAGACTTTCTTGAGTTCTAGACTAACAGAATCTCCTAGCTCTCTGACCCCACAGTACTCCATACTCACTCTCCCTTCATGACATTCATCACAAAGGTTTAGATGAGGGTCTGTCTGGGTCGCAGTCTGACTGCTAGCACAGTGGCCAGCAAAAAGTAGAGATTAACGAGGTTTTGCTGGATGAATGAATGAGTAAATGATTGAAAAGAGATTATGAATGGAAAACTAACCCCTTAGGATATGACCCACTATTTTGTCAACTTTTTTTTTTTTAGCAATAAAGTCTAATCACCTACTATACACAACCCCATATATCCTGCAGCCCCTCTCAACATCAAGAAGTAGTGATCTAAAATGAAATTTAAGAAATTTAAGAGAGAGAAGTTTAACTTTATGATTGAATCTGCAGAGACGCATTTTCTGTAGATGAATCTGAGGCTTTGAAAAGAGATGGTTTTCAATGTTAGAGGGAACTACTTCATTCATAGTATGTCAGGGGGATACGCAGTGAACAAATCCAAAGCAGAATTAAGGGGAAGGGGAGATGAACTACTTCGGTTTAGGAAAGCATGGCAAATTACCAAAGTAGTGCCAGTTCATTGTTCTTGTCATTAAGATTTGCTTCCTCCAATAACACTTAGTATTCAGATTTCATTTTGCTCTGGAGTAAAAGAGTAAGTGAAAGTAGTTTTCAACAATACACAGAAAAAAGCAACAGGTACCATCCCTATGGACTCCGAGAGTGGATAAGATGGCCAGGGGACAGAATTGAGGTAGAGGAAGTGAATAAAGGGAGGCAGAAAAGGGAGGTTAAAAAAAAAATAGGCCTCTCTCTTCATATATAAATACAACAGCAGAACCCAAATTTGCAAGCTTTTGTGAAGATGGAAACTGACAACTATAAAGAATATCCCCCCCCCCCCCAAAAAAAGAATATCCCAACTTGGCATCCAGAAGTGTCTAGCTTGTTATAGATTATATAAAATATTGGCAAGTGACCAAGGCTTGCCTTCCAGATTTTATACAGTCAACAAAAAAAAGTTTGTGTAGGTTAAAAATATTCTACTCTTTTTGTCCTCAACTTGCTAAGAACAGATATTTTTAGTAAGCACCCAATCAACCTTATCAAAATCAAACATCAAAAATAGACTAGAGGAACACTGGAAGCAAATATGCTATTTTTAGCTCTTCTGACTCTTCTCTGCCACTACTCACCAAATTTGACTGCAGAGCCCATGCATAAGAGCTTAGTTATTCTAGGCAGGTTCCTTCTCCTGACCCTTTTTTTTTTCTCCCTGAACACCTGAATGCAGAAAACACTCGATTGATTAAAGATTAATGCTGCCGCAAACCATGACAGCTGCCTTTCCTCTGAGTGCTTTTGGGGGATGCGGAGAATAGAAAATGACAGAGAGCTTGCATCAGTATTCCTCCTGGAGATCTATTACATGAAAAAAAAATGCTATTTCAATTCCCTTTTGTTGCTAAAAATAGCAGTCTCAATTGATTCAAGCAAACAGGGAAGCGGCTTAGCAGTGCTGAATTTAGAAACCACTGAAGTCCCAAAGAGCAAATGCTAACGTAGTCTAACACATGCCAGCTCATATTTAACAAAGAACAAAGAGAAGCATGCAGGCTGCAAGTTAATAAAACAGCAGCAACTTCCTGCATTTTTATTCAAGAGAAGCAGTGAAAGGGATACAAAATAAGACAACTATCACTTATTCTCCTAATCATATTTTGATTTAAAAAAAAAAGTAATTTTACAGGAAAAAATAATCAGATTATGCATAAACCCAGATAGTGTGGGCATTTCCCATAACCCCATGGTTTGGAAAAATACACGTCTTCTTTCAAGCACAGTACATTACTAGAAAGATAAAAAATGCCCCGCTTCCAAATGTGCTATCCCAACAGCGAGGTCCCTTTTCCTACCCAAGTTTGCCCACCAGGTTTCCCCCACCCAGCGGCCCTCTCTCACCTCCCCCTTCCTCTTCTCTTGACCCAACCAGATACTGCAGACAGGTACAGTTTATCACTTCAAAAACTAACAAACAGAAAAATCAAACCAAAACACCATTCAAAGGACCTAGGTTCAGGGCAGAGGAGAAGGAGGAACTGAAAGCAGCGTCCGCTCGAGGCAGCCAATCCGGTGGGCGGACTTCCGGGCAAGGCCTTCCATCTTCTGCTGGCACCACACCCCAAAAATACCTTCTGCCTGACTTTCTCACTTTGCTTGGTTAACTGAAAACCTTTCCAGCTAACGATTCATTTCAGTTACTGCCACATCCTCTGTAAAAATGCAAACCCTTGTATAAGAATTAAAAGGCTATGAAGCCTTGCGCATTGGTGAGTTAGTGGATTCAGACTGCTTTGTGGTTTCCTTTGGGGATAGCCAAAATGAGGGGGTAATGTGGAAAGGGCGTCATGGGTGTAGGGATTTTGACCACGAACAAAAGAGTTACTACTCGGCATTACGAAAACACCACAGTGGTGTAGGGGCCAAGGGCAGGCCATCCCAAAATGTGCCACTTTGGCATACTGATTATTTTGAATAAAAGTTACAGAAGAAACAGCTGGTGCAAGGGCACTCAGACCGTCCTCTGTCCCTCTGAAAGCAGGAAATAAATCTCTCATCTGAAAGGTACCCTCCCTGTACTAAGAAATAAAAAGACATTCTTATCACCAGAGACCAGAACTTTAGAGCCAAGAAAGCTGTAGAAACAAACCTGTTACTTTTTAACCTGTAACTTTTTAACTACTTTTTAACTATCTTCTGCTTAGAATTCCTTACTCATTAAAGCTCCCAAACATGCTTTCTTCATCTCATCAATTCCTCACAAATGTATTGTCTCTTTGCCCTAAAAATATGAAAACTGTCTGCTTTGGTCTTTTCTTTGGGTCTCAAGTTCAATATTGAGCCTCCAGGTGTATGTAATAAAATGTTGGGGTTTTTTTCCTCCTGTTAACCTGTCTCATGTAAATATAATTGTTAGCTCAGCTAGAAGACTTTGAAGGGTGGAAGAACAATTTTTCCTTCCCTACAGTGGGAGGACTCTAGGCTTTTGCTATTTTGGTACAAAAATCAGTGTGTGAAGTGGTTAAGAATACGGGTGGAAAAATTAGACCAGCAAGGTTCAAGTCCAGGTTCAAATTCCAACTCTGCCATCTATCAGAGGCTGGTTAATCTCTAGTATCTCGAATTCTTTATTTGTAAAGTGAAGGCAATACTACGCGTCCCATAATCATTGTAAAAACTCCGTAAGATAATGTTAATAACAATATTCGGCATTCAGGATTATTTGAGAATTAAACAGGACAATGTATATAATACAATGTACTTAGCACACAACTTGACACATAGTAAATTCCCAATAAATGTTAGCAATAGACAAAGAACAGTAGAAAAGTGACAGGGATATAGAAAGAAAAATAAAAGAGCTAAAATGGTTAGATGTGATATCAAAAGTACAAACAACAAAAGAAAAAATAGGCAAGTTGGACTTCCTCAAAACTAAAACTTCTTGCAGGTGCCTGGCTGGCTCAGTCAGTGGAGCAGGCAACTCGATCTCGGGGCCATAAGTTTGAGCCCCATGTTGGGGGTAGAGATTACCTAAAAATAAAATCCTTAAAAACAAAAAAGCAAAAAACCTGAACCTTCTTGAACATCAAAGGACCATATCAAGAGACTGAAAAGACAAACCAAAGAATAGAAGAAAATATTTGTAAATCATAGTTTTGATAAGGGTCCAGATTCAGAATACATAAAAGATTCCTAACAACTCAACAATAAAAAGACAACTCAATATTAAAATGGGCAAAGGACTTCTAGAGATATTTATCCAGAGAAAGTAAACAAATGGCCAAAAAGCACAGGAAAAAATGTTCAGTATCATTAGGGAAATGCAAACCAAAACTACAACGACAAACTAGTTTGGCCATAATTTTTTAAAAAAGAAAATGGAAAATAACAAGTGTTGGTGAGGATGTGGAGAAAATGGAGCCCTAGTACACTGTTGGTAGGAATGTAAAATGGTGCAGTTGCTGAGGGAAAGAGTTCAGCGGTTCTTCGCAACGATAAACATAGAATTACAACACGACCCATTAATTCTACTCCTACCTATATACTCAAAATAACTGAAAACAAGTATTCAAACAGAAAATTGTCCATGAATGTTTGTTTGCAGCACTATTCACAACAGCCAAATGGTGGAAATGACCAAATGTCCATCAACTGATGAATGGATAAACAAAATGTGGTCTATCCATACCGTGGAATATTCAGCCATGAAAAGGAATGAAGTACCGACACCTTTTAAAATATGGATGAACCATCAGTATGAACATTATGCTACCTGAAAGATTCTACAGACAAAGATCACAACTTGTATGATTCCATTTATACAACATCCAGAATGGGAAAATCCACAGAGAAAGAAAGATTAGTGATTGCCAGGAACAGGGGAGAGAGGGATGAGGAGCGACTCCTTCAGTGGGTATGCTGTTTCCTTTTGATGTGATAAGAATGTCCTGGAACTGGACAGAAGTGATGGTGGCACAACACTGTGAAGCTACTAAATCTCACTGAGTTGTACACTTTAAAATGGTTTACGGTTCATTTTATGAGAATTTCACCTCAATTAAAAAAAATCTTTCAAAAGTTAGTAAAGATGAGCTTTTTACCAAGGGCTAGACCAGAAAAGGAAAAAAAATTGCTATTTCTCTTGCTACATCATCCATTGAATTTTGCTGCCATTGTCCCTTGACTTTAGGAAGCAAAAATCCAATTGAGACATCATTCCATTTACACAACAGAGTACAGAGGAACCTAAGTTTGGACTGCTCCTATGGGCAGAACAGCCCCTTTTCATGTATCTAATATTGAGAACCTAGTATGTGCCAAACACAGGATGGCAAGCACTCTACAGACACTATCTGTCTGAACTGTCCCAACACTCTATTAGGCACAAATAGTAGCTGCCCCAGAACTAAATGAAGGTCACAGAAAATAAGAGATTACAGCATCTAGATTTACAAATAAAGAAACCATCTCAAGAGAGGTTAAATGACTTGCCAATGGTCATAGCACCATAAACGTCGGAACATTAACCCACCACACAACAGAACATGAATTATAAACTTGGAACAACCTACAATACTCACATTAGCAATAATGCATGCTGCATACACAAATATTCCAGTCCCTTCCTCATTAAACTGAAAATGCAGAATCCAACTTTTTCACTACTCCTTAACCAGCCTCTTAGCCCAAGCCAGTCTGTCCGATGCTTCCCAAATATAACATACTAGGGAATAGGCTCCAGTTTGTGCCCAACTCAATCCCTATATTAAGAGTGGCATTTCTCTCCACTCCCAACTGCCATCAGCCACCTTGCAATCAGCTGAACTTCTAAGCTTTACAAACCACAACTGGTTTTTGTACAAAGCACAAATCAAGTCTAGCTAATTGGCCTCTAGCATATCAAAGCCCCGACTATTCTCCTAATAGTAGAAGCTAAAGGATGTGTACAAGTTCAAAATAACTGGAAGCAAAGAAACAGAACCAAAGTTTTCTGACTTTTTGTCTGGTTCTTAATCCTAATGATTTTTTTTTAAGATTTATTTATTTGACAGAGAGAGAGATCACAAGTAGGCAGAGAGCAGGCAGAGAGAGAGGGGGAAGCAGGCTCCCCACTGAGCAGAAAGCCCGATGCAGGGCTCGATCCCAGGACTCTGAGATCATGACCTGAATCGAAGGCAGAGGCTTTAACCCACTGAGCCACCCAGGTGCCCCAATCCCAATGATTAATTAGATCATGAAACACGGTAAGGAAAAAGAGCTGACAGTAGAGTTATGAGATTCTTATCTCCAGTGTTATATAATCCTGGCTTCTTCTTTTCTTTTTTAAAGATTTTATTCATTCATTCATTCATTCTTTCTTTCATTCATTCACTCATTCATTTGTGTGTGAGAGAGTGTGTATGTGTGAAAGAGAAAGAGAGCTCAAGCCGGACAAGAGCAGAAGGAGAGGGACAAGCAGATTCCATGCTGAGCACAGAGCCCAAGGCAGTGCTTGATCCCATGACCCACGAGATCATGACGTGAGCCTAAACCAAGAGCCAGATGCTTAACCGACTGAGCCACCTAGGCGCCATCTGGCTTTCTTTATAAATGTAGATGGAGTAGCTAACATTCAAATGATAAATATCCCATCTATGCAATTGTTTTATGTTCAACATAAATTATCACATTTCCTTTACTCCTATGTAAGATATCTGTATCTCATAAATGCCTATAGGCTTGAATTTACTTAAGCCCAAATTGCAACAGTCTTGTAGCTCAAAATAAGAAATATTAGCTTTTGGGTGCCTGGGTGGCTCAGTCAGTTGAGCCTCCAGCTCTTGATTTCAGCTCAAGTCATGATCTCGGTTGTGGGATCAAAACCCAGGTTGGGTTCAGTGCTCAGGGCAGAGTCTGGTTTGAGATCCTCGAACCCTCTCCCTCTGCCCCTCCTGCTCTTTCGGTCTCTCTCTCATTAAAATAAATTCGTAAAATCTTTTAAAAAAAAAAAAGAATAGCAGCTTTTGACATATCTTATGGTTGTACACATTTAACTGGTAGAGTAACGACTAAATCAAACATTTCCTTAGCTTATAAACATTAGGCAAACACACTAGCTGGTCCATAGCATTTACTACATGAGTTTCCTTGAAATATGCAATTCAGGCCTGATAAAATTGAGTTGTAAGGAGATCTACTTGGTAATTCCAATAATTAAGTTCTACTGAATGCCCCAAATTGACATACACCAAGGTAGATAAATATCCAGACAGAGTCTACTGTAAATTATTTGGCTTGTTCCAATTTAACTCATCCAATTTAAGCCTTTAATAATATTCTTCAGCTAAGTGGGTAAAATCCTCCCAAACAAAGAGACCTTGGATTTCAGTCACTCTGATAGATAAGTCCCCCCCCCACTAAGATGCCAATCTGCTTTTAGACCACTAGGTTTATCACAGTAACACTACAATAAAGTCATAGCTTGAGCCACAGTCTCCTAGTGAACAATTTCTTCCTCAAGGAATAAACACTTCCCTGAAGACCTAAATGTTAATGCTTTAGTCAAAGAGGCATCACCATATCCGTAGGTACTTTATACCTAGGAGAAAGCAACTTCATTTGCTTGTCCTGCCTGACTCAAGACTGATCAAGAACTTTAAAACATCCTCCCCAAAAGACAGTCTGATAAACAATTTATGATATATACCTCGAAGACTGAAATAATGTATCCACAACAAAAATTTTTAAAGGGGGTTTAAACTAATTAATTTTTTAATTTTAGTGAGCTCCTCACTCAATGTGGGGCTTAAACTCACAATTTCAAGATCAAAAGTCACATGCCCTACCAACTGAGCCAGCCAGGCGCCCCTCAACAACAAATCTGAGGTAGGAAATGAAGAAATCTAATCTATTCTTTCCAAGTTTTGGGGGTTTTTTTTCCCCTCATCCCTGAAGAGCCAAAATCAAGGAAGCATAATTCCCGCCTGTCAGACAACATCTGGCTGGATCCTCATTCTACTTTTTAGGAAAACCCAACACTGCCAATGCAATTATGCTAAGCAACTCAACGACTATCACACTTTTCAAAATGAACACTCGACGAGATACATTTCCAACAGAATCTTTTAAAGGAGCTTCATGTAATCCAACACTATCTTTCTGAGTTATAGAGATTGTATTCTACAAAAAAAACAGCTGTGAGTTGACCAGTAGTCGGGGGAAATCTATGATCTAATCCTGGCTCTGCTAAGTGTCTCTGGTCCAGTAATTAACATTTCTTTTTAAATTTAAATTAAATTAATTAACATATAATGTACATTGGTTTCAGAGGTAGAGGTCCGTGATTCATCAGTCTTAGATAATACCCAGGGCTCATCACATCACAAGCCCTCCTTAATGTCTATCACAAGTTACCACATTCCCCAAACCCTCTCCCCTCCAGCAACACTGTTTCCTATGATTAAGAGTCTCTTATGGTTTGTCCCCTTCTCTAATTTCATCTTATTTTTTCCTCTCTTCCTCTATGATCTTCTGTATTGTTTCTTAAATTCCATATATGAGTGAGATTATGCAATAATTGTCTTTTCTCTGATCGACTTATTTTGCTTAGCATAATAACCTCTAGTTCCATCCATGTCATTGCAAATGGCAAGATTTCATTTTTTGATGGCTGAGTACTCCATTATGTATGTATATATATATCATATCTTCTTTATCCATTCATCTGTTGATGAACATCTGGGCTCTTTCCATAGTTTGGCTATTGTGGACACTGCTGCTATAAACATTGGGGTGCAGGTGGATCGCTACATTTCTTCTTTGCAGTAAATCCCTAGTAGTGCAATTGCTGGGTCATAAGGTAGCTCTATTTGCAACTTTCTGAGGAACCTCCATACTGTTTTCCAGAGAGGTTGCACCAGCTTGCATTCCCATTGTAAGAGGGTTCCCCTTTCTCCACATCTTCACCAACATCTGTCATTTCCTGACTTGTCAATTTTAGCCATTCTGACTAGTGTGAAGTGGTATCTCATTGTGATTTTGATTTGTATTTCCCTGATGCCAAGTGATATTGAGCATTTTTTCATGTGTTGTTTGGCCATTTATTTGTAGGTTTTCTTTGGAGAAATGTTCATATATTCTAACCATTTCTTGACTGGATTATTTGGGTTTTGGGTGTTGAGTTTGATAAGTTCTTTATAGATCTTGGATACTAGCCCTTTATTTGATAAGACATTTTCAAGTATCTCCCAATCTGTGGCTTGCCTTTTAGCTATGTTGACTCTTTCCTTTGCTGTGCAGGAGCTTTTTATCTGGATGAAGTCCCAATAGTTCATTTTTGCCTTTGTTTCCCTTGCCTTTGAAGACATGTCTAGCAAGAAGCTGCTGCAGTAGAGGTCAAGGAAGTGGCTGCCAGTGCTGTACTCTAGGATTTTGATGGATTCCAGTCTCACATTTAGGTCTTTCATCCATTTTGAGTCTTTTTTTGTGTATGGTGTAAGGAAACAGTCCAGATTCCTTCTTCTGCATGTGGCTGTCCAATTTTCCCAACACCATTTGTTGAAGAGCTCGTCCTTTTTCCATTGGATATTCTTTCCTGCTTTGTTGAAGATTAGTTGACCAGAGTTGAGGGTCCATTTCTGGGTTCTCTATTCTGTTCCATTGATCTATGTGTCCACTCTTGTGCCAGTACTGTACTGTCTTGATGATTACAGCTTTGTAATAGAGCTTGATGTTGGAATTGTGATGCCACCAGCTTTGGTTTTCTTTTTCAACATTCCTTTGGCTATTTGGGACCTTTTCTGGTTCTGTACAAATTTTAGGATTATTTGTTGCAGCTCTGTGAAAAAGTTGATGGTATTTGGATAGGGATTGGATTGAATGTGCAGATTGCTCTAGGTAGCATAGGCATTTTAACAATATTTGTTCTTCCAATCCATGAACATGGAAAATATTTCCATTTCTTTGTGTCTTCCTCAATTTCTTTCATGAGTGTTCTATAGTTTTATGAGTACAGATCCCTTTGCCTCTTTGGCTAGGTTTATTCTTATGGTATATATCTTATGGTATTGGGTGCAATTATAAATGGGATTTACTCCTTAATTTCTCTTTTTTCTGTCTCTTTGATTTTATATCCTGCCACATTGCTGAATTCCTGTAAGAATTCTAGCAATTTGGGGGTGCAATCTTTTAGGTTTTCCACATAAGATTATCACGTCATCTGTGAAGAGTGAGAGTTTGACTTCTCTGCTGGTTCAGATGCCTTTTGTTTCTTTTTGTTGTCTGATTGCCGAGGTTAGGACTTCTAGTACTATGCTGAACAACAGTAGTGAGAGTGGACATTCCTGCGAGTTCCTGACCTTAGGAGAAAAGCTCTGTTTTTCCCCATTGAAAATGATATTCAGTGTGGGCTTTTTGCAGATGGCTTTTATGATACTAAAGTATGTATGTAACCTCTATGCCTACACTGCGAAGAGTTTTAATCAAGAAAGGATGCTGTACTTTTTCCAATGTTTTTTTCTGCATCTATTGAAAGGATCATATGGCTCTTGTCCTATCTTTTATTATGCAATGTATTATATTGATTGATTTGAAGATGTTGAACCCCCTTACAGCCCAGGAATAAATCCCACTTGGTTGCAGTGAATAATCCTTTTAATGCACTGTTGGATCCTACTGGCTAGTATCTTGGTGAGAATTTTTGCATGCATGTTCATCAGGGATATTGGTCTGTAATTCTCCCTTTTGGTGGGGTCTTTATCTGGTTTGGGGATCAAGGTAATGCTGGCCTCACAGAAAAAGTATAGAAGTTTACCTTCCATTCTGATTTTTGAAACAACTTCAGAAGAATAGGTATTAATGCTTTAAATGTTTGGTAAAATTCCCCTGGGAAGCCACTGGACTCTGGGCTCTTGTTTGTTGCCAGATTTTTGATTACTGCTTCCATTTCCTTGCTGGTTACGGGTCTGTTCAGGTTTTCTATTTCTTCCTGTTTCAGTTTTGGTAGAAATCCAGATTGGATTTCTTTGGTGTTGGTTGTGATCTCTCCTCTTCCATTCATGATTTTGTCGATCTTACCAATTCTTTCAAAGAACCAGCTCCCAGTTTTGTTGATCTGTTCTACTGTTCTTTCGGTTTCTATTTCACTGATTTCTGCTCTAATCTTTAGTAATTCTCTTCTCCTGCTGGATGCAGGCTTTACTTGCTGTTCTTTCTCCAACTGCTTTATGTGTAAGGTTAGGTTCTGTATTTGAGACCTTTTTTGTTTCTTGAGAAAGGCTTGTATTGCTATATACTTCCCCGTTAGGACTGCCTTTGTTGCATCCTAAAGGTTTTGAACAGTTGTGTTTTCATTTTCATTTTTTTCCATGAACTATAAAATTTTTCTTTAATTTCCTGGTTGATCTATTCTTTAGTAGGATGCTCTTTAGCCTCCATGTATTTGAGTTCTTTAAAAATTTCCTCTTGTGATTGAGTTTCAGTTTCAAAGCATTGTGGTCTGAAAATATGCCGGGAATGACCTCAATCTTTTGGTACTGGTGGAGCCCTGATTTGTGACCCAGTATGTGACTATTCTGGAGAATGTTCCATATGCACTCGACAAAATGTGTATTCTGTTGTTTTAGGATGGAATGCTCTGAATATATCTGTGAAGTCCATCTGGTCCAGTGTGTCATTCAAAGCCTTTGTTTCCTTGTTGATCTTCTGCTTAGATGATCTGTCCATTGCTGGGAGTAGGGTGTTAAAGTCCCCCACTATTATTGTATTATTTTCAATGTGTTTCTTTAATTTTATTATTACTTGGTTTATATAATTGGCTGCTCCCATGTTAGCGGCAAAAATATTTATAACTGTTAGATCTTCTTGTTGGATGGACCCTTTAATTATAATATAGTGTCCTTCCTCATCTCTTATTACAGTCTTTGGTTTAAAATCTAATTTGTCTGCTATAAGGATTGCCACCCCAGCTTTCTTTTGATGTCCAATGATAAACTGTTTTCTACTCCCTCACCTTAAATCTGTCTTTGGGTCTAAAATGAGTCTCTTGCAGACAGCATATCAATGGGTCTTGCTTTTTTATCCAATCTGATACCTGTGTCTTGTGATTGGGGCATTTAGTCCATTTACATTTAAAGTAATTATTGAAAGATATGAATTTAGTACCATTGTATTACCTGTAAAGTGACTGTTACTGTATATTGTCTCTATTCCTTTCTGGTCTGTACTTTCAGGCTCTTTTTCAAATGCAAATGATTTTAACAGAGTTTCATTATTGGAACTAGACTGACTCAAAGAGTAAGATCTCTGATGCTTTAAAAGTCATCTTGATTACTGACCTAATCCTCTACCTTGCAGGTATGTTGGAAGGATAACATTATCTGTTATTTAATGTTTTGAAAACACCTTCAATTCCTCATAAGATTAAGACAATGCTAAATTTATAAATTTCAGTGTTCTATTGGATTCTATTAGATGTAAAGTGTCCCATGTTTTTCTTAATTGGTCATTGATCCTTAAGATACAAGAGCATCTGAAGCAATTCTTTAAATGTCACATGCCTTTCCATGCCATCTGCTGGCCCTTTCTAACTTCATGCTCCACTGCCTTTCCTTTTCAGTTTTTCAGAATGAACGTGACCTTTAAGATGCTGATATATTGCAGCAATGTTTGCAATAATAAAATTGAGACCATTTAATACTAAAGAACCACTAAATAAATTATAATACATAATTAAAGATTATATATAGTATATATACACAATGTATATATACTTTATATATAGTATATATGGTATATAATTATGGCATATGTAGTAATATATAGTATACCCATTTCCATAGTATATATAGGATATCTATATTATATATTATAGTACATCAATACAATAGAAACACAATGCAGCTATCAAAAATTATAGTACCAAAGAATAGCTATTGGCAGTAAAAGGTGTCTATAATATATTGTTCAGTGAGGACAAATTAGAGCAAAATTGTGTAGAGCAAAACCGACCACACTTGTTTTAACAATGTTTATTTCTCCTAAAGACCCTTAGTTGGAATTTCTTTCATTTTTCTTCTTTCAAAAGATTTAATTAAAATTCTAGTTAGTTAATACATAGTGTAGTATTAGTTTCATGTATAGAATTTAGTGATTCATCACTTGCATATAACACCCATTGCTCATTACAACAAGTGCTCTCCTTTATGCCCATCAACCATTTACCCCGAACCCCCCACCCCCTTAGCTGGAATTTTAATGACCACTATCTAATGATGAGCCAAGAGAAGTTTACCAATGATCTCGCTTATAAATAAGCCAATTCCCAGGTGCAACAGAAGTAGCAAGTCCAGTTACCATCTTTTATATAAAAAAAGATTTACACACACACGTATGTATGTTTGTGTGTACACTGGAGAAGGTCTAAAAAGTTTAAAAGGTCATGCATAGACCAAGAAGTTGATGGGAATTACCTTAGAGGACTGTTAAGTACTTTTTCTTTTCTTTACTTAGTGTCATTTTCTATTTTTTAAATAACTAAAGGTATTTCTTGGATAATGTTTTTACAAAGTATAAAATTATATTCTGTAAATGCTAACTTAAACAGAAGTACACTGCAGAAGCCCCTATATGGTTATTGCCACAGTGAGATGGTTTGCTTAATTAGTTAACATTTAAAGCTTAGGACAGAAAAGCACTTAATAAACTCAGGCTTTCTGGAAATGAAACCAAAAAAAAAGCGCTGGACCTATTCCACCACTTCTGGAAAAGTGGGCAGCCACTGCCCACTACACACCAACTGCTTGCTTCAGGTCCACCTCTCCTGGTCTGAGACCAAGAGGTACAACAGGCAAAACAGAGAAACAGGACTGATTGAGAGGGGGATTATTGTGGGTTTCTACTACTTTACCCTAATAGCAAGCACTTAAAGAAAGAGTTGTAAAATAGGTACGTTCTCTGGGCGTAATTTATACCAACAAAGTGCCTTATAATCATGAGTTACTCCTCTAGCATGCTAACGATTCTAATAGCCTCAAAGTTCACATCAAGCTCCATTAAACTGAGGCTTCACTAGACCTTTCTACCCGGATTTTATTTAAATATGACAGGGCTACTTTGGGTGAGTTAGCGGATACCACATAAGAATACTCAGGGAGGGGCACGTGGGTGGCTCAGTTGGATAAGCCTCCAAAGACTTGATCTTGGCTCAGGATTTGATCTCAGGGTTTGGGTTTAGGCCCCACATTCTACTCTACACTGGGCACAGAGTGTACTTTTTTTAAAAAAAGAATATTCAGGGAAATAGAGACTGAAAATAATGAGAGCTGGTATAATATTTTACACTGAATTTGTTGTCTGATAGAGTCTACTTATTCCTTCTAACAACTCAATCTAAGAGAACCAACAAGGCCACCCTCGGCTTCAGCGGACTTCTCGGCCTGTAAGAGGCCACAGTCCTCTCTGTCATTACGATCTGTCCCCATCACTGAGAATGAGCATATTATATCCGGACAAGTCCTCGATATAAAGTATATTTAATAAGTTTACCCTTCAATAGCTGTGGCTTTGCATTTATATACTATATAAATAAAATCTATTTTTTGAATCACTATGCAAAGCAACTCTCCTCAATTAACTTAATAGAAGTCTTAAGAAACTTTTGGGAATGGAAACACCCCCCACACACCCAACTTTAGCTATTTTTGTAAATTTATATTTTCTTATACCAGGTTTTCTTAAGAGTGGACCACACCTGTATTCTGACAGGCCGGCAGCTTCTAATTTGGGATAGAATATGTACAAGAAACCAGAGGGAAATTTTATTAGGCCATGTCATAACATTTGTTCTTATAAGAGTTTTTCAGATACTACCTAAATATATTTAATCTTGGAAACTCGTTCCATTAGAAGGCCAATAATGAAGTTGGGAAATTCCTCTTTCATTCAGTTCAAGTGAAGGATCACATAAACAAAAAGACACTCTCTCCATGAGCAAAGGATTCTTATGGTACCTGTTGAGTAAGGTATATTCCTGGGTCTCGACTCCAGGAAGCCTGTCTCTGAAGTACGACAGAGCTCTGGACCAAATCACAACCAAAGGTAGGTCTCAGGCAGAGCTGCAGAAATCGGGGTAACTGTTTATAGGAGCCATCTGAGCCCGACACACACCCTCAATTTCTCCTCTCTTCCTCTGCTCAGGCTCTGGGATTCAACCTGCTTATACTTCGGTCAGCATTAGTCTCACCTACCCCACCCTCCCTCTTCTTCTCCTCACACATAACTCTGGTTTGAGGTACTTAACGAGCTCAATTCACTCATCCATAAAATGGCCACCAGTAGAAGTACTTAACTGAGATCGGGGTAGGAGTATGGATAGCAAATCCTTGCAACTGTTCCTGGCCCACAATTAGCATGATGTTAAGTGTCAGGTATTACATGTCATTATTACTGTCGTTTGGAACAATGTTTGATATAACAGCACTATACATTAGTGTCATTATTTAAGTCTCTGGTTACTCGTCATTATAAGCAGTGAGAACAGTCATAAGAACTTGGGAAATTTTTTAAATTTAGAAATCTTATACAAATCTTATATTCACGGTTCCCAACTACTTGTGACTAACGGCACTCTCATCAAAAGTCCATTTTGAGGGTGACACTTGCCCCTTTCTCACATCTATACCTCTGTTGTGCCTTTCTCTTACTAAGCCTTTGTTTACTGAAACTCAGTTGTTCTCTTGTGGCCTAATTTAAATGGTCCTTCCTTTCTGAGGCCCACCATCTAATATATTAATAACCTGCATTTTCCTTTTGTTTATTTTGCCTCTCTCCCAATTAGAATATAAGCTTCATGAGGATAGAGCTTGTTATACTTTATTTATGGATGAATCCCTGTGCCTAGAATAGTACCTGGCAAATATATTTTCAATAAATAATGTGGTTTTGGGGGGTTTTTTTGTTTTTTGTTTTTTTAAAGATTTTATTTATTTATTTGAGAGACAGAGAAAGTAAGAGAAAGCATGAGAGGAGAGAAGTTAGAGAAAGAAGCAAACTCCCCGTGGAGCTGGGAGCCCGATGTGGGACTCGATCCTGGAACTCAGGGATCATGACCCGAGCCAAAGGCAGTCGCTCAACCAACTGAGCCACCCAGGCGCGCCAATAAATATTGTTGAATGCTGACTGCACACTCTCGCCTACCCTAGACTCATCAAATAAATCTCTGTTGGAGTTGCCATACTCAGGTGTTTTACAGCTGAATACATTCCCGAGTGTGAAAGTACCGTAGAATACTGGTGAAATATTTGTTATTATCCCTGCTAGTGTTATTATTGTTATTATCATGAGTTAACTGGTATTTATATGTGCTTACTATGTTCTAGATATGACATTCCATATTTTTAGCATATTGCTACATACCAGTAATTTCTGAGGTACATACCAATTTTACAGATGAAGAAACTAAGGCTCAGGGAAGGTAAAACAGTTTGCCCAAGGTAACACAAATAGGAAATAACAAGCACAAGTTGTAAACCCAGGTTCCTGGCTCCAGTCGTACACTTTGACCTAGCGTACAATGCTACCAAGTCTGTGAAATATCCATAAAGAAGTCTTCTATCCTTAAAATAATTAAGTTCTACAGGTTAGGAATCCTATTATCCGGGGCACCTGGGTGGCTCAGTGGGTTAAAGCCTCTGCCTTTGGCTCAGGTCATGATCACAGGGTCCTGGGATTAAGCCCCGCATAGGGCTCTCTGCTCAGCAGGGAGCCTGCTTCTCCCTCTCTCTCTCTGCCTGCCTCTCTACTTACTTGTGATCTCTCTCTCTCTCTCTCTCTCTCTCTCTCTCTCGGTCAAATAAATAAATAAAATCTTAAAAAAAAAAAAAAAAAAAAAGGGAATCCTATTATCCAAGCAGTGGTATCCACCAAAGCAATTAATGTGTTAGCCTCTTAGTATCTACTTTGTAAACACTCGTTAGAAAGATGGAAAAGTGAATACCAAGTCTGCTTTGGAAATTTAAGCATTTATAAAAATGAGACAAGAATATACACTGTTTAAAAATTAATTTACTATATTTATGACTTTCCCCTTGTTTTCTCTTGACTATGGGGATCTTCCTGTTTGGATTGTATTTGCCACTCAAAGGGTCTGGAAGAAAAAAAAATATGGTCTCCTAACCAATTAAATGATTGGTGTTGTACACATTTAGAGATAATGATGGATTTGACGCTTTATTTTTCATGCAAACCAGTAGGCTGTCTGCCACATATGGTAAGCCCTAGGCCCTTAGGCAGCCATTGCTCATACTGCTCATACAAAATAATTCAGTCCCTAGCTCGGAGACAAGGAAACACACACACACACACACACACACACACCCCACAACTTATTTGGAGAAGGTAGAACCCAAAACTGCATGGACCCATGAAGAGAGCCTGCAACGCACACATTTCTCTTCTCCCCCCATTCAACTCAGTGATCTGCAGCAGTTTCCCATAAAAGACAGTAAGTAGAGATGTGTAAGCAGCTGCAGATAGATGAATGAATTGTGCGACGCTGAAAATCTGTGAATCGAAGTATCTAATCTATGAACCAAAATAAAAAACACTGTCCTCCTTCAAAGAGTCGTGAGAACAATTCAAAGGGAAAAGAAAAAAGTTGGAAAGAGAATGAGACAAAGAACAAAATCTGGTCTGTGTGACACATTTATAAAACTGATGGCCTGTCAGCAAGACACTGATGAATATTTTTGCAGGATAAAAATGGCAACCCAGTGTCTAAAAATAACCGCTGTGCCGCAGACCCGTCTGGCTCAGCTACACGGCTGGAATACAAACACTCACTCACTAGTACATCTTGACTCAAGGTTTCACAAAGAAAGAAAAACTGAACGTTTTGTTAGCAAGAGAAGATATTTTACATGGTTTTAAATCAGTTATGTTCTCTATACAATACATATCTGAATTTAATTTCAAAGGATTTTCATTTACTAAAAAAGATAAAATAAATGGTAACAGCAATAAACTGTTAATTCATCTTAAGAGATCTTTCTTCCCAGCCAGTAACAGTAAAACAGAGTAATATCACGACCATCTCGTGGTAATATCCTAAAATCGTGATCTAAAAATAGAATTATAAATTATTTCTAAGCCATGCTGATTTGAATGGCAGATCCAGTCAAAATGGTATGTCCAAATGACTCTGGAGAAGGGGTGAAAACCTATTACTTCATTTTGCAGCTAAACTCTACAATAAAAAGCTGTTGGCTAAAATGCAAAAGCGAATTTCTATCCTCTACAAGCAGCACTTTAATTCATCAAATCCATTCACCTTATTCAATCCTGCCTTATGTGTTAAGATTCCGGTCTTAACTAAGTGGTAATTTCAACTCTAAGAGTTACAAACCTCCAGAAAGCTCTCCCAGAACATTTGATTACTACCCTGCCACCATTTTTAATAGTAAAGATGAATTAATTCTTCCTAACAATATAACATGAATAATTTCTATACTCAATTCTTTATAACCACACATACCCTGTTGGAATAAATAGGGAGTTAAAGAAAACAGATCAACATTTCAGGGACCAATGACATTTTCACAACACAATACCAGTACCACCAAATTCTTAATGGTATTCAGTTGTGCTACTCATTGCACCGAAAACACATATTAAATAACTATATCCTCTAATACTCATCCAAATACTCCTTCCATTGCAGTTCACATCTCAATCTAAACAGCAAAGTTTCTTAATGAAAAAAATACACGTATAAAGAACCATAAGGGGGGGGGTAGGGATATGGACATGGGGGAGGGTATGTGCTATGGCAAATGTTGTGAAATGTGTAAGCCTGATGATTCACAGACATGTACCCTGAGGCAAATAATACATTATATGTTAAAAAAAAAAAATTTAAAAAAAAGAACCATAAGATAAAAACAATTTCAACTTCAGGAGTTTTAATTATCACTGATCTATCTTTATAGTAGGCATCACAAACTTAACAATGGTCAAAATAAAACTTTCTTTTTTTTTAAAGATTTTATTTATTTATTTGACAGAGAGAGATCACAAGTAGGCAGAGAGGCAGGCAGAGAGAGAGGGAGAAGCAGGCTCCCCGCTGAGCAGAGGAGCCTGATGCTGGGCTCAGTCCCAGGACCCTGAGATCATGACTTGAGCCAAAGGCAGAGGTTTCAACCCACTGAGCCACCAGGCGCCCCCAAAATAAAACCCTTACTTCTCACTTCAAGCTTGTTCCTCTGTCAGAATTCCCCTTGGGACCATCCATTCATTCCACTGACTAACCCAAAAGCCTACTAGTCAGCTTTGAGCCCTTTCTTCCCTACATTCAATATCCAATCATCCACAAGATCTGTCCACTCTCTCTCAAATATATACCAAATATAAGCACTTCTCATTCGCTAAAGCACCACTCCATAGGTTCAAGGCTCCATCATTTGTATCTAACCTAGATGACCGTGAGGCTTCTTAATGTCCATCCTCCTTCCATCATTGGCCACTACTATTCACCACATAGCAGCCAAAGTCATCTTTATAAAAAGCAAATGACATCACATCATTACCCCTCTTGAATTCCTCCAGTGACTTTCCATTACTCAGAATAAAGTCCAAAGTTCTTCCCATGTCCTACAGGATCTTTCATGATCCTGGAAGGGAGTGTAAGGGAGTCCACCCATAGCCACTGAATGAATGAGAGGGCTTGTGGAGATCCAAGACCCCAAAGATGAGGGAGGCCATCTGAGATCCTCTGGGCTCCATCAATACTCCAAAAGCAGCACTAGGCTTCCAGACATGTGGGGACATAATCTTGAATCCTTCTGCCCCAGCAAAGCCATCTTTGCTGACTCCACATGATACCAAGGTTAGCCATCCCAGCCGGACCTGCCCAAACTTCCAACCCACGAAACGGTGAGGAATGAACTGATTTAAGCAATTACAGTTTTGTGGTAGCATGTTTCTCAGTAATAGACAAATGAGACAGAGACTGGTGCTGAAAAGTGAGGTGCCAAAAACAAAAACCTAAAACATGTGGCATTTGCTTGGGACCAAGGGGCAGGTGCCAACTGGCTTCTTTCAACTGCCTGTGATAAAATATAGGAAGAGAGAAATAAAGACCTGTTTAATTTTGAAGCAAAATTTAAAGACACAGAATTTAAAAATACAGAATTTAAAGGCACAGGGTAGTCTTGCCAACCAACATAAGATTCTCAAATTAAGAAATGGCCTCAGCGTAAATATCAAATCAAGAGTTTGTCCACAAAATCTTTTGTTGAGACCTTGGAAAGGTTTAAGAATTGCCTAACGAAACCTTCTCACCTACACAAAGAGCCTCCTAAGAATCTCGAGGACTGTCTTATATAAACAATCTAATCACTCCAAGCATAGAGAAGTTTACATTGGAAAGGACTTACGAATGTGACTTTTGGGGCTTAGAATCAACCCCCAATAAAATTCATAGAAAACTCTCAATGTTTTTAAGAAAATACAGTAATAAAGCTACCACTACATTGGATTAAAAGAGACAGAAACGGTTTAAAATGAAAAAAGTCTCTGAGAGGTTACAATTTCACATAGAGGGGAAGTGGGTCAAAAAAGCAAATAGGACTCTGTCTCTCAAATAAATAAATAAAATCTTAAAAAAAAAAAAAAAGCAAATAGGACTCATTTTTTAAGGAAAATTAAAAAGCAGCAGAGAAGAAAGCCAAGAGCACAGGGTACAACTAATAGCCTCAAAAACAAATATATTAGGGCGCCTGGGTGGCTCAGTGGGTTAAAGCCTCTGCCTTCGGCTCAGGTCATGATCTCAGGGTCCTGGGATCGAGCCCTGCATCGGGCTCTATTAAGAAATAAATCAAAGGAGCAGAAACTCACTCTCATGATACTCAATGTGTGTAGTAAGAGAGTCGGCAACATGTGCCCAGATGGATTTAAAAATTGCTATGGACCAGTGATGGCTAGATTCTTCACATTCTTCCTCTTTTGAATGGGAGTATCTACTGCAGTTTTCCCGGCCCTGTCTCACCACACTATGCTGGGTGTGGCCAGGTGACATGGAAGGACAAGCAACTTTGTCTTTTTAGTTCACAGACTTCCAGATCAGAAGAAGCCACACCAAAGCAGGTGTGCCTGAGAAACTTCATGTACATTGGGCCTTTACTTAAATGATAAGATCCTGGACTTCAAGTTGATACCATAATGAGAGAAAACCTCCGGGAGAAGGAAGCGTATTCTGCATGGGGAAGAGATGTGACTTGTTATGCTCAAAAACGTTTCCAAAAATGGCTGCAACAATACCTCCCATCTTATGCACTGAGCAATGGGAACAGGCCATTCTTCCATCACAAGGTGGAATCTTTTCTCCTCTGCCTGATTCTGGGTGGGTCCTGTGACTTGCTTTGGCCATAAGAGTGTCCCTATATGACTTCCAGGTCAAAGCTTTAAGATATTGTGCAATTTCTGTTTTTACCTTCTTGGAACTATCTCAGTGCCGTGTAAGTATACCTAAGTGTAGTCTAGTGGATGATGATGGGCCCTATGGAAAACTAAGGTTCCCCAGTCAACAACCAGTACCAAGGCACCACACAGGGAGTTGAGGTCATCTAGAATCCTCCAGCCCCAGCGGATCTGCCTCAGCCAACATCTTGTGGAATAAAGAAAAGCTGTCTCCACTGAGCCCTGCCCAAATTCCTGATCCACAAATCATTAGCAGTAATATGTTTGGATGTTCTTCTAAGCCACTGAGTTTAGGACAGCTTGTTACATAGCAATAGGGTAACTGAAACACCGGGGGAAAAAAGGCCAGTCTGAATAATGGAAATGTCTAAATGTTTTACTTTAAAAAAAAACACATTTGTAATGCTTTTAAACATTCACAGTGACTTTTAAAATAATAATGTAGTATTCATTTCTTCATTCACCAAACATTTACTGAGCATCTAATATGTGCCAGGTACTGTTTGAGGCCCTGGAAAAAAGAGCCATGAATTAAAGCCCCGTAAAGCTTAGTGAGAACAAGGAGAAGCCTTCAGGGATCTGCTTTAATATATAAAGTGATTTTTAATTAGCCCATCAATATTCTAAGTAAGTGTTTGCCAAATAACTAAATCTAGTTTTAACTTTCTCCTTGAAATTGTTACTTGGATGTTTTATCACTGTACCCGGAGCTATTTTTAGCCCAGCCCTTCTTCAGACTGAACTAGAAGAAAATCAAGGTCAAGATGATATAAGAACACGAGTAAATTTTGTGCACCTGAATTTTCAGATATATTCAATGTACTAAATTTATTCCCTGATTTAGAACATTAGTACTTTCACACCTTTGCCCCTGCAGTCTCCTCTTCCTGGAGTGCCCTTCCCCTGCTTTCTTCACCTGGAGGACTCCTGCCGGCCTCATCACCCCCCACTCCATGTGCTTCTGCTCTCCCACTGCATCTTATGCGTACCTACAGTAGTGCCCCAACACACACACTTGAGGCCCAGCGGATGCCTGAAACCACACAAAGTACCAAACCTTAGACGTAGTATGTTTTTCTCCTGTATATACATACCTATTATAAAGTTTAATTTGTAAATTGGGCACATTAAGAGATTAACAACAATAATTAATACTAAGATGGAACAATTATAACAATATGCTGTAATAAGTTATGTGAATGTGGGGGCACCTGGGTACCGCAGTAGTTTAAGCCTCTGCCCTCCACTCAGGTCATGATCTCAAGGTCCTGGGATCGAGCCCTGCATTGGGCTCTCTGCTCAGCAGGGAGCCTGCTTCCCCCTCTCCCTCTGCCTGCCTCTCTGCCTACTTGTGATCTCTCTCTTTCTCTGAGAAAAAAAAAATCCATGTGAATGTGGTCTCTCAAAATAACTAATTGTACTATACTCATCTGTTTTGTGATAATATGAAATGATAAAATGCCTACATGAGATGAAGTGATTGACAATTATATCAAAAGGAGAATCATCTGCTTCCAGAACCATGGCTGATCACAGGTAACTGAAACCACAGAAACGCTACACTATCATATCACATAGTATTGGGCATAACATATTACAATTTCTTGGTCTTTTGTTAATTCCCCCTATTATAGATTCCCTGCTCCTCCAGGGAAGTAACTGTTCTTCCATTCTCAACCTAGAAACTTACATGTAAGAAAGAGTAAGTGACAAATATCTGTTGAATGAATAAATGTTAAAACTTTGATGAAATTATGGTTCTCTAATCTGTAAAAATGGGCAAGTAGGGGCACCTAGATGGCTCAGTTAACCAGCTGCCTTCAGCTCAGGTCATGATCTGAGGGTCCTGGGACTGAGCCCCGAGTCAGGCTCCCCGCTCAGCAAGGAGCCTGCTTCTCCCTCTCCCTCTACCTGCTGCTCCCTCTGCTTGTGCTCTCTGTCAAATAAAGAAAGAAAATCTTGAAAAAAAAAGGGGTGGGGGAGGTCAAGTGATTCAAGCAGAAGATGAAACTACAAATGCCTGGGGGGGGGCGCCTGGGTGCCTCAGTGGGTTAAAGCCTCTGCCTTTGGCTCAGGTCATGATCTGCCTACTTGTGATCTCTCTGTCAAATAAATAAATAAAATCTTAAAAAAAAAAAAAAACGCCTAGGAAACTATAAAGCATTAATCAAACTTTCTATCATTATTTACCAGATAGGAGCACATATTTCCTCTTTTTAGTATATGTGCTCCCGAAGCGAGCACTATTTCCTCTTTTTAATACTCAAATTTACTCTCAAAATAGGAAGACTTATTAACTTGAGCACATTCAGAAAAGCATATCAACTCCCAGATAAAGTTCCTACACATGTACATATGAATTCTGGTTTGTTGTTTCTTTTTTTTTTTTCTCTAAATCAAGTCACTCCATTTTGCGGCCGCCTATTCTATCATTTGTATTTTAATCCAAAAGCACCAAAGAATACCTTCAGAGCTTGAGACACACCAAACAGGCAAATGCAATTTAATTGGTGGGTTTTAAAAATCACAGGATTTTACACCTACTTAGGTCTATTTAGACTTAATAATTTAGTTTTCAGGACACAATTCCTCTTCTTTTCACTAAATGTGGTTATTTGAAAATAAGGCACTTACATATTCAGAAAAGATTATAAAAAATGCATAAAAAGTTCTTTTGGGGGCACCTGGGTGGCTCAGTGAAATGTCTACCTTCAGCTCAGGTCATGACCTGGGACCCCACTTCTCCCTCTCCCTTTGCCGCTTCCCCCTACTCATGCTCTCTCTCTGTCAAATAAATAAATAAAATCTTAAAAAAAAAAAAAGAAAGTTCTACCAGACAACGCTGCCTTAATAAAAGAAACATAGTTTCAAACCAAATTGCTGAGAGAAGGCTTCCAATATAACTTTCAACCTGCAGCAATGAAAACAGTGCAATATTTCAGAAGAAATGTTAAACAGGGGGGCACAGGCTGAGGAAAAGGAAATACATCATTTTTTCATAGGATGCAAAAAGTTTACATTAAAATTCATCCTTTCATATAACTAATATTCTAATTAAAGACAATTCATTTTGTTTAGTATACCTACTCTCCTTGTAGACCTTTTTCTTAACCTACATCTTCAACATCACCACCTCTAGAATTTGAAATAAGGGAGTGATTGTCTTAAAGCCTTCTCATCCTAAAAGTCTGATCATTTTCTTCAAATTAATATATCACACTACGGTTTTAAAGTAGTCTACCTGCTAAGACATACAAGACATATGTTATTGGGGACCCTAAGAGCTAAACGTTAACTCTCCAAAACCTAACTTTAGCATACACTTTTGAATGGCTTCTTTCTGAAGATAATATAAACCATCTCTTCAAATTTACCTGAATTTAATTTTTTAAAAGATGTTATTTATTTAGGGGCGCCTGGGTGGCTCAGTGGGTTAAGCCTCTGCCTTCAGCTCAGGTCATGATCTCGGGGTCCTGGGATCGTGCCCCACACTGGGCTCTCTGCTTGGCAGGGAGTCTGCTTCCCCACTTCCCCTTCTCTCTCTGCCTGCCTCTCTGCCTACTTGTGATCTCTCTCTCTCTGTCAAATAAATAACATCTTTTTTTAAAAAAATGTTATTTATTAATTTTTTAAAAAAATAAATAGATGTTATTTATTTATTTGACAGAGAGAGACAGAGAGAGCACAAACAGGGGGTAGGGCAGAGGGAAAAGGAGAGAAGCAGACTCCCAGCTGAGCGAGGAGCCCAGTTGTAGGGCTAGATCCTAGGACCCTGAGATCATGACCTGAGCCAAAGTCAGATGCTAAACCGACTGAGCTATCCAAGTGTCCCCAAACTTACCTGAATTTAAAAGAAACAAACTGGGACACTTGGTTAAGTGTCTGAGTCTTGATTTCAGCTCAGATCATGATCTCAGGGTCATGAGATGGAGCCCTGCATGGGGCTCCACAATGGGCAAGGAGCATGCTTAAGATTTTCTCTGCCCACTTGCCTCTCTCTCATTCGCTTCCTTTCTAAAAAACATACAAACAAAAAGAGAACAAATGTATCCAGTAGTAAGCCTTACATCTTATAGCCATGAATTAAGTCTCTTCTTTCGAAATATTAAACAAAAGTGGGATCCAAATTCACAAAATCAATGGCATTTTCAAAGAATTTCAAAGTGCAATGGTAAATTATTTACTTAATTAAACACAACAACAACGACAAAGTATCTTTGCTTTGGCATCTCCTGGGAGGCAAGCTGTGTGTTTATGTTCAAGAACTATATGAAAACCCAGAGGAACTTCGCTAATAAAAATCACCTTCAATACAAACTTGCAGAAAGTGTTTGGTGCTCAACAGCACCCTCTAGAGTTCAGTTCTTGCAGTTACTACAGACCTTTAAACGTAGTAATTCATTATTTAAAATAAAAGTGATCAAGAATTCTTAAGGAACAAATCACACTCATATTGTCATTTTCCTTCAAAAATTTCAAAATACCCCTCTAAAAGTCCACATACCATGCTTTTTTTGTGAGTTCGGTTTGGCAGGATCTCTTTAAGAAATGTATGTTGTTCTGTAAGACAGTTCAAGGAAAGACACTATGCCTTTCAAACTTTACGATGCAAAGATCCTCGCTTAGCACTTACAGATTTAAGGTTTTTATTCCGGTATGTATTTCGAATTGTCCTCCACATGCCTAAATTTTAAGAATCACTCTAAATGTAAAAAGGTTTATTTAATAGTGCCTTAAAATAAGATAAAGAAGGAATTTGTATTTCTTGGATATATATTTCTCGTATTTCTTGGATATATAAGAAAATTCAAATGACAATTCATTGTAAAGACAATTGGCTCAAGTTTTGTAAGCGTCAAGAAAAAGAAAGCCTGTGTTTACCACTTCTCAGATATTACTCGCTAAATTATTTCAGTGAAGCAAACCTCCAGTTTGCACCGAACACCAACTACTATCAAATCTTTTCTCTTTCTGCTTCAACTAAGTCATCTGGTTCTCCCTCCCTCCCCCTGGCAGAGACGGAGGAAGCCTGCAGGCATAATGTACACATCATCATGCAGCAAAATTCAGCAACCCCTCAGTCTGGTTCCAGTGTCCGGCCCGACCCTGCTCGTGTACCAGCCCGTGTTGGGAGCATGAGCTGCTGCGGGGCTCTCGGGGGCTCAGGCATGCGCAGTCACCATTCCCACAGACACCAAGAGACCAAAATTCAGGCCAGGAGTCACAGCACGAGAGAGCAGCCCTTCTATTTAGAAAAGAGGAGAGTCATGGTCAGTTCACAATTTTCTGAGTGCTGTAGTCATACATACGTGCTGCAGCAAAAGGTTTCTTGTTTATACCCACTAAATTAATTGGGGGTATTTTTTGTCTTCAAAAACTAAAAAAAAAAAAATAAAAAGTCATCATCTGAGTTCATTGGGGGAGGGCAGGGAGGAATCCAATACTCCCTACCCTTCCACTCTTACTAGACTTGCTGAATGTTCCATAAACTGAATACGTCATCACGGAGGGTACAAAACACAGCAACGCACCGAATCAGCTACTCTGTGAAAGGTGATTATGTCAAAGCACTGCTAATAAATCCCTCTTTGGATCATCAGCAAATTCACAGAGTACTCATGCATAATATTCTTGCTTGTGATGAGTGAAAACAACTTCTTTTTGTAGAAAATAGTTATGCGGCTGGGATCTTACCTGGATACGAAACGTCCTCTCCTCCCTGCTACTTTTATTACTTGGGCTACCTGACTGCCCTGTGTTTTCTCCACTGGAGGGCACAGTTAGCTAAAGGAAAATTTGGCGAAACCTAATTTGGTCCATTCTACAGTTCCAGAAAAAGTATAGGTGAGAAGAGGTTAAAGCTGCTATCAGAAAGGATCTTTCAGTAATATCTCTGAATTTCATTTCTCTGTTCTTGAAAACCGTTATAAAAGAGAACCACTAATTGGCTAACAGCTAAGACCAAGACAAAACAAAAACAACAAAAACCTTTGTTCTAAACACCACTAGCTATAAAATATCCTTAAAAAAAGATGGAAAGCAAAGAATCATTCTTTAAAAAGTGCAAATAAATGAACGACTCTAGATACAGAATAGCCTGAAGAATAAATGCAAATAGAAATTGTCCTCTTCAACAAGAGGACACACAGCTACTGGAGTCGCGACAAGGCATCTGCATGAAAATGCCGTGTTAAACCACTCAGTTCTTTAGATATGACATAAATCATACACTTGGAAAAAATACTTGTTTTCTTTATTTTCCATTGTTGCGTTATCATTTTAGATAAGCCAGTAGGAGGTGCTATTTGGCAATTCACACACAGCTCCCTTTTCTTTATAAACCTAAGCAAACCTAAGGGTGCGGTGCAAAATAGTTTCAATATATTCAGAGAAAAGATTAGTAAAGAGATGTAAATACCGCACTTCTAGACAAAGTCAATAAATGTACAGTTTTCAGAGGAACTTATAAAACTTTGGTCTTTTGTTGTTTTAAAATTGCTTTTGAGGGGCGCCTGGGTGGCTCAGTCGGTTAAGCCTCTGACTCTTGATTTCTGGAGTCACGATCTTGGGTCAGCAGGCCCACCTCAGAGGGGGTCTGCTGGAGATTCTCTCTCCCTCTGCCCTCCCCCACTGCACCCACACACGTGCACTCTCTCTCTCAAATAAATATAAAAAGACCATCTAAATATCATGTATTTTTAGATTTTATTTATTCCTTAATAAAGAATAAATTATCTTATTTATTCTTTACTAAGGGAGAGAGAGAGAGAGAGATCACAAGTAGGGAAAGAGGCAGGCGGGGGGGGGAGAGAGAGAGAGAGATCACAAGTAGGCAAAGAGGCAGGCAGAGAGAGAGGGGAGGCAGGCTCGCCGCTGAGCAGAAAGCCTGATGCGGGGCTCAATCCCAAGACTTTGAGACCATGACCCAAGCCGAAGGCAGAGGTCTTAACCCACTGAGCCACCCAGGCGCCCCTAAATATCATGTATTTTTAAACAAATTATTAATGTTATTTTAAAAGTGATTCACTCCCTCGGAACAGATGAGAATGAGCTAAGATGTCCAAGCTTTCTTGCCCTCTTCAAGCTCCTGTTCAGGGACCCTCAACTATCCTCCCATCTTACCTCTTCCACATCTCACAGGATGGTCCGAGGGGACCCTCTGGCCATTGCAGAATAGTGTGACCTTCAGATGATGTGGACTTCTTTTGAGCCATCTACTTTTCCTCACTCCTGGTATCGTTTATAATTGTGACTGCCTGGTCCCAACCCGCTGAGAATTTTTTTGCCTTTCAACCCTACTGCCAATAAAAGCACTTCCATAGTAAAAAATTTTAAAAAAATTTTTTTTAATTAAAAAAAATAATAAAAGTGATTCATTAAAAAAAAAAAAAAAAGTCCCAGCTAGGGTCTTCAACATAATTCAATAGCAGCCAGACCCACCTCTGCCATTCTAAGAGAAGGAATTTCATGTGCCTGATAGCACAATTGATCATTCCCAATCCCTCTCCCTATTTATTTAAATCATCATTTTCTGTAAGAGTATTCTAGGCAAAGAAATAAGTTAGTACAAAGTTTGTGCTATAGATGCACAAGGAACAGCAAGGAAGCCAGTATGGTTGGAGTGAAGAGAGAAAATTCCATTCAGGTCTGAGTTCAAATGTCAATTTAATGGGAAAATCTCGCCTAATGATCTTATGTAAATTAGCAGAATACAAACTTCCCTCTGTCTTCCTCAGTTATTGTCTATTATCTACCTTGCTTCATTTTTTCTTCCTAGTCTATCTCATCACCAGACTTACCAAACACTTATTTGTTTGCTTATTGTTCTTCTTTTCCTATTCATATGCAAGCTCCATGAGAGCCAAGACTCTGCCCATTTTGTTCACTGCTATACACTCAGGACATTGCCAAGTATCTGACACAGCAAAAGTGATCAGATATTCATACATGAAGGGATAATTATGGGAGTATTGAAAAAGCTCAAGAATAGAGGATACAATCTCGTTGATGATATCTTATCCTTCCTTGATGATATATCCACAATATAGGTCATATGCCCAGTATGACATACCAATTAATAATGGACAGAAATGATAGTAATATAAAAATGTAACAAAAAAACTGTCCATTCATTATCAAAGAATCAAATTCTTTTATTAATCAACAGTACCTTAACTTAAATAAGACTTGTTCCTTGAATACAAGAATAGTCATCTTTCCAAGGCCAATGAGTGTTTCGTATATAAGAGAGGAAGGCAGGAAAAGAACACACACAGAACACACATACACACACTTGCACACACACCTTCATTCACATGGCAAATCTTTCTTATCAGAAGGGACGGTAGCACACAAAGAAGTACAGCTTCCTTTGCTAGTACATGGCCAAGTACACAGCCAATCCGTCCTGACAGACCTGAAAAGCTTGATTTCTTATTGCACTACAGTCCTTTCAGACTTGGGTATTGCATTACTGCTATTCAAGATAAACAGTCTCTACATCCTTTTTAAAACAATATTCATACACAGACATCAGGCTCTCCTGGTTCTTGTAACAAACTCAGCATCAGTAAGGTCATATCCCCACATGGTACACAAAGTAGAGTCCATGTCCCCAAGTTCCATATATCTTTGCTCCAGCTTTCCAGTGACCCAGATGGCACATTTTCCCCACCATTTGGACTTTAAAAATAAGGGAATTTAAGTAACACCGAATCTCTAATTTTATACTTGATTATCTTCCCACACCAGGAATATCTGAAACAGAGTTCATAATTTTTTATTTAATAATATATTTATATGGGGGAAATGGTGGAGCTAAAAATTTAACACCAGGATAATGAACACTATTGACTTCTTACTGGCTTTGGAATGTACTGGCGAGAAATATGCACTCAGGATTGTACTGGACACAGACCCACACACACGCATGCCCACACCACCTTCACCCCTTCATACACAGTCCTACCCTTTTTCTGATTCCGTCAAACTACACTGGGTCGAGGTCTCCAGATTACCAGGTACTCCCTACAAATAAATAGGTACTTAAACTAACTTATAGTAGACTATACTAACTGAAAACCCAATATTCCTGAATCATTTGGTAACAGTCCTCAAAAAGTATTGGCAATAAGACAACCCTTATACACCTATTCTCTTGGGATTTATCAACTGTAGACCTAGGCACTAAGTAATTTAAAAGCCCAACACTGGCTCAGTTGGTTAAGCGTCCGACTCTTGGTTTCGGCTCAGGTCATGATCTCGGGGCCTGGGATGGAGCCCCCTGTCAGGCTCCGCGCTCGGCAGGGAGCCTGCCTGAGGATTCTCTCTCTCTCTCTCTCTCCCTCTGCTTCTCCCCCAGCTTGTGCACACACGCTCTCAAATAAATAAATCTTTGCAACAAATAAATAAGTAAACAAAAGCCCAATATTCAATGACCAGCATAATCAGGAATGAAATTTTATTTATTGAGACCTACAGTCACATCTCACACCAAAGGTGCCTCCTTTCATCCACTTCAGTTTTTGAATGAACAGCAACAGTGTCAACCATACTCTAAAGAAAATGAACAGCAACAAAGTACATTCACCCAAATCTATAGTATTTTAATTATAAATTGTTATTCAGAACAAGAAATTTTCCTCCTTTTCTAGTGAACCTATAGTCTGGGATGCTTTCAGCTGCAAGTAACAGAAAGAGCTTTAAGAAAAATGGGATTTATTCAAAACCACAGTGAGATACCACCTCATACAAGTCAGAATGGCTAAAATTAACCAGTCAGGAAACGACAGTTGGCAAGGATGCGGAGAAAGGGGAACCCTCCTACACTGTTGGTGGGAATGCAAGCTGGTGCAACCACTCTGGAAAACAGCATGGAGGTTCCTCAGAAAGTTGAAAATAGAGCTACCCTACGACCCCACAATCGCACTACTGGGTATTTACACTAAAGATACAAATGTAGTGATCTGAAGGGGCATGTGCACCCGAATGTTTATACCAGCAATGTCCACAATAGCCAAACTATGGAAGGAACCTAGATATCCACCAACAGATGAATGGATAAAGAAGATGTGGTATGTATGTGTGTGTGTATATATACACACACACACACGTGTGTGTGTGTGTGTGCGCACGCGCGCGCGCGCAATGGAATACTATGCAGCCATCAAAAACGAAATCTTGCCATTTGCAACGACGTGGATGGAACTAGAGGGTATTATGCTAAGCGAAATAAGTCAAGCAGAGAAAGACAATTATCATATGATCTCTCTGATATGAGGAATTTGAGAGGCAGGGCGGGGGTTCGTGGGGATAAGGGAGAGAAAACTGAAACAAGATGGGACCGGGGAACGAGACAAACCATAAGAGACTCTTAATCTCATGAAATAAACTGAGGGTTGCTGGAGTGGAGGGGGGTGGGAATGATGGGGTGGCAGGGTGATGGACATTGGGGAGGGTATATGCTTTGGTGAGTGCTGTGAATTGTGTAAGACTGATGATTCACAGATCTATACCCCGAAACAAATAATACATTATACGTTAATTTAAAAAGGGGAGATTTATTGTCTCTATTTACTGAGGAGGAAAGGCTTCTCAGAAGCTCTCCCTCTAGCAGATCACCTCTCATGTCTCACTGGCCAGGAACTGTAATACATGCCCATTCCTATGTCAACCTCCAGCAAGGGGAAAAGAATCGTCAAGATAAGCTTAAACTACCCAAGACTGGGCCCCTGGGGCTGAGGAGTGAGCCAACCTCCCCTGAGGTATATGGTCATCAGTACCCAT
This sequence comes from Nasua narica, assembly GCA_028533885.1. NCBI lineage: Eukaryota > Metazoa > Chordata > Mammalia > Carnivora > Procyonidae > Nasua > Nasua narica. The sequence goes on from CM052815.1 coordinate 14,361,377, forward strand.
ACAAAATGGGGATTCCTTCAACAAGCAACCAACCACATTTGCCAACCTCCCCAAATGCTATACTCACTCTCTACTGACCACGTGGAAATCACCTCCCATTCAGTAGATCAGAATTAAATTATGAAGAGGAAGAGATTAACTCATAGTATAACACAAACATCTGTGTTTAAAGTCACCTGTATTTTTTTAATGTTAAAATCCTGAAAATGGGCCAATATGTCAACCCTGAGATGTGGTAGAACCCCCACCCACCCCCTAACTGCCACAAATCTGCTATATTTCTTTAATTTTTCCCAGGACTTAGTTCCTTCTTTTTCTTGGGCTTATTTTGTTTTATTAAAAGAAAAAGAGACCGTGCACAAATATTGACAGCTAAGCTGCCCCCGCCCTCCACTCTGGCAATACCATGGGAGCGCACATTTTAAATGCATGTCTTTCTCCAAGGATTTTGGTGGCTGAAACCAGCAACACCCAAGTGCATGGTGGAGAAATTCTATCAAATTAATGTTCCTTCCCACCAACAGCCCTCAGCCAACGACTAATGGCTATTGGTATATAAATAAATATCTGAGCTTCCTGCACCCGCAGGTGAGATAACTCTGAAACCTGTGCCCTGCGCTAGCTCTAGAGTTCTACGGTGGGATCAGGTTCTAGCTGACCACAGTGCTTGATAATGCCCCCTGGACTGCCTGTGTTCCCTTCCCTGTCTCACTCCCTTCTGGTGTTTCTCAGGATCACCTTCCAAATAAACTGACTGCACATGAATCCCTGTCCCTCAACATTGCTTCTGGGACAACCCAAAGACAGGAATGCAAAAGGAGAAAAAAGCAAATGTTTCCAGTGGCAGTAATAGTAACAAATAAGTTGTCCAAAAAAAAAAAAAAAAAAACCAACTCATAAATTTCAAAGAAGTAATGATTTTGAAGCAAATATTATTAAAAGATTTGGGTTTTATATATAGTCCTCAACTTTGCTAAATTTTAAAAAATTAGATCTCAAGTACATTCTAGAAAATATTCCCTCATTTCCAAGATAATACCTTTGCTATAGAGATCTAAAAGGTACTGCTTTGTCATCAATCTTATAATTCATAAGAATCCAGCTGAAATCAAGATGAGAATAATAGAAAATCTTTCACTAAAGAAAGAAGCACTCTAAATATCTTTAAGCCTGAGACAGGAACAGTGAGGTATTGAGTAAGAAATGACGGGAACTTATAATCACCTTTTATAATAACGCTTGTAATATAATAATAGGACTTGAAATAGTTATGTCAAGTTTGAAAGTCTTCCAATTATATCACAGTTGAAATAACATTTTGCTACCAATATTTTAACGATATTGTTAATCCACTATACCTAACCATAGCTCTGGTATATATTAAAAATAAAGTTGAAGCTTAAGGTACTTCTTTAAAACTAACACAATTTGTAGTTAAATCAGATTTACTCTTAATACAGAAACCCAGTTTACATTCACAAAGTTGTTAAAAAAAATTTTGTTTTAGGTACATTCTGAAATTGACATATATTAGATAATCACATCAGAAGAGACTCAAGTGTTGATCACGACAAAGTTGCAACAGATCTCAAAATAAATCTCTGAAGCCAATTAAACCTCACATAAACAATTTAATCAACTCCTGGGGCAATTCTATTTCTAGATTTCTAATTGAAAATGGAAAGGGGAAAAAAAAGGCCCAATGTCTAATATGTGTAAAATGCTTCGTACTGTCTACAGAGAGGATTCAGAGACTCTTAACATCTCTGAAGACGAAGAGCGTATCTTTAGACATATTGAAAAATGAAATAAACAATGTGGCTGACCAAAGATTTTACAGCTACCAAGTGTCAAGGTGAGAAGGTGGAGTATGAACTCAGCTCTTCTGATAAGTTCTATATACTTTCCACCATACTTCCCCGCTTTTGTGCCTAAAAGGAAATAGCTTTTACCGAACTAAGGAACTAAGGCACAAAGTGCTACGTGGGATACATTCCATTCAAAAATACTGTTGTCCCTTTCCTAAAATATTACATGCTGAGGCTCCAGAATTTCCTATAGCATATACTTTATGACAACTATAAACGACTGCTGAACCAAAGGACTTTGTTAAAGAACTTAGAACATTAGATTCAGTCTCGTGCTAATCTCTTAAAAGACTGCCTAACATCCACACAGAACCTGTCAGAGATCAACCTCATTATTCCCTCCCAGAGCCTGCTCCTTCTCTTTGTGTTTCCAACGTCAGTGACTAGTGCCATCATCTGCCCAGAGTCCACACATACCGCAGTCCTTCTTGACTTTGCAGTCTTTCATCCCCATGACCTATCGAAGACAAAGGCTTGCAACTTGAACCTCCTTTCTCATCTGACTCCCTTCCTCAGTCCCTGCCCTCATTACCTTGACCCAAACCACCATCACCCAATGCCTGGCTTACCACCAGCACGGCCGCCACCACCCTCCTGCTGATATCCTTTCTCCTGAGCTGCTCTCTTCACATCCACTCTCCAACATCTTGGTTGTCCAAAATATAAATCTGATCACAACACTCAACTGCTTAAAATCTTTCAATGACCCCACTGAGCTTAGGGTAAATAAAACTCTCACCAGAGCCTCAAGGTCCTTTATGACTACCCGCCCACACACCCCCCCACCCCCACTTCTCCAGCCTTACCTCTTGCTTCTCTCCTCTAGGACTCTCAACCCAAAAGTTCCTGAATGTTCAGTCCCTCTACTCAAAGTACTCCCCTGTCCTCCAACTCTTCTCATCTGCTCATCTTTAATTCATCAGTGTAATTTGCAGTGGTTAACAGGAAGTTCAGAAGACAGAGTTCAAATCTGAGGTCCTCCTCCACTTACTAGCTATGTGACGTTGATCAAACCATTTGCCTTCTCTATTAACTTAGCTTTCTTTCAGTAAAATGTGGATAATTAATAAGACCTACCTTATTGGATTATGTGAGGATTAAGTAAATTCACTGAGGTATTTAGAAAAGTATCTGGTACATGGTTAGCTTTTTTATAAATATTACATCTTATTACCATTATTAACATCATCTTCTTCCCTCTACTCTTTTTCTTCTATACTTTGGATTAAATGTTATTTCTTCTAGAAAACCTTCTCTAAGCCCCTGAACTAGGTTAGTGCTTCCAAAGCTGGTCCTATTACACTTTCCGTAGCTGCTTATATAATGATCTGTGTCCTCTGCTAGACCAATGGCGACAGAGACTGTGGCTTTCTCACTCACCACTATATTCCCATACTCAGTACTGAGTCAACTAAAAGGGAAATTTCTTCTGATTAAACCTAGGGCCATTTTCTTTCTTCATCATTTGGAGGACTTAACATTTTTTTAAAAAGAAAAAAAGTAATTTGAACTTTTTCTCTAGTTTCCTGGAACTATAAGAATCATCAGTACAGGGGCGCCTGGGTGGCTTAGTGGATTAAGCCTCTGCCTTCGGCTCAGGTCATGATCTCAGGGTCCTGGGATCAAGCCCCGCATCAGGCTCTCTGCTTGGCGGAGAGCCTGCTTCCTCCTCTCTCTGCCTGCCTCTCTGCCTACTTGTGATCTCTCTCCTCTCTGTCAAGTAAATAAATAAAAAACCTTTAAAAAAAAAAAAAAAAAAGAATCATCAGTACACAGGTGCCTGGGTGTCTCAGTCCGTTAAGCATTTGCCTTTGGCTCACGTCATGATCCCAGAGTCCCAGATCAGGATGGATGGAGCCCGCATTGGGCTCCCTGATTGCCGGAAAGTCTGCTTCTCCTTCTTCCCCTCCCCTGCTCGTGCTCGCTCACAATCTCTCTCTCAAATAAATAAATAAAATCTTTTTTAAAAAAATCATCAGTATGTATCGCTTACATTAATTTCACAATAAAGATAATTTTTGAAAAATCCACCTATAAAGGGAGTCAGACTTAAAACTTTCTTTCCTCTAAATGTAATAAACTAAAAAAAAAAAAAAAAGAAGCCACCAAAAAAAATAGTATCACAGAAAATAACAAAATATTCAATTCTTTCTAGTTAAGCTTCCAAAGTCTTCAGCTATCCTTCTATGATCCTACTTAAATTAATGCTTCTATTATTTGCATCTACCAAAACATCACTCTTATTGAGACCCCTACTCTCACCCCAAATCTCCAATTAGTAAACACTGGGAAATACTAGATGTACAGCTTGCGGTTCTCATTTTATAGCAACATACTTAAGTTCCACATGGTTGGGGGTTTTTTCCCTTAATCTATTTCAAATGCAGAAACACAGAACTAGCCTAAAATAGAATCTCTATTTCACTGTCAAAGTTATAAGTAAATATTTGGTATAGAAATCACTGGGAGTTTTAACACTCTTATAAATCAAGCCCTGGTACCAAGAGAAGACATCCAGCTAAAAAGTCTACACGCGCTAGTCCACTGTCTTCTTCCAGGGCTGGCTTGACCATAGTCTGGTGTTTCCCGAAAAGTGTGATCTTAGGGATCATCGTATTTGTTAAAAATACATATGCCACATTCTTTTCTCAGAGATTTTGACTTAGTAGGTCTACGGTGAAGCCCTAGATTCTGTATTTCTAACAAGCACATCCAGTTATTTTTATGTTCCATGTAAGTTTGGATATTGCCACGGCATAAATAGACCTTTTAGTTTCAGGCAACATTTGAGGAAGTCTCCAATTTAGAAGGTCTTGTACAGCTATTCCAAACTGCCTTAAAAATCCTAACCAGGAACTTTGGCAGGAAAGTAGAAAGAGCATGGAGCCTGGAGTCCAAAAACCTGGATTCAATTTCTTCTGCCACTGGCTGTAATCCTTCCGCCAGTCACTGTTTCTCCCTCTGATGCTGGCATATTATGAAGAAATAACAAAACCAACCCTAACCTGCTTCCCAGGTTGTTGTAGAAATCATTTGAGAATGCTTGCAAAATCATTTTGCAAATTAAGATGTCATCATTACAGTAAAATTTCATTAATTCAGCCTCCTCTAATTCAGAGTGTGTGAACACCATTGTCTAACCAACTGTGGGGTGTTTTTTTTCACATTATCTGTAAGGAGATCATCACCTCCTTTCACATGACAGGCAATGAGAGGTATTGGAAAACACAGATAAGCAGCAGCTCCCTGTTCCCTGGCAAAATTATTAGACTGAATGTGCAAGATTAGGAAAGCTTGTTTACTGTATCGGCTCTGTTTATGTGACAAGTCTGGAGGCTCAGCTATCATTAAAGCAAGCTTGGCAATATTTCTACTGGAGTTAGCTTGGTCGTGAGCAGTTAATGCTAGTCATTGCAGTAAAACCAATCTGGAGAATGAGTTTTCTACATACTAGGAATGCTAAGGGAGCTCTAAAACTGGCATTTAAACTTCTAAAAGATACGGTAGCCTTTCCTGGCCACCTTGAGGAACACATACTAAGATAATACACTATTTCCTTGGCAATTCAGTGTCATCAACATAATCTATAGTTGGGGGGAATAAGCACAGCTGAGACAGTAGGTAAGAGATACTGGATCAACTCACTTAGTTTATACCACTGTATACAATGAAAGAGTTCCCCCAGTCTTAACATCTGTGAAGGGGTGTACCGAGAGCATGGCATAATGGTACCCTTGATGGCTAGCGGTGCGTGTCATTTCTTCTAGAGGCTGGGCTCTTGTACAGGGAGGGCCGTTTTTGCCCCATACCAGTTGCAGTGAACCAAGTCCGGTTCTGCTGGCATCCTCGTTGTTACCACGGATCACCTGACAAATCTCTTCTCCTCTATGTCAGAGCCTGCTGTTCATCACTCCCACCATTGCTTTTACTCAGTCTACCACAGAGGCATCCACCATTCTCTGCCCTTTGCCACTGACCCGCCTTGCCTGGCCATTCTCTAACTGGATGCATGATCTTGCAGCATATTTCCCTAATAGTTCGACTGAAGAGGTCACCAAAAGCCCTTCTGGTTTCATTACTCCATCACTGTTCTCTTCTGCCTCCTAAGGACATGACAATTTTCTTAAGTTTCTCACAAAAATGACTGACTAAAGTTTTGTAAAAATTATCACCCAACCGTTGTATTCATTTCTTTCCATGAGGCAAATAAACTATATATCCAACACTCTGCGGTTAACTTTCTAGAAGTTATTGGCGATAGACATTTACCAGTCAATGGCTTTCCCACCCAAGAGATTTTCCAGGGAATTTGGTTCAATGTCTCCAACAATTCAAAAAGTCTGAAGGTTTAGAAGGCGTGGGCATATTTTATCAGGCCTTCAAAATAACCAAACTATATTTTGGCCAACAGATCCTGGAATTTATTTTTTTCATTCATTCACTCAACCTTACCAATTAGCAAGGTTTTGCTGAAACTTTAATCCTTTTTTTAAAAGATTTTTTTTTATTTATTTGACACAGAGAGAGAGATCACAAGTAGACAGAGAGGCAGGCAGAGAGGGGGAAGCAGGCTCACCACTGAGCAGAGAGCCCAATGTGGGGCTCGATCCCAGGACCCTGAGATCATGACCTGAGCCGAAGGCAGAGGCTTTGACCCACTGAGCCACCCAGGCATCCCTGAAACTTTAATCTTCCCGTTATATCAAGCCAAGAGATTTCAGTGGCTTACACCAGAGTGTAGGAGGGACTGGATTCTGGATATTCTGAAGTTAGAGACAATGGGATTTCCTAATAGATTATATATGGGGGGAGAGAAGAGTCAAAGATAATTCTAAGATTTTTACAAATTTAATTGAAAAGTTGCACATAACCAAATTTTCCTAAACCTTCATATCTTAGGTTCACTAAGGGGAGCCATATTTCAGGGAAGCACTTGGTCAATCTTTTCAAAAAGCAAGAAATCTTCAAGTAACACGAATTACCTCTTAACTGATCATAACTGATGAAGTTATGATCATCATAACATGATGAAGTTCATAACTTCAAATTTCTAAGAGTTTATCAGCTGAATGAACTGTATTATTCTTGGTTTCAACAATTCCTCTTCAACAAATAAGAGTAATGTATACAAATAAAAAATGTCCTTAAATCTTTACTTAGTATCCATAAAATACACAAAAGACTACACTAGAGCCTCATTTACATCTCATTTCGTTGCCATAATACTCCTGAAAAGTATAAGCCCCATTTGATAGATGAAGAAAGTTATTCTCAGAGGTGAACTATCTTTGCCCAACGTTAAACATTTTAGCCACTCGAAAAGCTCACCCTTGCTGCTCTGACTCCAAAGCCAAAGCCATTATCACTATTGCTAACTGATGTAATACTCTTAAGAGACAGTAATTGCTCTAAATCTTAAGTTTGCTAGCTTTTCTTCCTTTCCCCACTGGCTTCATCATTTAAATAGAAAATAACTTCACTTAATGGTGCTAAAGATAACTTTGCAGAAACCGGACAGTCTCCCTGGAACTGTCAGTCAGAGATGGGGCAAACCCCTTGTTTCACCAGACAAAGTAAGTAAATAAAACAGTGTTCCTTCTGATACGGGATTTGTGGCAGGCTTCTCAACTACCACACCATGGCTTTATGGACTGACCTCAAGAAAGCAGTAATCCAGTTTCAGGGTTCATGCAACAACCCTATCACCCAGCCCCTGGTAAGAGCAGAACTTCCCACACCACAGTGATTAAACTTCTCCCCAGGGAGAAAAGGTCTCTGAAAGATGATAACCAGGAATGGCACAAAAGTAGCCTCCCATACTCTGAAGTATGAATTTGGATTTGGGATTCTTTGGGGTTTTTTTAAGGCAATTTTGACTGAGATTATCTGAATTGGATTGGTCCGTCTCTGGGGCAAAGCAACAATGTCAGGAAGGTCAGAGAAACAAAGAATTCTGTTTAGAGTTGCAACTCAACAACATCACCCTTCTGCTTAAAATCCCTTCAACTGTTTTCCCTGTTCTTGGGATAGATTAAATAGCCCTGCTTCTGGGCTCCTTCTCCCCACTCCACTCTCATTTTATATCACCTCCACCCCTTCCTGGCTCCAATCACTCAGGCCCCATTTCATGAGAGACCTCCAATTTCCAGCCTCTTCCTTTCCCTTCAGTCATTGCTCCCCCAGGGTGGCTCTCTCGGACCAATCCCGAGCTCCTTGATTCTAACATGTACTACCTAGTCTACAACACTTCCAGAAACACCAAGCGTGTGCAAATTTGAAAGTGTGCCTTTGATTAAAAAGCAGTATGCTCCAGGGCACCTGGCTGGCTTGTTTGGTAGAGCACGTGACTCTTGATCTCAGGGTCGTGAGTTCCAGCTCCACGTCTCTAAAAAATAATTTAAAAATTTTTTAAAAAGCTTAAAAAATAAAAAATAAAATAAAGCAGTATGTTCCTCAGATATAAAGGAATCCACCCCCAAGTACCCATGCAGTCTATAAACCAATCACCAACACATAAGCACATGCATATTGCAGAATGGACAACTTGGCTTCAAATCCCGATCTTCCAACTCACTAGCTAGGAAATCACAGACAAAGGAAGTCATTTACCTAAGTCTTCGTTTCTTCCTCTATACAATGGGGATAATAGGGCAGAGTTCAAAGAGTGATTAAAGATAATCTGCCAAGTGCCTGGAACACTTCAATCATTCAATAAATGGTAGTTATTAATATGACTTCTGGGCTTGCCAATTTAAATTATTAACATCTCATACATAATTCCTCAAATCATGTCATACCTCAAAGCCCAGTTGAAGAAAGGGACCTACTGCCAATGGGCCCTGGTTACTCAAGCAGCCCTCGCCACTGGAGGGAGATAACTAGACCAATCGTGTAGAGTTACCCAAAGTAAAAACAGAAATTACGTACCACACTCATTTTGAGAATCCTTTCATTCTTGGAGCCTGGCTAAGCAAAGCCAGTTTGATGAATGGCTGTTCTACAAAAGTACCCCACCACCCCATGGCCTTTCTAAGTGTTCATTGTCCAATGAATTAGGAAAACCTTGGAATGAATACTACAGGGTCAAATGAGTTCTATCAGCATCCAGAGCTACAAAATCTCAGGGATCTGCGAATATAGATGTGCAGACAGCTAAATGCAGAGGCAAAGACCCTTTGCAAAATCTAAACTCACTCCACAGAATGGAATATTATTTAGCAATAAAGAGAAATGAAGCACTGAAACATGTTACAACATGGGGGAACCTTGGAAACATTGTGCTAAATGAAAGCCAGTCACAAAATACTTCATATTATAGGATCCCATTTATAGGAAATATCCAGAATAGGTATATATATAATGTATATATAGAGACCAAAAGTAGATTAGTGGTTGACTAAGGATTAAGGGGGTGGGGATTGGGGAATGACAGCTAATAGCTAATAGGTACAGGGCTTGTTTTAAGGAAGATGAAAATGTTCCAAAATTAGACTATAATGGTTACACAACCCTGTGACTATAATAAAAATCTTGGAACTATACACGTTTTAATTTTTTTTTTTTTAAAGATTTTACTTATTCACTTGAGAGAGACAGAGACAAAGAGAGCACAGCTAGGGGAGAGGAAAAGGGGGAGAACCAGACTCCCCGCTCAATCCCAGGACCTGGAGATCCTGACCTGAGCTGAAGGAAGACACTTAACCATCTGAGCCACCCAGGCACCCCTTAAACTATGTATTTTAAATGGGCAAATTGTACGGTATATAAATTATATCTCAACAAGGCTATTTTTTAAATCCAACTGCTTAGTGGATCCTTTATTCTTTGCCACCTGGAGCCATATCCTTTCCATTAAAAACTAAAAATAAGAGTTCAGAGTGCTGTCTCGGGTTTAAAGTTACAAAGTATCTCGGCTTTAGAAGTATACTTACCTTGCCTTTCCATCTGTCACCTCCACATTATTTCAATATCAATCATTTTAGATGAACTACAATGATGGAAACTGCTCAAATAAATGCAAAATTTATCTATGCTCAAACCAAAGCCTACAGATTACATTCTTTATTGCTCCACAGTAATGACTGTTCTCTCCTTTATTTAGTACAAACTGACCACTTTTGTTAGCACTCTTCTTCTCATTACTTGCTACAGTGACCTTCAAGCAAGTAAAGCTCCAGTTCCACAGGAGCTCTTTGTTCTCCTAAGAAATACAGGAGTATCCCATAACAATGACAGGCAACATTGGCAACACCCATCTGCCAGGGACCTGGTGAAATCAGCGTAACTCACTTGAGTGGGAATGGTACTGGAGAGAATTAGGGAAAAGAGATGACTTAACTCTGGGTTATAGGAAGGAGAGAAACTAGAGTATGGGTCAAGTAATTCATGGTCTTAAAACACTGCTTATGTGGTCTGAAATATTTTAATTGACGGCAGAGCATACCTGTTTTCATGTTTTGACAAGCTTTGGGGGTTTTGTTTGTTGAGATACAATGGCAAACGACATTATACTAGTTTCAGGTGTACAACACAATGATCTGACAGTTGATCGTTGTGAAGTGATCACCACAGTAAGTCTGGGTTAACATTCATCACCATACATATTTATAGAGTTTTTTCCTTGTGAATTTTTTCCTGCCCAGTGTGGGCCCTGAACTCATGACCCCAAGATCAAGGGTCACATGCTCCATCGACTGAGTCAGCCAGACACCCCTTGTGATGAGAATTTTTAAGATTTAATCTCTTTGCAAATTTGCAGTAAAGTATTATCAACTACAGTTGCCAGGCTGTACGTTACATCCCATGACTTATTTATTTTTCCAAGCTTTTGCTTTTAAATTTAGAAGCCCTTAAACCTGATCAATACATTAGTTACTGTGGGAAAAGAAAAAAAAAAAATGGGGACACACACACTCCCTCCCCTTCAGATTCTAAAATCTGAGGAGAAATTAAACATATTCACATGAAGAGACTTAAGAACAAGAATAAAAACATAATCAATTCAGTGCACATTACTATATAACACTTAAAACATTTAATTGGTTATGGAGAGGAAGATGTTAAATGCTAGTAGTAGGAAGTAGAAAATGTCTCCCTAAAACTGCCAGCTACCACCATGATTCAAAGAAGACTGCGCAGGATGAAGATACCAATTTTATGGGGGAGAAAACTTACTAGTGCTATTTATACACAAAAATCAATTCTAATAATCCTAACTTCGATTGAACAATTTACCTAATTTTAATCACATCTAGTCCTAATTATTCAAGTTTCATCTCTGCTGCTTAGTTTGTCAAATTATTTCAGTTCATCCCTCCAACTGATACAAAGAAGCTATTTAAGATGAAGTACTCTTAATTTTGTTTTTCAAAGATTCCCTGAATTTGGAGAGGTAAAGGAAATATTTTAAGATTCAGGCCACCACATATATATAATGTTACAAATAACAACTTGATCATTTCTTCTGCTTAAGTACTTAAAAAACAGATTTTTCTAACAATCCAGGGTAGACTGAACTCAACAATCACAGTGTCACTTTATGACATCCCAGCATTCTGGTTCAAATTTCATTTCTAAATCTTTTAAACATTTCCTTCAATTTAGCAAGTATCCCTCCTCTCGGACAAATCTTTTCAATAGTGATTTGGAGCATTTGAGTTATTAAGTCTCTACGGTCTATTTTAGACAGTTTTAAGAAAGTTATTAACATGACTTTTTGCTTACAAATTACAAAACTTTATCCTGATAAGTGATTTCCTAATGCACAGAAATCTTGTGTAACTATCTCAAAAGTTCATAAGCAAGTTTTCCAAATGTGACAATCAAGAACTTGGGCAAGCCAATTGTGAAATCATAAACTTTATTACAATCAAGTTGAGCACTTCATTTGTTTTTTCAAGGACTATCAGAAAATACTAAGTAATTTTTAAAAATAAGTATTATAATGTGAACAGCTGCTTCACATCATGGACAGAGCTCTTACATATCCATTCCTACTTGAGATGTGTTCTCTTCACACTGCTGTCCCAAAAAGATAATTTCTTATGTTTTTTCTACTAAGTTCTTTAAATGTTTTTGAATCAGTAAAGTGAAGAATATGGAGTTCCAGTATTTGTGTACCTTAGTTGAGCCTAGTCTGAAAGCAACCCCTAACCATACCAAAATTCAATCAAAGGCTTGGTGAAGTGTACATTCAATCATGAAATAGCAGAATAAATAATCACGGAGAAAGACCACAGCATACCACTTGGTTAAAAAAAAAAAAAAAAAAAATCCCAAAGAAACGAAAAATACAGAAAAGCAACAAAAAAGAAAAAAAGCAAGCACAAAACTTCCCTGCAGGTAATTTCCCAACTTCCCCAAACTGACCTTTCTCAAATCCTCCAACTGAATGGAACAAGCTCACTCTTTGGGCGAATACTTTTTACTATAAGCGTCCTTCTGCCAAAAGTATTTCTGATTTCTACACAGAGAGTTACCGTTTTGCGGAAGTAATAATTATGTTACACATCAGGACTCCAGAAAAGTTTAAGGAGAATTAAAATACAAAACAAAACAAAAACCTTGTAAATTTGACATGAACTAGGCCGAATCCAAGTAACTGGAGAGAGGCAAGTTTCCAAAAAGCAGAAAGACTTCTGAAATTCTACGTCCTCTTCGTCCATCCTCATCCCCAAAAAAGTCAACAGAATGCCTTTCATCCTTAGCAAGGGGCCACTATTCCAACCAAGTGAAAACCTTTATTTTAAAAACACTCAATAAGGGGCGAACTAGGTGCGCAGAGTGTGACCGAGGAGGCAGCAAGGTGACTGACTCCCGGCCAAGAACCCGAAATGGCTTAAAAGACACAAGCCCCTGGGGGTTCATGCAGATTGCTCCCGCACCCACCAAGTGGCACATGAGATTCGCTGAGTTGGGCCAACAACGTATTCACTATTTAAAAACTCTACAAGTCCAGGCAAGCCAGCAGCTGGCTAGGGGCCAGGCGGGAACAAGGGACGCAGGAGCCTCAGGAGGGAGAGGGGACCTGGAGACGGGAAGGCCAGGCGCTGGGCCAGGACTTGCTCAGCACCGGCCAGACCCTGGCCGGGAGCCGCGCGAGCCGCCGCAGGAGCGAGGGGGCCGGCGGCGCTGGATTGCACTCACCTGCCCAATCTCCGAGCCTGGGTCCGACCCCTGCCTCGTGACTCAAACCCCAGACCCGAAAGGCCGCGAAGAGCGAGTACGAGATGCGCAGGACCACGTATGCCACGGTGCCTGCGCCTACCCAGTACAAGAAGCCGGCAGCAGGAAGAGCGCTCTCCATGCCTTTCAACTAGGCCTTACTACCTTCGTGAATGGAAAAACGAATGAATGAATTCCAGGAAGAGGCGCCCGCCGTGACGGCGAAGACGACACTAACAAGCGCTGCTCCTGAGCCTCTTTTGGCCTAAACCCCGCCCACGGCGCCATATCCGTGCCCCCATTGGTGATTTAGCGTCCCCTCTGTGCGTAGTGCGTCATCCATTGGCTAACTCCAGTTTCGCTACCCCGCCCATGTCCTCGCTCGCGCGCGCCGAGGCCTGTCTGGATTCCGAGCCGGCAGATCGCTCCCCTGCCAATCAAACTTCAGCCCCGCCCAACGTGTCATCACGCCCCCCAGGGTTCCACCAGAGGGCGGCTCGTCTCACCCCACCAAATCGCGCAGGTCTCTCATTGGCTGCAACGATCCTTACGACTGTGGAAGAGTGCGCTCCGATTGGCCACGGAGACCCAGCCTTGTTTGAGCTCGGTATTTAGGAGGGAATGGGGTCTGAGAAGCCACTAGTGAATGGGAAGGTCGTAGTAAAAGGTGGGCGTGGAGTCTTGGTTTTATTTTCACCTCTGTATTAAACATTTCTATATCATTGTTAAATATGCTGTCATTGTTTCCTTAAACTTTTCCGAATAAAGGCTTGCGTCTCCCATTTCTGTGTTTCCCTCACGGAGCATCTTCCTTCCCACTTACATGCACTTATTGTGGACCTTCTAAATGCTTCCTCTCGTTCTAAGCATTAAACAGCATTGTTCCCAGGTCTTGGAGTTCACGGCAAACAACTTCATTTTAGTCATTTGAGTCATGGACTCAAATAACTATAATACACAGTGACATAAGAGCTGTAAGATGAATGAAAAACAGAGGAACGCAGAGAAACACAGCTTGATGAATAAGTAGTTGGGGAAAGAACTCCATGTTTAATTGGACTTTAAAGGACAATAGAGATTTTTCGTTTTACTCTCTTTTTTCGATTTACATTTTCTGTTGGGAGAGATGGGTATGAGGGGACACAAAATTATGTGGTCCTAGTGGAGATAAGAAAACTACCTCGGCAAAGTTCCACAAGGTAAGCGTGAGAGATTGTGTAATGCAAAAGAGCTTTACACTTACTCTTTCATCCATCAAGAGTTTTTGTTTCCTTTTCTGGCATGGCTTACATAAAACACCTAAAATTTTTCTTAGCCAGTAGGGACTCCTGAGTCGAAACTTGAGACTTTTTTAAAAAGCAGGAATTTAAGGGTAATGATTGTAAGGATCAACAACAGATCTTGAAGCTAACGTAATAATTTTCTAATATTTGGCTTCAGAGCCTTATCTCTCCCTGCCCAACCCCCCACTCTTTTCCCCCCTCTTATCAGATTAAGTATAACCCTAAGGCTGTTACTGTTCTTTATAAACTGTCAACTGTCCAGCAGAATTCAGCCATCTGAGTTGAGCAGGCACATTTTGTTTTAATTGAATTTGATCCCATTGGCTGAGGCTGCCTGTCCAAATCAATGAAATCCCACCACTCCTATCTCTCAATTCTCCCTCTAGCCAAAGTCTTCACCAGCAGTATGGCCCCCAAAGCATATATCCCAATTCAACATTGCTCACCAATAAGGGCCCTCGAGATATCCATGCTCCTTAGAATAGGACAGAAGGAGAAGAAAGCTATTATAAACCAATAATACAAAGGTGTCTGTTGGCTCAGTCAGTGGAGTGGACAACTCTCGAGGGCTGTAAATTTGAGCCCCACATTGAATGTAGAGATTACTTACAAATAAAATCTTAGGGGCGCCTGTATGACTCAGATGGTTAAGTGGGAGACTCTTGATTTTGGCTTAGGTCATGATCTCAGGTGATGGGATGAGCTCTGCGACAACTCTGCGCTCATCAGAGAGTCAGCTTAAGAATTCTCTCTCTCCCTGTCCTTCCCCCACTGGTGTGCATGCATGCACACATGCTCTCTCTTTCTCTCTCTAATAAATAAATAAGTCTCCAAAAAATAAATAAAATCTTAAAAAATAAATAAACTAATATATGTTCATGTTGCATTTGTATGTATGTCTATGACCCACACTGGAACTTAAGATTATTGGGAACACTATGCTGTGAACACATAGGACCTAGAACAGTGCCTGGAACCCTGAGATACTCCATAAACATCTGACAAAGAAATGGAAGTGAAGATTCATTCATTCAACAAATACTACTGTGTTGTATGTACCAGAAACTGAGCTAGGTAGAACTGGATAGGATAACAATAGCAAGCAAATGGTCAATTCTTTGTCCTCAGCCTATTCTTCCATTCAATAATGAGTGGCCTCTGTTTTCCTTACCAGCTGCTCTTTCCCAGAGTCCTTCGATGGCCCCTCCTAATGCTGGCCTCTCCATGATCCTGTGCCCTTGGGCTCAGACCCCTATTCTTTTTTTTTTTTTAAGACCCCTATTCTTTTTACTTCTCTACACAGTCTCCCTACATGGTTTTATCCAATCCCTTGGTTTTAAATATCAACTGCAATTAATGAAGTCCAAGTGTCTCTGGACAGGCTGAACTTCTGCTCAGAGGTGTGCATAAATACATAATCTCCATGCCTACTCAACATTTCCGTTAAGATGTAAAATAAAAATAAACATCTCAAGTGAAACGTGTTCAAAACAGACTCAACACACACACACACACACACACACACACACACTTCTTTTCTTCCAATCTGTTAAAGATATCATTATTTACCAGCTTTCTAAGGTTTAAAACCTAGCGGTCAGCCTTAATTGTTTTCTTCCCATTACATTCCCATATTCAGTTCTTCGGCAAGTCTTGTTCATACTCCCTCCAATATATATCTTTACTGGCCACTTCCCACTTCTGCTACTACCAACCTAATCCAAATCACAAGCATTTCTTGCATGGAGTATGCAAGCCTCCTCCCTGGTCCCCCTGAAACTGTCTTGGGGTTTGTTCTCCATGAAGCAACTTGAGTGGTTGTGTGTTTTGCTTTGTTTTTTAAGTAAATTAGATATCATTTCTTCTGCTCACATCCCTTCAAGGACTTTACAAATCAAATTAAGAACAAAATCCTCCAAGACTAGTTTATCTTCCCTGACCTCTCTAGCAACATCCATGACGCTCTCTTGGGCTCACTTGATTCCAGCCACGTGTCTTGCAGTTCCTGAAATAAGTTAAGTTCATTCCAGTCTCAGAGCAGTTCTATTTCCTGTTCCCTTTCCAGAACCTCTTACCCTCTGGTAAGGTTCACTCTTTTATATTATTTGAGCTTCTGTGTACACATTCTTCCTTTTAGAGTGATTTTTCTCTGATGGATTTACATAAATAAACCAAATCAACTCCTCTCCTTTGCACTGTTACTACTTATCCTTTTACCCGAATTTATTTTCCTTATAATAGTTAATGCCTTCAAATTGTCTGATTATTTGGTTTTTGTCCATCTTCCCAATAGAATGTAAGTTCATGAGGACAGTGACCTTTTCTTGCTCACCATTGTATCTTCACCTAAGATGTGCACTGAAGAATAACCAACACTTACTGGTATGCAATAAATACCTGTTGAATGAATGAATAATGAATAAATGAAAATAGTCTAGCTAGAGAGGCAGACATTAAGCACATTGAACTAGTTATGTGATAAAAATTATTACGAGTACAAAGAAGAAAAGAATAGGGCTTAAGAAAAGAAGATAAAGGGAAGACCTAATTTAGATGAGAAGAGGGGACTGCCCTGAGAGGCCTTTCTAAGGGAGTAACATTTGAGCTGGGAGCTAAGGCTAAGTAGAAATTAATCTGGCAGAGTAGGACGGGATAGAGGAAAGGAAAGAACAACAAATACTCATAGAGGGTTTTGTTGTGATTTTGAAGAACACACACACATACACACACATGTGCCTCTAGCACCAACCACAACATTTGGCATAAAAATAAACAGGCAACAAAAAATAGTTGTTGATTTGGGATTTTTTTAATGAATAAGGACAGGCACCATTGAAATGGAATTTCTACTGTTCTTCAAATTCGTATTGAGTATGGTATTTTTACTCAAAGAATGTTGATTGAAACCTCCTCATTTTGGTAACCATTTTTTTCTATAAGACCTGAGTAGTACTCTTGCAATTAACAGGGAATAATCTTTATTAAGAATGCACACATATATTTGCTAAAAGAAAAAAAAAAAAAAACCAGTAGCATCACAGAGGGAAGTGTTCTGTGCCAAAGAAAGTCCTTTGAGGTCCAGAGGGCTATATACTTTAGGAATTGAACAGCAATCCTTTGTCTATGGATAAATTTTATGAACCACTTAAAAACTCTAATGCAGGGGTGTCTGGGTGGCTCGTCGGTTAAGTGTCTGACTTTAGCTCAGGTCATGATCTCAGGGTCCTGGGATGGAGACCCACATCAGGCTCCCTGCTCAGTGGGGAGTCTGCTTCTCCCTCTCCCTCTTCTCATGCCCGTCCCCCAACTTGAGCTCTCTCAAAAGAAATAAGTCTTTAAAATTTTTTTAAAAATTTAATAACCTTGGGGCGCCTGGGTGGCTCAGTGGGTTAAAGCCTCTACCTTTGGCTCAGGTCATGATCTCAGAGTCCTGGGATCGAGCCCCGCATCGGGCTCTCTGCTCAGCAGGGAGCCTGCTTCCCCCCCTCTCTCTCTGCCTGCCTCTCTGCCTACTTGTGATCTCTCTCTCTCTCTCTGCCAAATAAATAAATAAAATCTTTTAAAAAAAATTTAATAACCTTATAATGCATACAGGAACCTACAATGATGGTCTACTCTTATTCAGCACTATTCTGTACTAAAATTTAACATTACAGACCACGGTTCCCAAAGATTGGCAGACATCCTAACCAAACATATGAAACCATTAATAACTCTCGAAAGAGGAAGCAAAACTGTAAAACTTTGGGCTTTGGTGTCAGGGAAATCTGGAACCAGACCCCAAGCTCTATCTCCTATTAGCTTTATGACTGTTTGGATTTAGCTACTAAGCATTCAAATTTTACAACAGTAAAATTGGACAATACAGTGTAAGCATTTAGTAGTGATTGGCAGAAAAGCATTATGTGTTCAGTGAGAAAAATGAAACTTAAAATATCTAACTAACTTTCCTACGGACACAGAGAGAGTAAGAGGCAGAACTAGAATTTCAGCTAAAAAGGTGTGGTTACGAAATCATATCTCAATAACTAGCTCAGAAAGGCAGCATAAAAAAATGATTAGCAGAGAGACGAAGAGTCCCTGGAAATAGCTGGTTGTTATACAAATAACATAGACACAACCACGTTAAATTTCAGTCTCATTTATTTAAAAGATTTAGAGTTCCAAACAGTCTTTAATATGGAAAAATATGAATCGACAATATTGCATCATATTAGTATACAGATGGTCTCATTTAATTTTAAATTCATTTTCAGTATTTCCATAAATTGAGTTTCTGATCAGATTTTCATGATGAAATCAGGAGTAGTTCAATATAATGAAAGAAAATTCCATAATTAGGGAATTTCACAGAAGCTAGGAATTTTTAAGAATACTATTACAAGAGAGCTGAATCCTTCATTTGGCTATATAATAAAACTTACATATTTTTAACAGTTCTGTCTTCTAGCTCATCTTCATTTAAACATAGGTCAAAACATGGCACTTAATCTGTCCTTTAAGTTCGGTTGAGAAGGTGTTCAGTCCTAGATTAAAAAAAAAAAAAAAGAGCCATAATTAACGAACAGGTTTAAAAGAAACTGAAATTTTTGGCATTAGAAATCAGGTTTCCATGAGGGCCTGGGTGGCTCAGTCAGTTAAGTGTCTGCCTTCATTCACCTCAGGTCATGATTCCATGGTCCTGGGATCGTGTCCCACATCAGGGAGTCTGCTTCTCTCTCTGCCTCTCCACCACCCGACCCTCCGGCTCAAGTGTACTGTTTTTCTTTTTCTCTCTTGTAAAATAAATAAATAAAAATTAAAAAAAAAAAAAAAAGAAACCAGGAGGTTTCCAAAAAGTAATACTTCTTTAACAAACAGTATTACCATTTAATTTCTTTCACGAACAGTATCACCATAAGGCATGCACATTAGCACTTACTATGCTTTGTTATTACATAAGCATGTCCGAACTTGACTTCCCATTCATTATCCCATTCCAAGGTCCCAGTAGCACTCACATTTTTCCAACGCGGAAACAAGCTCTAGAAGATGAACTAAGAAAACTAAAACCAGTCGTTTTGAAAAAAGGTGATCAAAAAATATGTTTTAATAGTTTATTTTTTTAGTTTCAAAAGCTCTCAGAAGTATATAAAGTGATAAAATATCCCACCCCATTTCTGATCCCCACAAATGGCAGTTGGCAACTTGGGGGTGCCTTCTTCCATTTCTTTTTCTATGTAAATATAAAGCTGTACAATAGAGACAACATAACATACACTTCTTTAAAAGTAAAAACTGTGCTCATACAAACATAATCCAACAATTCTCTTACTCCACTCAATATACCATTAAAAATACCATGGTGAAGAGTGGCTGGCTTGCTCAGTTGGAAAAGCATGAGACTACTGACCTCAAGGTTGTGAGTTTAATCCCCAAATTGGGTGTAGCGATTACTGAAATAATAAATGAATACAGTTAAAAAACACCACGGTGAAAACTTGACATATCAATATTGTGCATGAACCAGATTTCCTTCTTGCACCAACAGCTCTATTAAGCATTCAACAACCTAAGCCAAAATACTCTTTCACTTAAAAAAAAAAAAAATTGGTGCCATGGTGAACAAATCAATTTAAAACTAGGTGAAAGTGAAAGTAAACAATATATTTTTGTCAACATCATACTTCCTGCAAAAATAACAAAATTTCAGGATGGTTATGCAAGCAAAGTAAGTAAGGGAATGTAAGTAACGTTAGGGAATTTCAGGGCAAGTATTTCTTCATCCGAATGCCTACTGAACAATGGACTCAAGATATGCTATATTTACTCGTATTTTTTCTAAAATTTCTAGCTACTTTAATTGCTATTACTTCTGCCTAGTTTTCTTTCTTCTTTTTATTATATTAATAAATATATTTGATACAGGGGCACCTGGTTGGCTCAGTCTATAAAGCAAGCAAATTTTGATCTTGGGGTCATGAGTTCAAGTCCCACATTGGGTGTAGAGATTACATATTTGATGCATACAAAAGATTACATGAAATACATAAGCTAATTATAAATCAAAGTACAATGAAAAACTATAAACTGACCACCCAACTCAAGAACCAAAACACCAAGAACCTACCCTATCCCTACAGTCCTAAACATTCTGTATTATTCTACAGCTTTTAGGTATCAATATTTAAAGTATATATATATATATACATATACATATACATATATATGCATGTAAATACTTTATCACAAATGTATATGATAATAATATATTTTACACTTCTGCTTATTTTTGAGATCTATTGAAAACCATAATATAGTGGATGCTGGAGTATGCAATCCTGATATCCTCTCCAGGACCAAGACATTCATTTGCAGAAAGTGCTAGTTGCTCAGGGCTCCCAGTTGTGTTCCTCTGTGGGAACTGTTCTTGGCTGAAGGGCATTGCTTTGCCCCCTCCCCACGGGTAGCCTACATCCAATGCCTAGTTAACACAGGATGACACACTCAATTATGGACATTTGTGAGGCCATCCTAACTTGAGAGCTCCCTGTGGGATCAGCCCAGGCTTCTGTTACTCCTGCATAACAGCTCAACTACTTTCTCAGCTTCATCCCGCTTCCCTTTCTCCCTTACAGATGCTGCTCCCCCAGAGGACGCCATATAGAAGTCCCTGGCAAGCAAATCTCAATCTCAGAGTCTGTTTCCTGGGAAACCTGACTGTATGGGTTGAATTGTGTCCCCCAAAAGATATGTTGAAATCCTAACTCTCCCCCCTACCAAGTATGAATGTGGTCCTATTTTGAAATAGGGTCTTTGCAGATATAATCAAATTAAGATGAGGTTAGACTCGACTAGAGTGGGCCTTAAATTCAATGACTGTGTGCTTATAAAGGGAGATCTGGAGTTGCGCAGGGAGCCAGAGGAAAGAAGGTCCTATGAGCTGGAGAATGTAGTCGTGCAGACACAAACCAAAAAATGTTAAGGATTGCCAACACCCAGCAGAAACTAGAAGAGGCAAGGAAGGATTCTTCCCTAAGGTCATCAGAGGGCCCTGCCCATACCTTGATTTTGGACTTCTAGCCAACAAAACTGTGAGAGAGTAATTTTTTGTTCCTTGAAGCCACCTAGTTTCTCTCAATCTGCTATAGTATCTCTGAGAAAACTCATATATAAACCTAAGACCTATACGTGGGTAGTCTTCTGGGACTCACTTTTTTACTCGACATCACGTTTCTAAGAACTATTCATGTTGTGTACTGTAGCTGTACCTCTCCGTTTCTTTTTTCTTGGATAGCATCAGCAATATCTCATCAGAGACATTAAGGAATAATATATACATGAAAAACTTTTTCTAAAATGATTATGCCTCTGTTTTGGGGTACAGTCTTTTTGTTTATGTTCCTTTATTTGATTTATTTCCATTTTTGAGAAAAGTTTCTATACGAATTCTAATATTTATGACATAACTACTTTTGTATGTATAAGTGTGTATTAGGCAAAATAATGATCCTCCCCATACTTAAAGAGATACACATCCTCATCACCAGAACCTGCAAATGTTACCTTATCGAACAATGTATTGTGATAATATAACTAAGTTAAGGACCTCAAGATGGGAAGATTATCCAAGTGAGCCTAATCTACATCACATGGGTCCTTAAAATTGGAGAACCTGCCCCAGATTTGGTCAGAAAAGGAGATGCAACTATGGAAGAATGGTCAGAGAGAGGCACTGATGCAGGATAGAGGATGGAGGAAGGGGTCCGTGAGCCAAGGAACGGAGGCAGCCTCTAGAGGCTGAGAAGAACCAAGGAGACAAACCTTCCCAAAAACCTCTGAAAGGAACACTTTGACTTCAGTCCAGTGAGTCCCATCTTGTAATTCTAACCTATGGAACCATCAGATAAGTGTGTGTTGCTTTAAGCCACTAATTTGTGGGCATTTGTAATAGCAACACTAGAAAACTAATACTGTGTGTGTGTGTGTGTGTGTGTGTGTGTGTGTGTGTGTGTGTGTCCTAAGGAAGCATACCGGAATCTAGCCCCCACCCTCCTCTCTCGTCCATTGTATTCAAGCCATTAGGGTCTGCCCTATAGTCTTCAAAAGCACCAAAGTCCATCCTACAGCAACCATACTTTAAGTTCCATAAAGGTCTGGTTTTTTTGGGTTTTTTTGTTTTTTATAGATTTTATTTATTTGACAGAGGGAGAGATCACAAGCAGGCAGAGAGCCAGACAGAGAGAGGGGGGGAAGCAGGCTCCCTGCTGAGCAGAAAGCCCAGTGCCGGGGCTTGATCCCCAGAACCCTGAGATCATGACCTGAGCCGAAGGCAGAGCCTTTAACCCACTGAGTCACCCAGGAACCCCTTAAATTTGTTTTTCTTAGGGTTTTATTTATTTATTTGACAGAGAGAGACACAGTAAGAGAGGGAACACAAGCAGGGGGAGTGGGAAGTTCTGTTTGTTTCATTCACCAACCTAACCCTGGGAAACAGTAGCCTCTCAATACACGCTCATTAAATGAACGAACGGATTATTATTGCTGAAGGAAAGGGTAAAAATTAGTGACAGGGAGCGATAACTAGCAGTGGAAAAATAAAATCAGTCACAACTTAAAAATTAGATAGCTTGTCTCTGGGCTCTATTTTCCTCTTCAGTTCTGACTCGTGAATTTTTCTGTACAGAACCAAAAACTGAAATGGCGTGATAATAGAAAGAGTCACATTTTACGGTCTCACTTACCCCAAACCAGTTTGTTTGCTATCTCAGGTGAGAAAAACAAGCTGTTAAAAACAGTGAACAATTACTTGGTTACTCTTTGGCACCCTCGGTGGGCCATCTGGCAAGTCTCCAACTTCGTGGCCACTTTGCTGCCTGAGAGAGGAAAACTATCTCATGTTACCCTGTTTATAGAATGTTGAAAAATCAGAATACTGGTTATGCTTCTGTGAAATAGATAACATGGGTAAACTATGTTCCCTCTATCTATAGAGGGGATCTAAATAGATTTTCCTATCTCTAGCTCCCTTCTATTTTTCTTTACATTATGAGAATTTTAATAAGCCTCCTCAAATCTTTGAAACAAGGTAAAGAAAACGGAGAAATAAATGGCCCACCTTTCTTAGCATCCCAGTATTTAGAGAACTGATGACTCTAAGGCTAAAGCGCTCCGGGAGGAAGCAATAGTAGGAGGACTAGGGTATAAGGGCAGTAGAGAGGGAAAGGAGGTGAGTCCTCAGGCAGCTGTTGGCAACATACAACCACAAAACCTCCTTGGTGCAGAAGGAGCTACATTTACGTCTCTCTCCCACATCTGTGGGTGGACTAGGGCTTGGCTGACACAGGCTGCTATCAGCGGAGCTTTGCTCCTGGCCATGGGCTGGGCTTATGTCTGCTCCATTTCTCAATCATCTGGGATCAGATAGGTCAGAAAATAACTCTAGAGAACTCATTATCATATATATTGCAAAATATTTCATCAACAGAATCTTCTTTTCCAGGGGTAGAAGGAAAAAAACAAGCCCTCAGTTGTGTGACCTTGGATAATTCTGGTATTTAGTGAGCTCAAGTATCAAATGAGAATGGCAAATAATGCCCACGCCTTTGGAGAAAGGGGTGGGCATTCTCCACTCTTCTTGGAGAAGATAGAGGTGACAACCGAGAACACCTAGGGACCTAATGAATTTACTAGTGAGTAAAAATATTCTAGTCTCGGGCCCCTGGGTGGCGCAGTTGGTTGAGCGACTGCCTTTGGCTCAGGTCATGGTCCCGGAGTCCCGGGATGGAGTCCCACATCGGGCTCCCAGCTCCATGGGGAGTCCGCTTCTCACTCTGACCTTCTCTCTCTCACTCTCTCTCTTTCCTAATAAATAAATAAATAAAATCTTTAAAAAAAAAAAATTCTAGTCTCCCATTAGTGAGTAATAAATGGACTATTTGTTTCACCTCACCCTCATCAATAGTAGTTCTCATTACACTTTTTCTTTGTCAATTCTACAGGTGAGAAAAAGTATCTCCTTTCCGGATGTGTTTTCCAACACCACCAAGAAATTAAATTAACTCGGTTTGGTTGCTCCCTGGTGATAGCATTAGATCCCACAGGCTTAGTCCCACAAGACAGTCCCCACTTCAGATGACCAGTTACAGGCCCAGGTTGTTGCCTGTGCTCCTGGGTGTACCTGGGTATACCTGGAGGTTCCCACAACTTCCTTCTTGGGTTCTGTTAATTTGCAGAGTGGCTCACAGAACTTAGGAAAAAAGCTTACGTGACTAGGTGACCATATTAGAAAAGGCTACAATTCAGGAACAGCCAGATAGAAAAGATGCATAGGGGAAGATAAGATATATGGGAAGGGACAAGGCAGCCCAGTGCCCTCCACAGACATGCCACCTTCCCAGCACACCCACATGTTCAGCAACCTGGAAAATCCCTGAACCTCATCCTGTTGGGTTTTTATGGAGGGTTCATTACATAGGCACAATTACATCATTGGCCATTGGCAATTGAGTCAACCTCCAGCCCCTTTCATCTTTCTGGACGTAGGGTGAGGAATGGAACTGAAAATTCCAACCCTCCAGTGCTGGTTGGCTCCCATCCAGCCCCCAACCTTAGGAGTTTTCCAAAACTCATCTCATTAACATTAATTTAGGTGTGGTTGAAAGGGGCCTGTTAGGGCCCCTAGGTGGCGCAGTTGGTTGAGCGACTGCCTTCGGCTCAGGTCATGATCCCGGAGTCCCGGGATCGAGTCCCACATTGGGCTCCCAGCTCCATGGGGAGTCCGCTTCTCACTCTGACCTTCTCCCTTCTCATGCTCTCTCTCACTCTCTCTCTTTCCTAATAAATAAATAAAATCTTTAAAAAAAAAAAAAAGAAAGAAAGAAAGGGGCCTGTTACGAATAACGATGCACTCCTTCCACCTTTATGGCTATGCGGCTATTTCAGTAACTGATTACAGAAAGCTAAATATTATAAAAAAAAAAAAAAGATACTCCCATTGCTCCTTTTCATTAGGAAATTCCAAAGGTTTGGGGAGTTGCAAGCCAGTAAGAGTGGATAAAGACCAAATATGTTTCTTACTATAAATCACAATATCACACATTGTCTTAATTTGCATGTTTTTGAGACTGAAGTTTTCTTCATATGCTTATTTACCATTTATGTATTTCTTTAGCACACTGCCTCTTCATATCTTTTGCTCACTTGGTATATTTCTCTTTTTCCTAATGATTTGTAAAAGGTTATTACAAGGTTATTTGTATGAGATTATTAACCTTTTATTTATTTTTTTAAGATTTTATTTTTACTTATTTTCAGAGAGCGAGAGCACTCATGCGAGCAGGGGGAGGGGTAGAGGAAAAGGGAGAGAGAGAACCCCAAGCAGACTCCACACTGAGTGTGGAGCCTGACGTGGGGCTTGATCCCATGACCCTGAGATCACAAAATGAGCCAAAATCAAGAGTAGGACATTTAACCAACTGAGCCACCCAGGTGCCCCTATTAACACTTTTAGAAATGCATTTACCTTTTTGTTATGGATAATTTCAAACATGTGATAAGGTAGCCAAGATAATATAATGAACTCCCATGTATAATGATAGTTTTCAAAACTATCAACTCATGCCCAATCTTGTTTATACAACTATCCATTTCTCCTTTCCTATAGTATTTTTAAAAATAATCTCTACCTGGGTGGCTCAGTGGGTTAAGCCTCTGCTTTCGGCTCAGCTCATGATCTCAGGGTCCCGGGATCGAGCCCCCCCGTCGGACTCTGCTCAGCAGGGAGACTGCTTCCCCCTCTCTCTGCCTGTTTCTCTGCTTCCTTGTGATCTCTCTCTCTCTCTGTCAAATAAATAAATGAAATCTTAAAAAAAGAAAGGAAAAGAAAAGACAAGAAAATGGAGTTGGGAAGCCCTAACGGGGGAGTGCTCACATGCATACCCCTGGTTGCAGCCTACATAGCCGCACACGTGGTGCACAAGCTGCACAGCCTGACACGCGTGCAAGAAGGAAGGTCTCTTTTTGCCCCAGCAACAACACTTGCAGCCAGTGAGAAAGCCCCACCACCTCCAACAAACTCGTGCAAAACAACCGTCCCTTGAAAACTACTAAAGGCTTACCTTCCCTTTGTCTCTTCGGACTTGCCTACGATTGTTCCAGTTCACTCATCCTAAATCACAATTCCTCTGCTATTCCCACATAAACACACTTTGCTAATAAAATATCTGGCCATTTTATTTTTTAAAGTTGACACACATGGAAAATTCATCAAGTTGAGAACCCTAGGATGGACAGGAAAAGCTAGCAAGAAAATGGGATTAGTGAAAAAAAAAAACAACATGTGTTTAAGTAAGCTGTGAAAATGGGTAGTTAGGTTAACTGAAAAGTGAGCTGCTAAAAACAGATGTAAAATCAGTAACTAGACTCACCACAAATAATTGCCTTATTTATATCGCATTTTATTTTTTATTTTTTTTTATATCGCATTTTATTCTGTGTCTATATCTGTGTGTTTAGTGAAGACAAATGAGTGAACACTCTTTCTGTAAGTGCCTTAATATGGCTCTCTTTTGGGTCTGGATTTGTAGAGACCAAAGGCCCATTTTAATATTTTCACACGTTCCTCATAAATAAACTACTCAGCCAATTACATGGGAATGTTAAAAAAAAAAAAACACTTGCTTTCCAAAATCAAGAACATTTCTTATTTACATATAATTTTTAACAAACGGGGCTGAATATAAAAGAAGACCCTGTTTATAGAATTCTATCCAATTAATTGCAAACTTACAGATAAAACAAAAACAAACCCCGATTTGTGAACAAGATTTCAATTTTTTTTAAAGATTTTATTTATTTGTTTGACAGAGAGAGAGATCACAAGTAGGCAGAGGCAGGCAGAGAGAGAGGGGGAAGCAGGCTCCCCGCTGAGCAGAAAGCCCGATGCGAGGCTCGATCCCACGACCCTGAGATCATGACCTGAGCCGAAGGCAGAGGCCCTAACCCACTGAGCCACCCAGGCGCCCCAAGATTTTAATTTTTGATTACAGGTTTCCAAGTGTATAGAAAAACATGATTTAAATTGCTCAGAGGAGGGGCACCTGGTGGCTCAGTCAGTTAAGCACCTGCCCTGGGCTCAGGTTATGATCCCAGGGTCCTGGGATCAAGTCCTGAATCAGGCTCCTTGCTGGGTTGGGAGCCTGCTTCTCCCTCTGCCTACTGCTCCCCCTGCTTGTGCTCACTCTCTTTCTCTCTCTGACAAATAAATACATTAAATCTTCAAAAAAAATAAAAATAAATTGTTTAGGGGACGGGATGCCTAGGTGACTCAGCCAGTTAAGCACCCAAATCTTGATTTGGCTCTAGTCAGTATCTCAGCGTTGTGGGATTGAGCCCTGCCTCAGGCTCCACACTGGGCATGAAGCCTGCTTAAGATTCTCTCCCTCTCCCTCCCACGCTACCCCCTCTGCGCTCTCTCTCTCGCTCAAAAAAAAAAAAAAAAATTGAATACCGTCATGAACGTTTTTCCACTTTACTTTCAAAAAGCTAATGGCTACTGAAAAATATATCCATTTTTATTTTACTTTTTAAAGATTTTTTATTTAAGCAATCTCTACACCCCGTGTGGGGCTTGAACTTACAATGCTAAGATCAAGAGTCCCAAGCTCTACCAACTGAACCAGCCAGGCATTGCAAAATATATCCAATTTTAGATATTTCCTTAATGTTCTAGAGTCTGTCAAAATTGGAGATACAAAACTGGAGATCTCAGAGTTAATCCATTCTTTTAATCATGAAATGAAAATTTCAGGACACCAACAGAGAGACTAATCAAAGAATTTCACAAGCCCTTTATTCCCTGTTGAATGTATATTCAAACACCTTTCGTTTACCTGTTTTACCTTGCCTGGCTCAAGGTGGGAATATTGAATAATCCAAGTGTTCCTGACCAGGATCCTGTTCTGGGACCGCTCAGTCGGTATATGGAACATTTTACCTGCTGCCTTGGATGGGATGAGATATTCTGCTTCTTAACATACCCCAGGAAATGTACTGTGTGTCCATGTCTAATTAATCTCATTTCAACTCTCTTCTGATTTTAGATACAGATGGATAAATGTGCTCTTAAGCTAATTTAGGGAGTTTTTTCTTTTTATAAAGTCAAAGGTAAGGGTATCACCTTGAGGATTTGTAAATATTAGTCAATATCCTTCAGGGTGCATATAATCCTTATTTTATTGTAAAAAGAAATAATGAACTTGGCCTATCTTGTTGCTAAAGAACATTGGTCTGAATGTTAATCTCTTCCATTTCCCATTAGAAGAAAAAAATATATATGGAAGTAGCAGATTTTCAGATCCTATTTGCATAATATCAAAAAATCCCTCTCACCCCTCATTTATCAATTGCATAGTGAAAAATGTTTTACTCTATTAACTTCTGGTTTTGAAATAAAAACAAAAGTAAAAAACTAGAGCACATACTGTATTGAAATCTGCCTTTTTACTTAAAGTAGCACACATTTCTCAAACTCCTATTTTCTATGTAATCGTTAATGGCTTGACAAATTCCCAGCATGAATGTATCATAGACAGATCTAAACAATATTCTATTGCTGTGCATTTAGGCTGTTTCAAGTTAGCTATTATAAATAATGTTGAAATGAACACTCTAGTGTGCTTTAAACACATCTCTGATTATTTTCTTCGTACTAAATTCTTAGAAATGTGATTTTGGGTTGCCTAGCTGGCTCAGTCGGTAGAGAGCATCACTCGTGATCTTAGGGTTGTAAATTCAAGACCCACATGAGGTGCAGAGATTACTGAAATAAATTAAAAAAAAAAACTTAAGAAAAGTAAGGCAACTACTGAGTTAAAAAGCATGAGTACTTGGTTTTTAACTCAGTCTACCTTACTGAGAGATAATTTAAGTACAATTCATAAATTTTAAGTGTTTGATGGCTTTTGATAAATATGTAGAGTTACATAACTACCATGATCAAGATTAACCCTTCCTCATGCTTTATAGTCAATTCCTCCCTGATCCTTCATCCATTATAACCAACAGTTTTGTTTACTATCACTCATTTTGCTAGAAATGCATATAAATAGAATCATTCATATATAATCCTGTGTCTGGCTTCTCCATTAGCATAATGTCCTTGAGATTAATCCATGGTACAAGTATTGGTAGTCTATCCCTTCTCATTCCTGAGTAGTGTTCCATTTGGTTATCCATTCTTCAGTTAATGAACACTTGACTTTCTGATTTTTGTGGGAAAAAAATTTTTTCTGATTTTGATGAATAAAGCAACTATGAATGTTCACATGTGAGTCTTTACGTGTACCAATGCTTTTATTTTCTCTGACTAAATAATACTGAGAAGTGGAATTACAGATTACATGGTAAATGTTTAATTTTACAAGAAATTGACAAACCGTTATCCAAAGTGGCTGTATCATTTTGCACCATGTCTTCACCACACTTGGTAGTGTCAGTCTTTATCACTTAGTGGGTATATAGTGGTAACTCAATGTGGCTTTAATTAGTGTCTCCCTGAAGAAAAAAGATAATGAGCATCTTTTTATTGCTTATTGGACTGTCATTTCTTTTTTGTAAAGCGTCTATTAAAGTCTTGTTGGAGATTTGGGGATTGACCAAGATAAGAACACAAGAATCAATAACACACCAGCTTTATTGGGCAGTATGTAGAGTTGCAGGAGTTTTCAGGGTTGCATGAAGTCCCTCACTGAGACTGTCTGGAGGCTGACAATGGGGTCACCACCCAAAAAGGGAGGAGGGCAAGGTAACTCCTAGAGGAGAGGGCAATCACACAGGAGACTTACATGGCCAGCTGATGTTCTCTAGCAGCATGGTAGAGCATCTCTATGTCAGATCTTTGAAAGGCAGCACCAAAGGTTTGAGGCCTTTATGGCCCATAGCTTATCTTTTTTTTTTTTTTTAAGATTTTATTTATTTACTTGAGAGAGAGCACACAAGTGAGAGAGCACAAGCCAGGGAGAGAAGCAGATTCCCTGCTGATGAGGGAGCCCAAAGTGGGGCTTGATCCCAGGACTCTGAGATCATGACCTGAGCTGAAGGCGGGTACCTACCCCACTGAGCCACCCAGGCACCTCCGGGGCTTATCTTATTGTCAGCAGATGTGGAGGTTGGTTTCCTAGAGTATGCAAAGCAGGCAGGTTCTAAAAATCTACCTGTTTGGGGTATTTTGTAATTAATGGAATGTATAAAAATTTGAGTTTGGCATTGGTGGGCTTTTATAGCTAAAAGCTCTCAGATTGTCATAAAGAAATAACCTTGAGGGACGCTGGGGTGGCTCAGTTGGTTAAGCATCTGCCTTTGGCTCAGGTCATGATCCCAGGGTACAGTCCCACATTGGGCTCTTTGTTCCATGGGGAGCCTGTTTTTCCCTCTGCCTGCCACTCCTCCTGCTTGTGCTCTTTTCTCTCTCTCTCTCTAATAAATAAATAAATAAATAAATAAATAAATAAATAAATAAATAAATAAATAAATAAATAAATAAATAAAATATTTTAAGAAATAAATAAACTTGGAGCCAATACACAAAGGCCATCTTTGCCTCACTTACTTAAAGTTTTGCTCATTCTTTTGATTTGGTTGTCTATCTTATTACTGAGTACTAAGAGTTCTTTAAATACCCTGGAGAGGAATCTTTCATCGGATGTGTTACATATATTTTTTCCCAGTCTATGGCTTGTCTTTTTATTTTGTAACAGTATATTTTGATGAGGATTTTTATTTTAATGAAACCCAATTTATTAACTTTTTAAAAAAGATTTTAAGTAAGCTCTACACCCATCATGGGGCTCAAAATCAACCCTGAGATTAAGAGTCATAGGCTCTACTTACTGAGCCAGCCAGGCATCCTATTTATTAACTTTTTTTTAATGCTTCCTACCTTGTGGCTTATTTAAGAAATCTTTGCATTATCCAAGATTACAAAGATCTTCCTCCTGTTTTTTTCTAGAAGTTTTTTCTCTTTTGTTTCAGCTTGTGACCCATTTCAAGTTAATCTTTGTACAGAGCATGAGATGAGGAACAAATTCATTATTTTGCCAACAATATACAACTGTTCCTACATCATTTGTTGAAAAATTTTTCCTGATTCCTCTCAGAACTTTTGTTGAAAATCACTTGATGATATATGTGCACACCTCCACTTTGTTTTGATTTACATTAATTTGATGTAATGTAAACATCATTTTGATTTACATTAATGTTTTCTCCCATTACATTTACATTGATTTTCATGTCTAGCATTATTAAAATTACACTGTCTAGATTACTATAAAGTCTTGAAATCAGATGGTGCATCTTCTTTGTCTTACCTACTCTAGAGCCTTTGCATTTCCATAAAAATTTAGTCTGCTGTGTTTTATAAAAATAATCCAAAAACCTACTGGTATTTTGACAGGAGTTTTTTTTGGATCTATAGATCAATTTGAAGAGAGGTGAAATCTTAACAAAATTGAGTCTTCCAATCCATGAACATGATCTTTCCCATTATTTCAGTGTTCTTTAGTTTCTCTCAGCAGTGTTTTATAGTTCCCATATATAGGTCTTATACATACTTTGTTAAATAAATCCCTACATATTTCCTGTTTGCTGCTGTTATTTAAATGGTTTTGTTTTCTTAATTTCATTTTATAGCTGTTTTTTGCTAGGACATGAGCATTTTTTAAGGTTCTTCATAAATACTGTCATTTATAAAGGTCATACCAATTTATATATTCAACAAATATGAGATTGCCTGTTTGGCCACAATTTTTTTAAAGATCTGAGAAAGAGAGAGAGCACAGGCAGGAGCGGCAGAGTGAATCTCAAGCAGACTCTGCTGAGCACAGAGTCGATGCGGGACTTGATCTCACAACCTCGAGATGAATGACCTGAGCTGAAACCAAGAGTCAGAGGCTTAACTGATTGAGCCACCCAGGAGCCCCGTGACCACACTTTTATAAGTACTGCTCTCATGTAAGCTTTTCCCCTCTAAGCGTGGCAGATCTGGCAAACAGTTCTGTGCTTTCAATTTACTTTTTTGGACTCCTGGAGAATTATAATCTTTTCTTGAGCAAAGGAGGTTATTGTTGGACCTCAGACACAGAACATTTGCTCATGCGCACTGGTTCACAGCACACCATCATCACTGGCCTTTAATTTCTTTTACCTCATTCCCCGCTCCTCCCTCTATGGGTAACTATTTTCTTGTTCTTAGGAAACCATTCTAATATATTTGACATAGGTTTTTGAATATTTTCCTACAAGACATTTTTGTGTCCCTGTTTTAAATTTACACAAATGATATTGTTATAGACTCTTATTACTTTCACTAAACTGTATTTTTAAAACATATGCAGATGTGGTAGATACATGTAGTCCTTTGCTTCTATTTAATGCACAACTGTGTATGTGTGCCTCCACCATGTTTTACCTAATTCTCTCAATGTTTAAGAAAGCTAGATTGTTGGGACACCTGGGTGGCTCAGTTGGTTCAGCATCCAACACTTGATTTAGGCTCACCCTGCACTGGGCTCTGTGTTCAGCATGAAGTTTGCTTGTCTCCCTCCCTTCCCCCGCTCTTTCCCTCCTTTGCTTGTGTGCACTCTCTCAAATAAATAAAAATCTTAAAAAAACAAAAACTTACATTGGCTTGAAGTTTGTCACCAAAAAACCCAATGTGATTATTATTCTCATATCTGTTCCTTTAAAGATCTTTGTAAGACTTCGTGAGGAAATAGATCCAGAAACAATTTATTAATACCTATATTAAATTTTGCCAGACTGCTCTCGAGAATAGCCCACCACTCTTCACTAAGCCACAGTGTATGAGGGTTCCTATTTACCCCCATCACCATCGACACATGATGTTATCCATCTTTCTAGTTTTTGTCTGTTGGGTACTAAGAGATATTTTATTGTGGCTTTACTCTGAACCTCTCATTACTCATTACTCTCAGTACTAATGAATTTGAGCATATCTTTCTGTCATTAGCCTGTTCACATCCTGGGTGCATTTTTCTACTGAGGCTCTTGTTTTTTGTTGATGATTTAGGCATTCCCTGTCATACTGTAGATACTAGTTCTCTTGACAGATTTAGACATTAAACATATTCTCCTATACTGCCATCTCTTAAAAAAATCATGAAATATTTTCTTTCCCAGTATTTTTTACAGGTATCTCTGATGCATAACACAGCACCCCAAACCACCGAAGTTTAAAACAGACCATTTTATTTTGCTCATGATTTTGTGGGTCAAAAATTGAGAAGGGCTCTTCTGGGTGGTTCATCCGATTTACATAGCAACAGTCATGGCAGGTGGGGCTGGAGGATCCATTTCCAAAATGGCTTCTTGACTTACATGTCTGGTTCCTCAGTGCTCCTTGGTCTCTCCAGTAGATGTTTTATCCTCCAGGACTCCATTAGATGACTTTGACCTTCTTAGAACATAGTGATTTCAAGGTGATTGCATCTCATACATAGTGGCTGGCTTCCAAAAGACAGGAAGAAATTGCCAGGTGAGGTAAGAGCAACACCTGGAACTAATATGTCATCTGTTCTACTATGTTCTTTTGGTCTAAGCAGTCAAAAAGTCTACCCAAAATTAAGGAATTGGAAAGATGTCACTTTTTGATGACAGAGTGACATCACACTGCAGAAGAGCATGTCAGCTGGGAGATATTTTTATGGTCATCTTTGGAAAACATAATCTGCTACATTATGCAATGACATTTTTATTTTTTCTTTTGTAAACTGTCAAACCATGGTTTAGCCTTTCTATCTTCTCTTACTGATTGATAAGACTCAAAATTATATATCTCAATTTTTTGCATTTCTATAAATTATGTTTTTTCCACGTTTTCCTCTTCAGGTAGAAAACAACAAGTCAGTTTCATTTACTTTACCATTAGTTTTCTTTTTAAAATCTTTTTAAAATCCCAGGAGCGCCTGGGAGTCTCAGTAGGTTAAAGCCTCTGCCCTAGGCACAGGTCATGATCTCAAGGTCCTGGGATCGAACCCCACATCAGGCTCTCTGCTCAGCACAGGGAGCCTGCTTCCCCACCCCCCTGCCTGCCTCTCTGCCTACTTGTGATCGCTCTCCTCTCTGTCAAATAAATAAATAAAATCTTTTAAAAATAAAATCTTGTGTTAGAAGGGAAAAAATTAGGGACATCTGGGTAGTTCAGTCAGTTAAGCACCCAACTCTTGATTCAGCTCAGGTCATGATTTCAGGGTCATGAGATCAAGCCCTGCATTGGGCTCCATGCTGCTCCGGGAGCCTGCTTAAGATTCTCTCTCTGCCTCTCTCTCTGTCCCTCCCCCACCCTGTTCAAGTGTTCTGGCACTCTCAAAAAAAAAAAAAAAAGAAAGAAAGAAAAGAAAAAAATTACTTAAATTTGTAGATCTCAAAAAAAATGATATATCATAGAAGAGGATCAACAAGCCATTTCATAAATATCTTAAAAGTAACTTCATTATAAATTCAAATTCTTTATGACAAATAGTACAGAAGAGTTTAAAATCACTGACGTCTTCATTTTAACTAATACAATGAGTCTTTTCTTTCCCTCTTATAAACTGCACAAACTCTCTATCTTCAATTAATAATAAAATATAAAGGAACAAGCTAGCCACTCCTTTAATACCACTTCACTGAAAGTATGGTTCCTATCACTTTGGGAAAAAAAAAAAAAGAAAACAAAACTTCTTTAAAAACAATTTAAAATCCAGAAACATGGAGTTAAAAAAAAAAAAGGAAGCAAATAATTTTTTTAGATTAGTAAATATACACAACTTTTCTATTCTTTCAGATGAATTAAAAAAATTCTTATATGGTCTTAAATATTTCACAAATCTGCATTTCATGAGTGTCAGGCAAGAAGTAATACTGTCTTCAAGTAAAACCTGTCTGAAAATCATGCATTTCTCCATTAACTAATGACTATTAATAACAGAAAAGGAGACTAAAGCCATACATCCTAGATGTTTTTGCAAGCCACATTCTAGAATTTGGTGCTGAGGTTTAAAGAGGTCATTAACTCATTTTTCCTCAGAATATAGAAACCTAGCATGCATAGCATTTTATTTATAAAAGTGTAGTATGACAAGGGGCCCTTGGGTGGCTCAGTCACAGACGCATCCAACTCTTGATTTCAGCTTAGTTCATGATCTCAGGTTCTTAGGATCCAGCCCCAAGTTGGGCTCTGCGTTCAGCAGGAATATGCTTGAGATTCTTTTCTTCTCCCTCTGCCCCTCCCCATGCTTGTGTGCATTCTTTCTCAAATAAATAAATAAATCTTTTAAAAAAATGTTGTGACAAGAATGCTTCATTAAAATAATTTTTAGTTGTCTGATTGTGCTATGTCCAGTATGGATTTCTTTCAATATATGTTGAGATTCACTGACCTTCCTGAAATTCTAAGTGTGTATCTTTCACCAAAATTGGGATGTTTTCTGCTGCTCTTTCTTCAGATGCTTTTGCACTCTAGTGTTCCTCTTCGCCTTTTGGGATTCTGATAAAATGAATATTAGACCTTGTGATATTGTCCCACTGGCTCTATTCATTTATTTTTTCTATCATTTTCCTCTCTGTTCATCAGACTGGATTTCTATTGCTCTAGCTTCAAGTTCACAGACTTTTTTTCATTATCTCCATTCTGCAACTGAGGACCTCCAGGGGATTCTGGGTTTTATTTTGGTTATCGAATTTTTGAGTCCTAAAATTTTGTTTCATACACACACACACACACACACACACACACACACAATAATCTTATCTCTCTGCTGAGACTGCTCTATTTTTTTTTCAAGAATATTCTTTTGACTTCTTGAAGCATGGATATTTAGAATGAA
The DNA here is from genome assembly GCA_028533885.1 of Nasua narica. Classification (NCBI taxonomy): domain Eukaryota; kingdom Metazoa; phylum Chordata; class Mammalia; order Carnivora; family Procyonidae; genus Nasua; species Nasua narica. The sequence goes on from CM052815.1 coordinate 14,397,560, forward strand.
GAAAATGAATATTTTAGAGGAAAAATGGCTTTTGAGAGTTGAAGCAAATAATTTGAAAAAAAGTTCCAAAATAAACAAAAATGCCATTTAAGTTCTAAAGTCACACAAGCACACTGAGGGAGAAAGTTGAACAAAATGAAAAATAAGGAAAGCAGAGAACAAAGCAAAATAATCTCTTAAAGTCTCTTGAATTTTTAAGATCTAGATATAATCTGGGGTGCATAGGTGGCTCAGTTGGTTAAGCGTCTGCCTTCAACTCAGGTCAAGATCCCAGGTTCCCAGGATCAAGCTCTAGGTTGGGCTCTCTGCTCAGCAGGGAGTCTGCTTCTCCCTTTCTTCCTGCTCCTTCTCTATCTCTCTCAAATAAATAAAATCTTGAAAAAAAAAGATACAGAGAGAATCTTTTAAGTTTTGGAATATATGCATATGATCTTGCTTTCTTTCCAACAGGAATCGAAGTAATATCTTTTAACCTAGATACAACCTTTTGCTGTAACCTTTGGTGTGTTATGTCTTGCCTATGAAAATCCTATGATTAATAACCTGTCTTCAAGAAATAACATCCAGCAGAGCAGAGATAATGTATCCTGTCCTGGAAATATATGTAGGAAGAAGCAGAAAATAAGATTCATTGAAAGGCATGAAAAAACTTTAAAACTTTTCCTCTTTCTTTCAGACACCTTATTATCCCACAAAAAAGGTGGAGTGAGTGGGTGGAAATGCACTCCAGGTTTAAGATTATTGTTATCTGAAAACAAATATATAAACAAGCACTTAAAGTACAATTGACAAATCTTCCACTTCAAATAGTGTAAATGAAAACTAAGGGCCAAATTCTGAATGGGTGGTTTGTTGTCCTGTATATGTAGTTTTACCACTCACAAATGTTCACAGATGCACAAATGCATTAATAAAAAATGTGTGTTTTCAGCAACATGAACAGTATTGTACTAGAAACGAAATTAGAAAGGACTTGCCTACAGGCTTCAAACAGACATTCCTACTCAATCCCTCCCCACAAGTGTTTCCAAATTTTGGCTACAACCTAAAACGAAAACTTCAATTTTTTGTTATCTTCCACATTGTATTATTTGGAGGTAAGTTTGCATTTATTTTTGAATGAACAGCAGAACTAAAGACTTTCATTTATAACACCTGTGTCAAGAACGTTACCAGTGGGGCACCTGGCTGGTTCAGTCAGTAAAGCACATGACTCTTGATCTTCGGGCTCATGAGTTCAAGCCCCATGTTGGGTGTGGAGGCTAATTTTAAAAAGAATTAATTAAAAAAAAAAGAAGAAGAATGCTACCACTTAACCTTTGGTGCTATTATAGCTCACTGAAAGTAGTCTCATAAAAACCACATAAAGCCTAAGTTTCAAAATGATCACATTTGCTACATTTATCAAATACATATACACAACCTAGGAATCATCTTCTCTAGAAGGTAGTGGATCTTATATTTTTTTCTCGAAGTATAACTGACTTTCTTTTATTTCAAAAAACATTTCACACCAGCAGAATTGAAATGATGTTAGTAGAAAGCAGAGTAAAAAACAAAGGCCTCAGGACTAAATGTTAAAATGTTTGGGTGTAAAATCTCACCATTTCTTAGAGATGTGTCTACTTACAAATGTCCAGAAGGGCTCTTTGAAAATACAGAGATACATTTATTTCTAAACTTATCAAAGTAAGTACCTATCTATTCCAAGCACCTTCAAATGAACCATTTGCTAAGGACCTGCACCACAGGTAACTTGGCAATTAAAATGTATGCATCTTGGGGTACCTGGATCGCTCAATCAGTTAAGTGTCTGTCTACAGGGCCCTGGGATCAAGCCCCACTCCGGGCTCCCTGCTCACTAGAGATCCTGCTTCTCCCTCTGTCCCTTACTCCACTCATGCTCGCTCTCTCTCCCAAATAAATAAAATCTTTAAAAAAAAAATGGTGCATCTTCTTTCAAAGCAAATTATGGTTGTTGGTTTTGAATGATTTTATGATTCTACAAATCTACAAATTCTAGCCATTCCTAAGATACAAAATTCTCCTAAGATACAAAACAAACTCACCAGTATTTTACCACATTACCAAACAATAACAAATATGAACAATATAGATCATTTAAAAATAAGTTTCCCAATCTTTTTCCACTGGCAAGTTAATTAATATTCTAAGATACACAGGCATCAGGTCAGAGTGAAGGAAATATCATCATCATGAGACCTGACTAGGAAGCCAACAGTATTAGTCTATCAATCTATACCCGAAATCATATTCAACGGAAGTATGTATACAAACCCATCAACTTTCTCCCTTCCGTACCACTACTATATTTTCTCAAATATTCAAGTACTAAGCAAACTCAGACAAAAAGGTAATCATGAAAACCCATACAGATCCATCAAAAAAACTCATACACAAAACATCAACAGGTTTTTTAATGATATATGAAAGTAGTCCAACAAAATGACACAGAAACAGGTTTTATAGGCTCCAAAATGCCAAGAAAAAGAACAATTTCTTCTCTCACTATAAATTCTTTTTTTTTTAAAGATTTTTTTTATTTATTAGAGAGCCAGAGAAAGTGAGAGAGAGCATGAGAGGAGAGAAGGTTAGAGGAAGAAGCAGACTCCCCGTGGAGCCAGGAGCCCGATGTGGGACTCCATCCTGGAACTCAAGGATCATGACCTGAGCCGAAGACAGTTGCTCAAACAACTGAGCCACCCAGGCGCCCTCACTATAAATTATTTCTGTCACATGGCCTGCACCACAAACTAAAAACTGATGGCTGATTTCCAAAACCATATTGTACCTTATTTTAAATCCCCTCTTTCACCAAACTTGAGTGAAAAAAACCGTTCTAGACACCAATTCTACATGTGAGAGGAAAAAGCCTTTACATAATATTGTCTGAGAAATAGCTTTTCATGGCCAGTAAGGCCTCAAGTCACATAAACAACAACCAGACTGTCTAAACGAGGCAGAATTTACGGAGCAGCACGTGGTGGCAGAAATAGTGAGTTTGTGCAGGGGTGTCGAGACAGGTACTGACCTTCTTCGCAATTTGGTGTTATCCTTAGATTCTGATACGTGCAGTTACATGTCAGTACACAGTGTCCCATTTTGACTCAAGCTGAGAGAGTACCAGGAAACAAGTAAGATCAAAGTGTCCCAACATGCAGAGGAACCCTGGAAGCCAAAAATAAGGTAAGCCAGCTAAAAACAAATCTGATTCCCATAAGTACCCAAACAACTCCATAGCACCACTAAGATGAAGGGGCTTGCTCCCTAGAACTAAAGGCAATTGTAATGGTGGTATCTGTTTGAAATTCATTTTTTGCACACAATACTGTTCTATGAACAACTGTAAAACAGTCTTTCGGAGACTCACAAAGGTTTAAGAACACATCCAAGTTAACAGAAAGGCATTTCACAATGAGGAACTGCCGAACACTGCCTCTCAGCATTAGCAAACAAGGGCAAGGTTCACCACAACCGCTCATGCAATTTCTCACACTTAAAACAAGACCGATAACACTCAGGATATTGCCCTTCACGCTTTCCAATATTCCACCTGTTGCACAAATCCCACTGGACCCAAGAAAACAAGCCCAACCTAACCCCAAATAGAGTCATGGGCATCAACGACTACAAGTACAGAGTACAACAGTGTAAGAAAAGCGGGAGGGGTGCAGAATACAAACTACAACAAAACAAATCATGCCCCAAAACGCTTTGGCGCAGGTCACCCAGATATTTTGTGGGCTGAAAGCCAAAGACTAGGGTCTGGCAGGCTGAGGCCCCTCATCTAACCCTTAGCTGCCAGAGGCCCACAGGCCAATCTAGCTACAGCAGGCCCCAAGCTTAACCCAGCAGACCGCTCCCCACCTCCCAGGCACACAATTAACAGGCCCTCGGTAACCTGGGGGCTGTTGGTGGCCTTCTGATGGTACAGAGAGCCCCCCAAGCCGTCCGGAATGACAGAATCCCCGAATTCCTGCCTTGGCGGCGGCCATCACACCAAAAGAACGAACTTTTACGACAACTCCCACAATACCCACGGCCTACAACTCCCAGAGTGCACCGGGCGCCGCCGTTAACCCTGTCGTGGCCCCGGGGCTGGCCAGCCCTTCACCCTTCCCCCTCCCCACACCCAATTGTTGCACCAACTTTCGCCCTCACAATCCCAAACTAACTTTGCAAACTCTATCAAACAGTTCTAGTTCTACTATTTCGCTGCCTTCCCTTATCACTCAAACCACTTCAGGTGCCCAGAAAATTATCCCTGACAGAGTACTATTTGTTATCCCCTGAGCACTCTTCACCCTGCTAAATGCTTATCATTTATAGGGGTACACTTAGCTTCAATTAATCTTCCCCTTCGCCTTTATAATTTTCTGGCATTTTTCTAAATTATTATAACACAGATATTTTGGTACTCAACATTATTAATTTAAAAATTGTTTTCTAAAATCTGGGAACCAACAACAGAGAAGACTATCCTATAGCTGACTATAATAGTCTCGATCTCTGCTTTTTGTAAGATATACTTCCTGTAAAAATTCATGCAACCCTAACTAAGTCCTAATAAGAAAAATTAGATATGGGCAATGTATCTTTTCAATTTCATTTTTTTTAAAGGGGAAACTCTTGTGTCAACATACTTTGTTTTCCCATTTTCTCTCTATTGATAGAAAGATAATCAGAAATAGCATATACTACTACTTTGTCCCTTTCTGACTTTAAAAAATAACAAACAACCTCTCAGGAAATATTTTCATATAATTTGAAAAGAAAACCAAGAGTTCATTCTTTCAGAAAACTGCACGATCACATATTTTGCTAATAAAAGAACTCCTTTAAAGTTTCTCATTTCAATCAAAAACAAATTTTAAAATGCATTTCTTTTGAATACATTGCCCATAATTTCAGTAAATACGACAATCACATTTAGAGATGACTGTATCATCAATATAAATTAAATGTGTAAGATGTACTTACACAAATGGTAACTTGCTCAGACGTGTAACTGGCTGACAGACAAAATAATTGTTCAGTATTTGATGCATGCACTAAAACAACAACTAGAATTCTCCTATAGTATCTGCAATTTTTCTCATATCAAAATATAAAACAAAATGTACATAATGTTTGATTTTTCCACGGAAACATTTTGTCAGTTGAAAGGGGATTAAAAATGTATCATGAATTTCATATCACAAAACTCAGAAATCCTAACACACACATAAAAAACCCAAAGTCCTTTGGGAAAGAAACATCTTCAATAAAACTCTACAAAATTTTATTTTAAACATGATCCTTACTAATACATTTAGCTTATTAGTAAATTTTTTTATCTAGTAAACTACAAGGAGAAAAAACTTCTGCATCATTAATTTTTTTGATTCGTGTTACAGTATATAGTTTCATTAACAATTAAGGTACATGCTATATGCCAAGACATAAAATATATACATATATATTTTTTAAATTTTAGTTCATTAGACCATTTCAGCTTCTGTATTTTTCTAATTTTAACTTAACATCTTAGTTAGAATTTAGCTAGGCAAAGTTGCATTTTTACTCTCTATTTTTTAATATCTGCTAGACCATAAAAATGTAATGCATATTTTATAAATTATTCTTCTGATGTTAAAATATATGATTCATAAGAAAGTTTCAAAAACAAGTCAGAAATGAAACTGATCTCCTCATATATTTATAACATGTTTACAACTCTTTTCCCAGTGCTATTAAATTATATCTTCCATTAGAAGGCTAGTTTTTTGTATTTTTTTATCTTTTAAAATATAAGATTTAAAAACTGACATATTAAAGACTTTATTTAAAAATTGCATTAGAAATAATGTTAGAATCTTTTTCAGATTAACAAAATTCTTCTTTTAAAAATTACTTAGAAGTTTAGTATATCCTAATTAAGTAATTTAAGTAAGTCTTAACCTATATATTTAATATTAATATGAATGTCTTTATTAGGAGAAAAATATATTCTAGAAATGAATTCTTCAAATCCACGTAAAAAAAATTAGTACTTTTCTCCCAAAGTTTTTAGATTGTATTTAACCACATGAATTTTTACGTGCATTTCTAAAAGACCGAAACCTCTATATTATTGTTTTTTAAAAATATTTATATGTAACTGTTTTATATATTTTAATTTGGAGAAGTCTTGTTCAATCTTCAGAATATATGTTAATAGAAGACAAACACTGCAATTTATTTCTTTTTCCAAATGTGGCATTGGTGAGAAAGCTAGAATGTACAAATTTGCATATTTTATAACAGATTCTATATATAATTTCTCTACTTCTTTCATTCTTTTAGCTTCATAAAATACTTTAAAGCATCTCTAAATGATTGTTTAGATGTTTTAACTGCATTTTTAGCTTATCTGCTTTAAAACATCTGATTTTCATATATGTGATTTATACTGTTCATGCAAGTAAACTGCACTAATAGAATTATTGCCAAAAATAGAATGAGTTGCTAATATTTAATATGCTCAAAAAGTTAGTCTGTCTTTCCTTTTCATACATTACCGGTATGACAGAAATAAAAACTGAAAAGAGGTCACACACAAAGGACAGGTTTTTGCTTGATTAAACAAACTGTTTATATTTACATTATGACCCTAAAAAGCAATATTTTCCGAGCATGTGAATATATCTGAGTTTAAGCTTCTTTGTTACTATTCAAACCTTAAATAACTTTATTTCACAGGCCTGCTTTTAAAGCAGTGACCAGTCTTTCAAATTTTTCAAAATTTTTCAAATTTTTTTTTTAAATTTTTATTATTATTATATATATCTATATTTATGTTTAGGGATATTCTAGGTGTCTCTAGATTTTGCAAAATATAATTTTAATTTTGTTATGTCCTAAATACTTAGAAAAGATGATGATGAGAATCCTATTATAATGTCTATCTATTAAAAAATGCAAAAAAGGTGCCTCTTTTTTCCCCAATAAATTGATTTTTTAATGAAAAATTTTCAACTAATTTGTTTTATTTAACGTAAAAACCCAGCTTTCTATCATCTTCATAATCTTTTATATCAGTCAGCATAAGCAAAGCTTAAGTTCATGTTACTTCTTTTCTCTAGCTGAAATGCTCTCTTTTCAACAGATGGATAAACAATAGAAACGTTTTCTTACCTAAAGATGAAAAATTTCACCTTTAAAAAAGTCTCCAAGTTTCTTCAGAAGATAAAACTTGACATTTTTCTATAGAAATAAAAAAGATACAGGTTAATGATTATGATGACTCTAAAATATCATAAAAGGATGATAAGATTTTTAAATTTTTTGAGTCCTAATTTTAGACAGCAAGGCTTAAATATAATTAAATTAAATCAGTGGTGCCAATTAAAAAATCATCCTCATTTAAATTTTAAATTTTACCACAGAACCATCACAAGACAATGGTTTCTTATACTTAGTTGTCCCGCATTTTATTCTGCTATTGGAATATCATGTGGATCTTATTTATGACTCAATAGTTTTAATACTCTTTTGATGTATTTGCCATTAACTATACTAATCTGTTTTAAGATGTTTTCTGATACATAATAATGCCTGTTTTACACATAGTTTCTATAGCCTAAATTTCTAAACATGTGAGAGAAAAAAGTCCAAATCTTAAACTTCGTAATTTTCTTTTCTTTTTTTTTAAAAAAATATTTTATTTATTTATTTGACAGAGAGAGACACAGGGAGAGAGGGAACACAAGCAGAAGGAGTGGGAGAAGGAGAAACAGGCCTCCCGCGGGACAGAGGGCTTGACACGGGGCTCGATTCCAGGACCCTGGGATCATGACCTGAGCTGAAGGCACAAGCTCAGCGACTAAGCCACCCAGGTGCCCCAAAACTTTGTAGTTTTCAAAGGCTTTTCTAGCTTCAAATCAATTTCCCCAAAAAGAGATATTTAACACATGACATACTCTAAGACAGAAACAATAAATACTTTAAGACAGAGTAAGACTTAGACTGAATGTTTAAAAACAACAGTTGTGCTCTTCCCTCTCCCTCTTTCTGCTCATAATTTTATTTCCATTTTAATCCAGGTTTATATTCATTAGCTCACATTCCTTCTCTTCAAAGAAAAATTATTTCTGCTTATAAAAATTTCAGATTCTTTACATTTTCCCTGAATGGCATGGAAGGATCTACTCTTTCCGAGTCCAGAAGGGGAAAATGAGTATTAATATACTATTTCTTCCCCAAATTTTGTTTCATAGAGCTATTTTCTAATCCTTTCCTCTATATGATTCTACCATATCCCGCTTAGCTTTTTTTTTTTTTTTTTAATCAACAAGATTTGTCTGACATTCCTCTCCCCAGCATTTGAGGGCACATTCTGATTTTGTTTTTGTGTTTTGATGCATATGTCAGAGTTTGGCTGATGCCACCTCTCCATCCTCCAAACAGAACCAGTTTTCATTCACCACTAGGGACTTGGAGGCTTTCATGCACCAGACCCCAGCAATTTCCTGTTCTTCCCCAGGACATCCCATTTGGAGTCCTCATACGGATGAATGAAGTTGGAGAGCACAAGGGAGTTAGACCACAAGAAAGAATGCCCAGCACAGATGTCACCAGTCACATCACTGAAAGTATCTTGCTCGTTACCTTCATGCTTTAGAGCAATATAGAACCTATAAAACTCCTATGCCCAACCACTAAAATATTCCCTTTTGCTACATCACTCATGGCAACCTTTGATTTCCCAAGCCATTGTTTGTTTGTTTTAATGTGTCCTTTGTGGTACAAACAATTTTGCAAGTTGAGAGCAGAGGTTTCTTTTGAGGGTAGGAGAACTGACCGCTCAGGGTTCCAACCGTTTTCTAGGGCAGAAGTAGGATGACCTATTGGGCCTCTACCCAGACTGAAAGCTTGAGTTCTGCCTCTCATTTTGCCTTGTCATATGCTCCTGAGGGATTGGAGATAAGCCTGTAATCACGCTACACCTCAGTTTCTGGTCTCCGATTTGATTCCATCACACAACTTGACAAGCAGATTGTGGAGTGGGAGCCCAATCAAAAGGCAAAAGGAAGAAAGATTTAGACTACCAGGCATTTATTTCTCGCTCCACCCATTTTCCTGAAGCTCTTCTCACAGCAATGGAGGAGGGCTGTGGTACCCGGCAAGGTTGAGGGGTACAATATGGACGGCCTCCAATATTCCCAAACCCTACAACAGTGCAAACAGTAATATGGCCAGACATAATGGCAATAGTTTCCTTTTTAATAATAAAAAAAAAAAGCCAAAAAAAAAAAAAAAAAAGCCAAACTAAAAGCCTCTTTCTAAAATACTGACACGGTAAGAAAATGTTTCTTATAAAGAATAAAACACAAGTGGGTTCACAACCATAAAAATCTTATCATGGCTCCAGCCTCAGTGCTGTTGGCTTCTTTTCCTTCATGTAAACAACAAACTAGTCCTCATTCAGTAATCCAATGCTATTGTAACTGGGGCGCGGGGGGGGGGGGGGGGGGGGGGGGGG
>CM052815.1:14407182-14542846 GCA_028533885.1 Nasua narica
GGTTTATTCATTCTAAACAGTAATAGATTAACGTTAACCACTTACCAGTTTCTATACCAGCTGCAAATGGATTAATTCACTTGCTGGAACAATCAACATTGCCACACTCTCTCCCAAACTTCCTTTCCATTTTAGGAAACCAAGTTCTTAGAAATAATAAAGCAAGAGTTTTCCTATCCTGGGCTTTTAAACATGAGCTACAAATCCAATCTCAGACTGTTTAGCATAAAATTAAGAGTTATCTCTCTCCCTCCCTCTTATTCCCCTCTCTTTTAATTAATTAGGGGGAAGGCACAGTCTTGTGTACTCTGCTTTCCTCCCTGGGTATCACTCCAAAATGGGAGGAACTTCTTGCCTCTTTCCCTTCATCCTTACTTGAAATCCCTCTTTAAGCATACCACAAATTTTCCTGGTTTCACAGTACTGCGATTCTGGCTAAATTTCACCAAATTCTATCCTCACAGAAACTGTAAAATGCAAAATGTAAAATGAGGGGGTTGGACAGGACAATCTCCAAGGTCCCATTTAGCACTGGCATTCTATATGTGTCTCCGAGGATCCAGAGAAACTGGAGTAACTCCATGCGAGCACCCAGATTTGGGCCTCATTTCTTACACACTACTGCTTTCACTGGGTGTCTGTAAACTTTTTTACTGAATTACACCAAAACACACATTTTTCTGCCTTTCGAGGCTAACAGTCCCCTCTTCACGTCTTCAACCTAATACTTTTCTTTCTCTAAGAAACCATTCTGGATCACTGCTAATGCTCACTCTATTCTTTGCATTAAGCCATCACTACCACCAGCAACCTTTTTCTGACCTAATTGGGGAATCTCTTAATAATACTGCAACACGTTCTTCTAAGAAAACAACAGTGTTTACTTCCCTAGACCCTATGGTCCTCGTCCTTATCTATAACATTTACAGAGAACTTCCAAGGCAATACTATTCTAAGCACCGCACATTGAATTCTAACAACGTAGAATCTATTATCATCCCCATTTTACAGATGGGCAAATAGAGGCAAACAAAGGTTAAGTCATTTGCTCGAGGCTTATTTCTAATGAGAGAAGGATCCAAGCCTGAAAACCACACGGTTTGGGTACAGGGCTTTGCACCCTTAACCCCATGATGCACTCACTGCCTTTGATATGATGATTTCCGTGGACCCTCCCACCTCTAAAATTCTTCGCTCACCCAGCACTTGATTATTTCAGTCTCCTAATAGATGAATTAGGCATAACCAGAATATCTACTTTCTAGTGTTGGTGGGAGAAAAGGAAAGAAATTTAATGTAAAGCACTCAAAACAGTGCCTGGCACAGAGTAAGCAGTTTGAGGAAATGTCAGCAATTATTTCATAGGAGATCTCTCAATTTGCAGATGAAGACACTGAGGTAATAGTTAGTTAGTGGGAAGACTAGGACTGGGACCCAGAAATAACATACCAGCTTCTTTTTAAAAATACTATTTATGAATGCAGTGTTAACTTCAGAGACATACTTAAATTTGAAGACTAAAAAGTAATGTACATATCATGTTTCTTAGTCTGGGGCTTTACCTATTGAATGATACAGTCTTCTTCCTATAGGCAAATTCCAAGGAATCAAGGATTCTGGATTTGCCTGCCCTCACCTTCTAACACATGGCTAGGCTTTGCTACCAGTAAATCAACAACCTCTAGTAGTTTTTGGAAGAGTGAGCTTACCGGAGGCTTCCTATCTATTAAAAATCACCTCCATATTGGGGCACCTAGGTGACTCAGTCAGTTGAGTGTACGCTCTTGATTTTGGCTCAGGTCATGATCTCGGGTTGTGGCATTGAGCCCCACGTTGGGCTCCACGCTTAGCACAGAGTCTGCTTGGAATTCTCTCTCCCTCTCCTTCTGCCTCTCCCTCTGATCTCTCTCTCCCTCTCTCAAAGAAATAAATAAAATCTTTAAAAAATTACCTTCATATTGAGTATTGTTGAAAGTCTTTTCAAATGGTGATAATGATTTGATGGAATGCATTTCTCACCAGAGGCCCCATACTTGAGAATAAGTCCATTTTATATTTATTAATCAAAAAATAGGGGCTCCTGGCTGGCTCAGTCAGTAAAGCATGTGACTCTTGATCTCAGGATCGTGAGTTTGAGCCCCACATTGGGAGGTGGTGTTTACTTTAAAAAGAGAAAAAAGATATAGGTGTTCAGGTTGGAAAGGTCTCCTTCCCTGTATAAAGAAACCTGGGGGGGGCACCTGGGTGGCTCAGTTGGTTGAGCAACTGCCTTCGGCTCAGGTCATGATCCTTGAGTTCCAGGATCGAGTCCCACATCGGGCTCCCGGCTCCACGGGGAGTCTGCTTCTTCCTCTAACCTTCTCTCCTCTCATGCTCTCTCTCACTTTCTCTGTCTCTCAAATAAATAAATAAAATCTTTAAAAAAAAAAAAAACCTGGGGCTTGCAAGGGTTGTGCAGGTAATATTAATATTTTTCATCAGTGTCATGCATTAAATGTGATAACAGTAGATTTGAGAATGCATTTGTGTCCAGCAAAGAATCAAAGGACCTAAAGTCAACACAGTTGAGGCTCTGCACTCCAGAATTTTACACAGAAACAATCCCTTTGCTACTGGAGGTAAATTTTTTCCTGTGACGGCATGGCAATAAATAAACACACATGTTTTGTTATCAACAAAAACTATGCTAACATATCAAAAAAGTATTACATTACATGAGTAGAACACAGCTACTGTCGTAATAACTATTCAAAAGACGGAAGAAGAATTTGTTAATGAGTACATTAATCTGGTAATTCCAAACAAGAGTAAAATAAAATAATCTTGGTACAGTTTGTATTTTCATAATTTATATCATTATCTTCAGACTTTCAGTTAGCTTTTAGGGTCACCTTGGTCCCTTTCATTGCCTCTCAAGTTCTTATCCGAGAGGCCATGGCTCTCAAGCACTTCTATTTCTATAATCTTCTTCAAGGAACATTCCACCTTGTCCTGAGGTCAGTATCCCAAACTTCTCAGCCTTTAGCTCAAGTAAGTAAAAAGGAGTATGCTTTCATTTTTAATGTCTACCGTGCTTTCCTTTTTGCTTCAATCCTAGACTTCTGAATGCATTCAAAAAATAAAATAAACAGTATTTTTGCCCAGAATTTTCATTTTTTACTGTTTTGTGCATTAATGACCATACTCTTAAGAACTAAAGCCCCACCTGAGAATGTTGAATTTTTTTATCAGTCCAGAGAAATTTCAAATCTCTGGTCCCCTCTTGTGCATGCACAAATAATGATCCCTACAAGATTTTGTTTTATGAATATGTGTGACATTTTTTAACACTAGAAGATTGGATCTCAAGGGGTTTTTTGCTTTGTCTTTATAGTCTGTTTTGGAAATTTTGAAGCAAAGAAAAGTAGAAAGAATATAACAAATATCCATGCATGTATTATCTCTGTTTAATAGTTAATAGTCACATTTGTTTCATCTCTCATTTTTTTCTTTGGAGAATTACTCTAAAGGAAATGACAGGCACTGTGACATTTCACTCCTAAATATCTCATTGTGCACATTTCCTGCATAACCAGAATGCCATGATTGCACCTACAAAATTAACAATGATTTCCTACTACCGAGGCTATACTCTATTTTAGGGGCTGGGAGTGGGGCAGAGGGAGAAGCAGAGAGAGAATCTTAAGCATTGTCCACATCCAGTGTGGAGCCTGATATGGGGCTCAATCTCACCACCCGGAGCTCATGACCTGAGCCGAAATCAAGAGTCAGATGCCTAACCGACAGAGCCACCCAGGTGCCCCTGCCATATTCTGATTTTTCTACGTGGAATCTAATTTCCTCAAGTCTCTATTCTGTCATCAATGGCAGGATACACGTGTTTTTTTTTATTAAAAGCCACCTCTAAAGTGGTTAATTCCAAGTTCTGCTAAGGTAGCAATGTGTTCCCTGAACTGCTCCAGGTTTTTTACCTGATGGACCACCAGGCATCATCTAGTCTTGCCCATATGCCTGTTGGAGACATTATGCTAAATCAAACACTGATGAGCCCTGGATAAAAGAAACTGTGGGATTTCGAGTATATATTTTCCCTCCATAATCAGCGTGCATTGGGGAGCAAAGGGAGTGGGACAAAGGACCACAAAATCCTAAATACAGTCACAGAGTTTTAAATGAGCTTGTTTTGTCTAATCATTCAGTACAGGTCTATATAGCCCAATCTACACAAGATGCAAAGGAGGTAATTTTCTGTAGAGTCAAATTCATGGAAACTCAGAGGGAAAAAAAATCACTTCTCCTTCACTCAAGTAAAATTATAATCCATCAGAAGAGGGGATAACTGGATTAGTTGGGTATTCTAGGAGTAAGGAATAAAGAGGATTTTCATAGGGGGTGGGGAGAGGAGAGACGGGAAATTGACTTTACATAAATTTTAAGTCATGCTCAGTCATAAAGACCAGGGGGAAAGGTCTCTCTTGTCCTTTTGGAGGAAATAATCAGAAGGAGAAATAGGAAGCTAAGATAATCTTCTTGCTTCAATTTCGTTTACAAGCTACTTGTTTTTCTAGTAATGATCATCTAGTATATATGAGTCTCTCAAAAACTGACGTAAAGAAAAGGGGGATAGTCAAGGGTTTTGCAAGCTCCAACTCTTGAAGCTATCTTGAAGGCTATCCTTCCACAGTATTAAGGGTAAGAACACTGCTTGGAACACCCTGCCTTAACCTTTACCTTTAGCATCTTCCCCTTTGTCCACACACATTTTTTTTTCCCACTGAGGTAAAACTATGGGGGACAAGACAAAGGCGTCTCCTCTTTCTATTATAAACAAAGTGTACCATATTATGCTTTTCTCCATTCCCCCCCCTTTTCTAAATAAGGAAACTATAACAAATATGTAAGTAGACAATATTTAAATTTGATAGTGTCAGAATTGAATAAGGCATGGCCATCAACACTCAGCCAGATGTCATCCCCTTAAAAACCTCATTCTAAAAGACATGCCGACATGCCCAAGTGCAAACATTTACAAAAATACATGTGTGGAAATGTTTACACTCGATATGGTAATTTATGTAGAAGAAGTCAAAGTGAACTGCTTCCAAAATGGGACCAAAGGAAACATCGGAAACCAGAATCCAAAGACAGCCCTCAATCTTTTCTTTTAGGCACCAAAAACTTTCCAGAAAAGTCAATAAGTAACTTCGTCACTAACCACCTCCCCTCCCCACTCTCCCACTCTCCTGAAGAAAGCATTTAAAGCAAGAAAACCTGGCAAATACGCCAGAAATAAAACGAGCTGAAAAAGACCTACAGTGATCTAAAAACTCAGCAGTCTCTCCCTGGCCAGTGACATGGGCTGCAGAGCCACCCAGTGCTTATGCAGATGGACAGACAAGACAGACAGATGGACAGGCTGTGCATACCTCCTGCCTATGTGATCATCACTACCAAACCCTTCCCGCCCGCACTCAGTGGGATGTTAGAAGAAACAACCTCAAAATAAACACATACACATACATACACAGACGCTACGAAAAACTTTAAGTGCCTCGCAGGAAAGGGATTTTTTTTTCTCTAAAGAGTTACTTTGCAAACGAAGTTTACAGTATAAGTAGTTTCCTACTCTGCCGACCTTCGCAGGCATTCCACTACCCAAGGAACAGAACGTCAGCATCCCTTACTCATCTACCAAATACTTATCCATTGCCTCGACCTGCCTGGTAGAAACATTGGTCTTTAGAGTCGGAAGGGTCCTCAGAGATCATCTAATTCAACTTATTCCCTCTACGGAGGAAGCCAAGAGAGGTAAAATGACTTACCAAGGCCACACGGCTTTCTGAACTGATTATCTCCTTCAATAGGTGACACAGAGCTCCAAAGAAGAAACTGGCAAATGAAAAGCCAGGGATATGGTAGAGAATACCCACCAACACCAAAAAAATGGAGAATTGGACCTTTGGACAACTTTTCAGAAGAAGAAAAAGAGGCTGGCCATTTGCCCCATCCTTCTTTGCTCCTGTTGCTCGCTCACCACATGCCCTGCAGAGCTGTAGTCAACCGCCTGCTCCCGGGATCATCCCCTCCCCGCCCCACCTCCACCAGGCCTGGGGCGGGAAGGGTGGTAAGGAGGGTGTTGAGAGGGCGGGAGGGCGGGAGGAGGGAAACAACAGGACGCTGGCTGTGGGACACGGAGCCTCACCAATACACAGAAAAATGACCTTATGGAGACAGCTCCAAATCAAATATTGGTAAGGGGGTTCCTATTGGAATCCAGAGCTCGTCGCAAAGGGTAGCTAGGGTACCTTTAGGCCAGGGCTGCTAAGAGTTTCAGAGAGAACAATTCCTACAGTGAAAATGAAAGGAAGGAAAGAGGGAAAAAAAAAAGTATCTAAGTTTTCGTTGTTCATCCAGTCTCCTGCCATGGGGCCTTCCTGTCTTTCAGTATTAGCTTTAATGGCCTCCTTTAACAGAATGGCTGAAAAAGAGTTCAGCTGGTGCCTATTAGGACGGACCACACTCTGGACAAATTAGAAGCTGCCCTTAGGAATTTTGAGGGAAAATGTTTGAAAGGTCCTTTTTTTTTTTTTTTAAGTCACGTTATATTTGTTAGCATGTATTTTTAAATTTTTCACAGTATTAAACTTTTTCACAGTATTAAAAAATCTATATTCTGGTCTCTTAAAAGTAGTTGCTAAAAACAAAGAAAGCATAACACATAAATCGTGTATATCTAAAATGTATTTTAGGAAGTCCTTTTGCTACAAGAGGACTTGGAGCTCTCTTGTTAAATACTTGTAGACACCTGAGATCTTTTACTTTCTACTCAACCTGTATTTATCAAAAAAAACCTTATAGATTTTTTTTTACCCCTGCCAAACCATTCACCATCTGTTTTCTATCTGCACCAAACTTAAATCTCCTTTGAAATCGAAATCATGTGTTCAAGCATCCAGCAGCCCTAACTTTTGAAAGATAGAGGTATACTGGGTTTTTTTGTTTTTATTTCTTTGAAGAAAAGAAACCCACTAGACTATTAGGATTTCGTTTAGAGGGCATTAGGGCCAACCCTGGGGAAGCTTCAACAGAGGTGACATCAATTAAGGCAGTAAAAACTCAACCATCTTGAACCTTCATCTTTTTCAACCATCAAGCTAGGTTCTTAAAGGGAGAAGAACTTTTAGAAACACTGAGGTCGGGGTCGCCGAATATCCAGCCTTGCCCCACAGTCTAATCCATGGCAAGATACCTCACTGCTGGGGATTAAGACAAAAGTCCTTCTGACTGTCAGAGACATCTGGACGCACAGGGGCTTGACACATTTTGGAGTACCCTCCAGGGCAATAGCCCCTGAAAAGGCAAGAGAAGCAAGCAGAAATGTAGGGCATTAACCTGTACACAGAGAAAAAATCAAAGGGTACCCTACAAACTCCCACTGGGGGTGTAGCTTGAAACCTTGCTCTCAATATCAATATATACTCAATTGTCAATATATACTTCCCTAATCCTCATCAACATCCCCAAAGATAGGTTGTCAAAGCTACCAGACGACTTCGAGATGACATAGTCCGTTTTTCACATTTTATAGATATGGAGACCGCTCCAGAGAAGGCAGGTGCCCCAAATCACACTTTTAAACTTTGGGCTTTAAAAACCCAAACTTCTGCCTCCCATCCAGTTCTCTTCTATGCACTGGAATTCCAACTTTCCAAAAACATTTAACCACACACCACACATACTACCTCATTTAATCCTGTAAGAAACCACTGCGGTAGATAGCGTGCCATCCCCATTTTCCAGACAAAGAAATTACCATAGAAGTTTACACAAAGTCACTGCCAGATTCAGAATCACGATTAGGTCCCTCGACCCTGAATTGACATCTGAAAACAATAGTTTCTGTTTATTTAGCATCTACATTTGTCCTTTATATATTATAATTTCTCTTTGGCATCCCAATTTTTTAAAGAAGCAAACAAAAATATTGTATTTGAATTGGAGATAGGACTACGTACAATCAGTTACCTTGAAAAAAAAAATCTGGGGCACCTGGGTGGCACAGTGGGTTAAGCTGCTGCCTTTGGCTTAGGTCCTGATCTCAGGGTCCCTGGACCAAGCCCCACCGTTGGGCTTTCTGCTTAGCAGGGAGCCTGCTTCCCCCCCTCCCTCTGCCTGCCTCTCTGCCTACTTCCGATCTCTCTCTCTTTCTCTCTCTCTGTCAAATAAATAAATAATTAAAATCTTAAAAAAAATTTCCAACGCTGCATCTTCCCTACTAAATGCTTCTGGAGAAAGTGTTGATCTGCACATTCCCTTCTGGACCTACCATCAGCCGTAGCCATGGCTGGGAAGTCCAACCCTTTGGGCTTTCCTATTTCATAGCGATCATTCAATACAGAAAAGAAGCTGTATTCTGAGTTGTTAAGAATTCACCAAATGAAATTGTTGCTAAGGCCTGTTGAGCCTGTGGCCAAGGTAGTATGCCTTCCATGGAGAGCTAGAGAGCAATGACACCTGAGGAGGGAGACGTCTCCACGCAGGCTCAGTAAACTCCACAAATGGGGCCACCGAGGGGTTCCAACCATTGGCCATTGAGCTCTTCTAGACTAAATACACCATAATCTAGGTTGGTTTACGTCACCCAATACATTGAAAGCTTAGAAACAAACACCTGAGCAAATATCAAGGACAAACAAAAATATAAGAGTAGCTTCTCAAGGTACATTTAAGAGAAAATGAGCCAGACTGAACTCCTGTTATGAACAAAATACCACATGTGACCACAACTCGAATACCAAGACATTGCAGGACTCCATTTAGAATCACTTGACACTGCTCATTTGGAAAATTGTGATATTATAAAAATTACTATATTTTGTCAAGTAGTCTGATAATTTGTACAATGCAAAGGATTGCAAATAGGCTTTGTCAGAATTGGCAATTACCTAGGGCTTTTCAAGTTTGTGGGTAGATGGGAATAAAGCTATTTCTTCATCCCTTCCCTTCCCCCCTCCCCATATATGTTTGCCTAGAAAAATACCCCTGGGTAAATCAACTCCCAAATACAGCAACGTGGAAAAAATTGGTAGAGGTGGGATCAGGTTTGGCCAAATAACTGCTTCATATCAGTTATCAGTAAAGGTGAATGACATTCTTAAATGCTCATATTGTATAGCCCTTAAGACTGTTGATTAAGTCAGTCAAATGGCATTGCAAAAGTCGATAATATTTGTTTGGAAATTATTTGGATGAATCTTGGAGCCTTTTAAGAGAGGTTTGGAATAGCTCTACCAATGGTATTACATAGTATCACAGTTTAGTGAGAGCCATGAATACAATAAATGCATAAATCCAGAAGAATATAAATGTATGTTTCTACATATTCATTCGTTTCTCTTTCTTTGACCATGGCTATCACACAGGTTTAAAAAAAAAATGGTTTAGAAAGTTAACAGGGCTCTGGAGACTAGATCTAAGCCAAACAAATCTGTATTAGACATAATGTTTTTAAGTCAAAGTAGCCTGAAAAATTGCAACAGTGAAGTGGTCTTCTTGTCCATTTTTATTAACATTTATATTTGCACAACATCTTTTTTTGGGGGGGTAGCTGATTTCTTTTCTATCTGTTAAGTTGTGAGTCAGTGCTCATCTGAATGCCTAACAAATCTTGAGAATTAAAAGTACCTTTAAAATTCTAAGCAGTATTGACAGTGAAAAGCGATCAAGGCCAGAGGCTTTGTTTGTTGTTGTTATTGTTTTGCTAACATACATCTAGTGCAAGTGATATAGTTGGTAGTTGCCAGGCATAAAGCAATAATGATGTTGCTGAAAATGCTTAAATCTTTTTTATTTGGGGTAAATTTCGAATACAAAGTTATTCAGCAAAATGAGATATCAGTATAAAATCCAAGACATCGGAAGCTGCCAGAAAAAGGAAAAAAAATTATTTATAAGAGGAAAGAAAGTTTCATTGAGATGGGGTCCAATTTCTCTAGTAATTAAAAAAAATCATCACGTTAGGATATTTATTTTATGTGGCATGTTGCAAACAGTTTAAAATATAGTTTTTATATTTCTTCTGATTTGACATTTTATAAAAAAAAGTCATGAAGACAAAGACTTCTGGAGTAGTACTGAGAATTTTAAAACATTATTATTACTGACATTAAAACTGGCAAAAAGAAAACTTTGCCAGTTCTTTCAATTTTCTAATAATACTTTTTAAATACAGATAAAAATTTATTAGACAAAGTCAAAACTTCTTGAAAATTTATTTATCATGATCAAGATTTTAAAGGTTAGCATTATATCAGACTTCTATGATAAAAATCTAAAGAAAAGAATATCATTTAGAATATCTGAAAATATATTTTAGAAATAAATTGAATTTATGTATTAAGCTTTCATTGACATTGGCAACTACTTTAAGGGACCAGAATATATTTTTAATACTCTGACATTTTAAAAAGTTAATTAAAAATTACATGCTAACAGATATAACATCACTATTAAAAATGTCTTTTAATATCTAGTGAATGAATAATAGCAAATAGTAATAAAACCTCAGAATGCTATTTTAGTTTTCCTCTATGACTCTTATTTCACCAGATGTCACTATGAATTTTTTGTTAAATCATGTCATTTTATTTTAACTCGGAAATATATATATTTCTATATTGTTTCTTAAATGCAGTTCATTGTGATCAAGTTTTTTTTTTTTAAAGCAAGGTCCAACACTTAAACATTAAGATAGCAAATTCAGGAGGTACCAGGGCTTCTCCCAAACGTTTCTTTTAATGTTGGTTTAATTCCATATAATCACTATAAAATCAATTACTGGGTTTTTATAATGTCAGTACATCTGTCCGAAAAATCAAAAAACTTCACAGGGCTATGTTGCCTGGGTGATGCCTGACAATGCTTGTAAACATCAGGTAGCTAGAACTGAGTCATGTAGCCTTCTAGCACCTTCTAAAACCAAACTGTCCCTCTTTAACTTTGAAAACTCGTGAGATTAATTCATTAAGAAAGTAAAGCAAAGTAAATGCAATTGGTTAGCCATTGATCTGAAGGTTCTAAAACTGTAAGAGACTCTCCCTGTTTATTGATTCTTTCTATGATAGTTCTTATGTTCTGTGTAATACCACTTAACATTATTATTATTATTATTTTTATTACCCCATAGGATGTGTGACATTTATTTCTGTATCAATGTAAATACTTAGTTTCGTAAGATAGGATTACGATCCACGTTTTGAGTTACATTTTGCATCAACACTGTAATCTGCAGCAGCTGCTTCATGTAAGTCTGGGAGTTGGCAAATGGAAAGTTTAAAAACAATGCTATTATTTTCCTAACGTTCTTCAAAACGTTACTTAGGATACTACAGGTCTTAAATAAAAATAAAAATAATCCTTTTCCTGAAATCATTGTTTTAGCAACCTTCAAAAAATCGAGTGTGAGCAAAGTTCAAATTCCTATATAGCTTCTGATTCTTGCTACTAGTTCATTTG
The DNA here is from genome assembly GCA_028533885.1 of Nasua narica. Taxonomy (NCBI): domain Eukaryota; kingdom Metazoa; phylum Chordata; class Mammalia; order Carnivora; family Procyonidae; genus Nasua; species Nasua narica. The sequence continues at coordinate 14,418,697 of CM052815.1, forward strand.
TATGTAAAAATAAAAATCCTTTGCTTTTATTGAATTGTAAGGGTCAATAAATAAATATGTGACTAGTTCTCAAATGTATATTCTATCTTTAGAAGTTACAAATAAATTGAAGTAAATTAAAGGTTTTTATTCCTAGGAAAGGGGACAAAAATCTGAGCAGCAAAATACCAACTTCCCTAAATATTTGACATTCAAGTTAAAAATTTTTATTCTGCTTTACAATTCTAAAAAGAGATTAACTAAAATAATTTAAAAATTTTATATATAGTTCAGATTGCTTTTAGTTTTTAGCAAATGTTTTTAAATAGTATTTCTGTCCAGAATGTATACTCTTTTATTGTTTTACAAATAGATACAATGCAGAGTTTTTTCAGTTCAATTTTTCAAAAATTCAAATAAAAAATCCTAAGCAATTAAAACTTGCATTGGAATTCCTTGCTTTCCCTGGAAATAAAACTTTTAAATAAGGAACTTAACTCAGCTTCCTTTTAATATTGCAAATATTGGTATATCAAAAACAAAGAATTTAAGCTGTTTTTAAAAAAAAACATAAGAGTTTTAAATATTTGCAATAATTTTATTCCTAAGTAAGAATACTTATGAATTAGAAATAATTCATATTAAAAATTGGATATTGTCTGTGATTCCTTATGGGAGAAAACTAAAGAATTGTATTGGTTTTTAACAGGATCATATGTTAACTATTAGTCCAAAATTGCTTATTTTGGTCTTTTTAACTTTTTTTTTTTTTAATTATTAAAGACAGATTTCAGGACTAAATTGACAATGAACTTCTACAGTTATCAATTTGCCTTCATCAAAATGTTTCTACTTGGCAAAAATTTAAACAACGTAATTTGTAGGGGTAACATCTCTCTGTAATTAAGTTGTTTCTTTTAAATAATGTTGCCATAAATGTGATAAACTGTCTTGCATTCTTACAACATATGATTCCTAAAAAATGTTTTAGTAATATCTCCTTTTTCTTTGAACTATAAATTAATTGCCAAAGAAATGGATTATTTAATAATCAAAATTTACTTTTTCAGATTATTTTAGAATGATCTATTTTTACTTTAATTCTGAAAATACATGAGATTAAAAATATGTAATTATAGCATTTTTAAGAGTAACCATCAGTTTTGGCATTAGTGATTAAGCCCAATATTGCCACAGGCTTTATAAAAGCTTATGTTAAGAGTTCAAAGTATTTAACTATCCATCTTGAAAAAAATCTTCAAATATTATAAAATTATAATGAAAGTTCTTAAAAGTTAAATGGGGAAATTTTAATTTTTGATTTTGTTTTCTTTTTACATTTTGTCAATCTAATTTTACAAAGTTTAGTCTTTTTTGTAAAACAGATAACAGCCATTTCATGTCTCATATTTGGAAATATTGTTTTGATAATATTTTTATTCATAGAAGATCTGTCTTTTCAATTTTGCATGTGATTAAAACTTTCTTAATTATTTATTTTTTAAATAAATTTTTAAAATTTCTTAAAGCAATATTAGAATTAATGTGATTCTGTTGAACGTATTCCACAAGTCTATATTTGAAGAACAAGTGAGATAAATAATAAACTTTCTTTTTATATTCATTTAACTATTTCTGTTTTAAATATTATGTTTCTAAATTTTCTAATAGGACATATGACAGGCCTTAGCAGTACTCATTTCTGGCATGAATGAGTTTCAAACTTGGTTTTAATTTAAATATCTGATATATCTCAGGAACTACTAATCTACCTGATTTTTACCTTGAAATTTGCAGTCCAGTTCAGTTTTCTGTGAATATTTATTTAAAAAAATTTTTTTAAGATATTCATATTGGGTTTAAAAAATATTTTTAAAAGATCATCTATCTTCAGCAGACTAGAGCAATGTAATTACTTTTGAATTTCTGGACCTTTGTAATTTCATAGCTTTGCTGTTTAATGTTTATCAATAACTAGCCCCATGTGCACTACACTCAGGTAATAATTCCTTTCTTGATTTACATTGTGTAATTGAGAAGAAGATACAAATACCGTGTGAACAAAACCATAGGGTATCACCTCCAGCTGACAAATAGCTTAATGAGTCTCTTTTACCTTGTTAAATCTTGTCATCTCATCTGAAAATGAAAGGTACTTGGAGAGTTAGTCTTGCATTTGTCTATCCCTCACAAAAATAACTTTAGATTTTTTTGAAGGAAGATTATCTAAAAGTCTTACTTTCTTTTCCTTTAAATTATACATATTTCATTGAGGTTAAATGCACAGAAAAGAAAAGAAAAGAAAAGAAAAAAGAAAAGAAAAGGAACGTTCAGGAAATTTCTTCCTGACTTATATCCTATGATCCTCTTCAAACTCTCAGGGTAAAGAGCAATTATCTGGTGAATTGATCAGTGAGGACAAACAATCTACATAGTTCAGTCTCCTCGAATCTTCTGTTTTCAGTGAGGGGATTTTTTTTTCCTTTAAATTATCTGAATAATTGGTCCAACTCTTCAGTTCAATTTGCATGTCTAGACAGGAAACTAGACTGAATAAGGTTTGGAAGGATTGTGATTTTTGAAACTGCCTTTTTTTTTTTTGAAACTACATTTTGAATTGTAATTCTTACTATCTTCCACATGTCATCTCACCAGCTGCTTGCATCTGAAGCTTTCCAGAAATCTTGTGACATTTTTTAAGCCATTGTGATCCAGAAATATATATACATATACATGTTTTAAAACTTACCAGGGTCTGCTTTACTTTTCCTCTTTTAAAAGCTGACCACAGGCACTTAATTTGTCACTTCTACGCAGGAAAATATAAATTTTCTCCCAGCCCCACCCAGTTTTCATGAACAAATAAAAATATTTACCTCTTTATACAAAAAGAAAAAAAGTCTTTGGGTTTTTTGAAACACATGGATGACTGACTACTTAAAGGTGACTCTTTTTAGAAAAGAACTGAATGGTATCATTTTTGAAACAACATTTGTTCAATGACATTTTGCTGAAATCTTTTTTTAAAAAAGTTATTGATCATTTCACAAGACAAAAAAGAGGCTTCTCCAAAACATGTTCTTGGAGGAATACGAAAAAAAAAAAAGTCTAAAACTTTATTCATCATTGTTTCAAATAACTAATTGCAGACTGGAAAGAGTTAAAATACGCTTGAATAAAGATCATCAAAAGGTCCAAATTTCCAGTTGTAAGATAAATAATCACAGGGGATGTAATGTACAACATGATGACTACAGGTAACACTGCTGTATCTTATATTTGAAAGTTACTAAGAGAATAAATCCGAAAAGTTTTCATCAAAAGGAAAATAAATATTTTTGGGGTAACTATATGAAGTGAGGGATGTTACCTAAGCTTATCGTGATAATCATTTTGCAAATATATATGCCAAGTCATTATGCTGAACCCCTTAAACTTATATGGTGCTGTATGTCAATTATATCTCAATAAAACTGAAAAAAATTGTAAAGTAAAAAGAAAATTAAAGAAAAAATATGACTGAATCAGAAACTCTAATAAAGTGCCAGCTAATTGCTCCAATTGCTATGGCCATATTGGCAAAGCAAGACCATGTATGGAATCCTTCATTTTCAGACATTTTAAATAAATTACTATTTATTTAATAGTAATTAATATAAATTATTTATATTAAATGAATAACTTATTTATTTAATAAATTTAAATAAATTAAAATCTGGAAAGAAAAGCTTTAGCCACAAATCCAAAAACCATACACCTCTCTGATTTTTATTAATTAATTGAGTTTAAAACATCACTCAAGCAACATTATTTTTCTTTTTTGTTATTGCTTAGACCACAAAATGGCTGCTGGGAAACACACTTTTTGGCATCACAAATGGAACCTGTTCACAATCAATCATAGTTGAGCTAATCCAAAGACCCCAAAAAATCAAAACTTAAAAGGTACTGATCACAAATGTCATAGAAGTGTTAGACCCCATCCCGATGTTAAAATTCATGAGAGTGCCTTTTGAAAATGGATCTATCTTGAGCCATTTTGGTTTGGGTGCACCTAAATTCTCAACAGTCTTTCTCCCACAAAAAATTTTCCACAAGGGGATTAACTTCTTCATTTCTCATATGATGATTCCTTATTCATGCCCTCTTTACTTCTCAAAGTACAAAACTAATACAATTGAAATGTCTAGCTAGCTGAGTGGGTTAAGTGTCTGCCTTCAGCTCAAGTCATGATCTTAGGGTCTTGGGATCGAGTCCCACATTGGGTTCCTTGCTCAGCAGGGGAGCCTGCTTCTCTCTCTGCCTGCTGCTCCCCCTGCTTGTTCTCTCTCTCTCTCTGACAAATAAATAAACAAAATTAAAAAAAAAAACACTAGTACAAATAAGGAGAAAGGAGGCTGGGCTGGTAAATCTGCAATATCACATTTCAAAAACATGGCAAATTCCATCAGTTTGTTGCAATTCATTTCTTTATAAAATCCAGTCACCTTCTTTATCACAAATCCTCTTCTACTAATTCTAAAAGTAATTCTCAATGATCTGCCTGATACAATGAAAGTGATCCTCCAACTTCAGATAATAAAAGCTATTACTTAGTAGTTGGGGGCCACGGGACTCTAAGAAGTCATCAGGGTTTATTAGGGATTAAAACAGTGAAAGAGTAAAGCTCCTATCCCCCAAATGTTGTGCTGTGCATCCAGCTACCTCATTAAGCATTTCCCTTCCTACAATAATCCATCTCCAGTTCACGTTTTCCAAGGACAGAGCCAATACAATTTCATAAAACCACTTTATATTGTTTAGAGTGCAAATCCTTTCCTATTTTTAGACAAAAGGGAAAAGACTGGAGCACGAGCTACATAACTGATTCTCTGACTCAACTAAACCTTCAGCTGGAGGCAGCTTTGGTTTTCCAAAGGGAAGCCTTTACAACTCAGCAGATGGAGATATCAGCTAAGATAACCTGTAAGTACTGAGGGCATTCATTGTGAATTTTTTAGCGTAGCCCCAATTTCTGAAAATGTTATTCTTTTCAATAAAGAAGTATTAAACATGCACTAAATGTGAGGCAAATTTTTAACTCCAAAAGACTCTTTCTCTCAACAGCCTCATAATTCAGGGAAAAAAGACAATCATCAGATAAAATATCTGAAATAAAATCGTCAGATAAAATATCTGAAATAAAAATAAAATATTTTTATTTGGGGAATTATTGTCACCATTAAGAATTCGCAACCTATTTCTTTTTAAGGGATATAACCATGAATTCTGTCTTCTCTCCTCAGGCTCCCCAAAGGGTACAAAATCTGGTAACCAGGTATGGACTTAGGTTTTCATTTTGAGACCTGCTCTTGACTACAGTCTCTTGACTCTGGATCTACCTATTATTACATATTCATATCTGGATGAATCAGTTCAATCAATTCCATCAGTACTAGGGGAACCAGAACAAGGCAAGCTGTATGCACAAGAGCTCCAGCTTGTTGGCCCGTGTAGCCACGGCCTTCCTGCTGATGACAGAAGGAAGGGTTCTTGTTGCTATACCCAGTGGGAAGAAGGGAGCAGCCTTCTCTTCGACCTCGCACACTGATCTGTCAACAGACTTCTGACTATGGAAAATGGGTCCATACAGCAGAAGCACAGTGCTCACAGAAGGTTTTGTCCTTCTGAGGAAACTACAGATCCAATAGAGGGGAAAGTATGTTTTGAGTTTGTGGTCCCAGCAGTAGGGCTTTATACCTTGCTGAGAAGGACCATAGGAAACTAAAAAAAAAAATCTTTTGAAAATCCTTGGGTTTTGGTTTGTTTTTTGTTGTTTGTTTGGGTTGTTTTTAGCTGTAAATCTACAAAGCATTTTGATAACTGTGCTTTTTTTCAAGATTTTATTTATTTATTTGAGAGAGAGCGAAAGCCAGAGACAGCGTGAGTTGAGGAGGAGGGGCAGAAGGAGAGGGAGAAGCAGACTCCCGGCTGAGGGGGAAGCATGATGCCTTACGGTGCCGGTGCCGGAGCTCCATCCCAGGACCCTGGGATCGTGACCTGAGCCAAAGGCAGACGCTCAACCGACTGAGTCCTCCAGGCGCCCTTGATCACTGTGTTTCTGAATTTATTGTTTGTAAGGGTCCATTTAAATTTCTGTTTATAGGTTAAAAATAACCCTGTATCGTGTATATTTTATTGTGGTGGTGATTTAAGGAACATTATGTCTCCATTTCTTAGACTCCAATCCTCTTATGTCCTACAAGCAGACAAATAACACTTTTCGATTATTGTTAACCTACATTATTGTTCCTGGGGTGTTTGAGCTGAATTTCTGTGCAAATGTCTTCATAACTTAAATAAATAAACAGACCAGTGCAGCCTGGCTCAGGGGTAACAAATAGACCAGAACCGCTGCTCCTTGTCTTATGGGTCAGCCAGCCTTCTAAAAACTGATACAGACTGGTCATACATCAGACCCGAGTTAGGGAACATATCATACTTAATATTTTGATGGGACATTTTTTTAAAAGATTATTTATTTATTTGATAGATACAAGCAGGGGGAGTGGGAGAGGGAGAAGCAAGTTTTCCACTAAGCAGGGAGCCCAATGTGGGGCTTGATCCCAGCATCCTGGGATCACGACCTAAGCTGAAGGCAGATGCTTAATGCCCGAGCCACACAGGCGCCTTGATGGGGCATTGTTAAGTAAAATTATGTATTCAGGAAATTCTAAGTTGGTTTACAAAGAACATACAAGCTCTGGTTTATAGGCATTTGAAAATACTTTTTCATGATATTGTCATGTAACTATTTCTTAGTTTTCTCTTTTCTTAAATAATCTCTTTCTAACAATTATACCAAGTGTATAGGACTTCGGTGCTTTTACAAACATGATTTCTTGATCCTCACGGTGCTCATTTTGGTGGTGTTAGCAGCTCCTGCAGGGTGACTGAAAGTTCAGACTCTGAATTGAGACTGATGAGAATTTGTATCTTGGTCCTCTTAATTTTCTAGCTGTGTAACCTTGAGCAAGCTTCATGGCCTTTCTGACCCTTGGTTTACTTATCTGTAAAATGGGGGTGAAAATAATATTTACTCCATAGGATTGTTTTTTTTCAAGGAATAAAAGTTCAGAGGACAGTGACTGGCACATAGTAAGTGCTCAGTAAATGTTGCTATTTAAAGAGAAGGTGAACAAAGTTAGAGGCATTGAGGGGTGTGCCCTTGATATGGCCAAGTCTAGGACCCAGGTTTGCTGACTTCAAAGCCAACGATGAAGCCCTCCTGCTTTGTTTGCCGTGCAGCTGTTTTAAAATGTGACTCAGCAATGTTCCTTCCTACCTTCTGCCTACATTCTGATCAAACACAAAAGCACTTTGCCCTCTTAACCAGTGGACTTCAAAACCTTCCAAAGATGCCTTCATGAAAGTTAATGGACAACTGGGCCTTGTCCTAGTACAGGAAAATGCAGCAAGGTTAAGTCATAAAGGCAAATCACTGAGAAAAAAATATTCTACAAAGATGAGCTTCAGTAGTAGCTCATTGCCCGAGCAGGAAGCTGCGCTAAGAAGCAAGCCGGTACGGGAAACTTGGGCAAGTCTCGAGGTCTATATATCATTGTATTTTAGTCTATCTTTTATAACAGACATTCTTAGTATCCATGATCCAGCTATTCTCTTCATTTAAAAGGAAGAGTGCATTGGCCTGAATGTATGGCAGGTGCCCAGGACTTGCAAACGGAGGTACCTAGCACCATAAATATATATATTCTCTTCCATGTTGAGAAAGCTTATAAATGAACAGTGGTTCTTTGAGTTTTCTAATGAGGCTCTCTCCCTTGAGTTCTGAGTGGGGCTGTTCTCAAGAACAAAATCCCTTGTTATTGCTGGATATCCCCACTCCCAAAGTGCTTTCTGAGTCACTTCAGTTTAATGCACGTTTGGCTGCCTTCAATGCACATTTGAGGCTTACTGATGTTCATGGGGACTATGTCAGAATCACCGGCAATAAAGCTGTGTTCCTCCATTTTTAACTTTGGAGCCAATACCATTCTATTTCAGAAGTTAATGTTCTAGGCTCTTGAGCCCTAAATCCTAAAGATTCTGGGTGAGTTCTGATCCTGGAATCCTCAGAAACTGAGGGGGATGTTTCATGATTTCAAATTCAGCATTTTCTTACATGGAGCTTTGCAAGCGGTTTGCTAGAGAAGGGATACTCTGTTTTGTTTCTGGAAGAACTAAAAGAGAGAGAGAGAGAGATGGGGTATAAGTGTACAAATAGCCACAATTTACCTGATTCTTCAGTAGGATATTTTTTTGTTGGTGATTATTATTATTATTATGGGTGACTTTCAAAACAATAGCTCTCAAGTATTTATCCAAAAATGTATGATGCGAGGTGGCTCAATTCGATTTTTTTTTTTGGTTTGGTGAGATGTCAGTTGGAAGATATCTTAATATACACAGTGTAAAAAATATTTTTTTGCTTTTGCAGGAGGCATAAGTTGTCAGGCACCATCTTAAATTCTTCATGAAATAAACAAAAACAGCATCAAGGTTTGAGATTTTTTTCTTCAATCAGCACAGGGAAAATTAAAAAAAATCTAACCAAGGATCTCTGAAGATGACACAGATTTTAATGGGGAAAAATAATGAACATAAATAAAATCAAAGCTATCTTGATGTTATTTGTCTTAGAGGAAAATTCCCTGGAACTTAGGCATCTCTTTAGTTTCTTCCTTCAGCGGGAGACTCCTTCCAAAAAGAAAAGAAAAATAACAATTATATAGAATAATTGCAGAACTGTGGTTGACAAGAGAAAAAGGATATACCAATTTTCTGGTTTTAAAATGGGCCCAAGTAGATCTCTCCAAATTAAAGTCTTCCTAGTAAATAAGATATTATATCTCCAAATACAAACTCCACCTATTTTGTTTTATAAACTGTAATGTCTAATGCAGTCTCCTTAGACATTACAAATAAAATATAATCTCCCTAGTACATGGCTTAATCCATGTAAAAAGATACTTAGGGAGATGATTCACTAATCAGGAACCTCACAGACAGCAGAGAGAATAGACGATGGTCCCTCCTATCTGTGAGGACATGAGATTTTATGACCTGGAAAGATGTCAGTGGAATGGGCACTTGAAGGTCCACACTAGCTGTTTGGCATGGATCCTGGCACTACTTCCAGGCCTATTCATTGCAGTCTTCCTGCTGGGTGCTGGGTGACTCAGGGGCTTGGTTTTGGCACACGCAGACTTTCTCCTCTGAATTTCAAAGGCAGTTTAGTTCGACAGCCGCTGAACAGAGTGGTTTATGTCTCAGGGAACAACTGTTTGGTGGCCAAAGAGAAATGATCTTGCCATAATAATAGCCTGCAATCTGCTACCTCCTTCCTTCCTAAAAATCTCAAAAGACCTCAGGAAGAACTCAGCCCAGGGAGATATCACTCTCCAGTAGAGAAGTGGAAACAAAATCATAGAGAGACCCAGTGCTTCTGGTCTGGATGAGTATCCCTACCCACCCTCCCAATCTCACCCTCATCAGAAACAGAACTAGTCCGAAAGTCTCCTGATGTGCACTGCTAATGATCTAGGGAAGTGATTTTTTTGCAACGACTTCCTATAGCTCAAGAAAGATGGGTCATTGCAATTGTCACTTGGTTTCTTGAGCAGTCCATATTAAGAAGATAGGCACAGAAAATCTCCATGAGTCACTTATCAACTTTTGTCCATACTTGAAGGTCAAGTAAATATCAAAAGCGATACTGACAACTGGAACAGATGAAATGAACGACGCTATGATTCCAGGGTGGAAAAATGCCCTTCCCTTCCATTTTCAAGCATCTCTCACCAGCACAAAATCCCAGTGAGATGTTTATAGCTCACCAAAATTTAACATGGAATTGTTTTTCAGTCTGGGGACAGGGGAGTGAGGGAGGGAGTAGGGGAGAGACAAACTCCTTCTCTGATATGAAAGCAGTGGAGAGGTTAAAAGTGTAGAGTTTTGGATGCAGACCACCTGGAATCAAATCCCAACTTCTGCTTATTAACCTTATAACCTTAGGCAAGTTGTACCATCTTTCTACGTTTCAGTTTCCTAATCTGTAAAATGAGGACAATACAGGCACCCCTGATAAAGGGTTTTTGTGCAAATTAAATTTTTTTAAAGCTTTTATTTATTTATTTGACAGAGAGAAAGAGATCACAAGTAGGCAGAGAGGCAGGCAGAGGGAGAGGGGGAAGCAGGCTCCCTGCTGAGCAGAGAGCCTGATGCAGGGCTCGATCCCAGGACCCTGAGATCATGACCTGAGCTGAAGGCAGAGGCTTAACCCACTGAGCCACCCAGGTGCCCCCAAAATTAAATAAATTAAAATATATGAAGCACTTAAAACAATGCCTGACACATGAAAAGCATCAAAATTGCAGCTAATATTACAGGAAAGTTAAAATTTTTTAGAATTTTAAATTAATGCTGAGTAGAATTTTTTAAAGAATAAAGGTTTGATCCTTCCAGCATGACTTCCCTTCTTTTCTATTAACTTGATCTCTTTTTCCCCTTTAAATATTCATTTTCTCTCACTCTTACTCCCTTACACATAAATACACACAACCACATAGTCACACTTAAAGGAGAAGCATTAAACCAGAGTCTGTAAACAACACCTTAAATTCTACATGTCACCTTGGTCATGCTATTTGTATATTAAAATATATTTTTTTAATTTTTTATATATTTATATATATTCATGTGTCTTTCCAGAGATATCTTATTTCTCAAAGGTAAAACTATAGTCATCTACAACGGAGGGGAATGAACACTAGGATATGAATCATTCAGTTGTGCTACAGACTTCCACCTTCAGCCATGATGGAGTAATTAGTAACAGACTAGTCCTCCTGCTGTAAACAAATATAAAACTGAAGCAGTTTTTCACTTTGGACAATAGTCATAGGAGGAATGTGATTCCTGGGAAAAGGAAAACACAGGATGTCCAGCTTCATAATCATCTGCAGCTTCTACCTAGAAACACCTTCTGCAATGTGGTGCAGGAAAGGATAGCTTAGGCAAAGCAGAATGATCTCATCTACCTGACAGGGTAAATACTGGAGTTCAGGGTTGCTTAGGTGGCTGAAATTTGTGCATCAGGTACCAGAGAGAAAGAGGCTATAGAGAAAGAGAGAAAGAGCTCCAAAAATATGCATAAAAATGTCCTTGACTCTTTCACTAATTTTAATTTTTAACTGTCATCTGCATAGAAAAAAGTCTGTGAGCCATGGCAGAGAATTACCAAGAAATTATGAGCTGAACAAAGATTCCAAAGATTGTAGAGGGCTTGAAGACATCTATGATCTGACAAGGCAGAACAGAGAGAGCTCACTGCACATACCGGGCATTCAGTTGAGATCTCAGAAGGGCAAAGTCTTAGGAGTAGAGTTATTGTAGTTCTAGAATAAGAGTTACTCTATACTCTCCCCCAAAATTTTAAAAACAAATCTCAAATGATCAGCTAATCTGTGAGTAAATTAACTACCTAACAGAACAAAAGTCAACACTATAATTCCACTTGCAACAATGTAAAATCCACAATGTCCAGCATACCTTAAAAAAAATCACTAGCTATTCAAAGAAACAGAAAAATACAACCAAGTGCAAAAATAGTCAAAACAAACAAATGCAAAGATAACACTGATATTGGAATTGCTGGACAAGGACTTCAAAACATATTAAGAACTTTAAGGAGAAACTAGACATAACAGGTGAACGGATGAAGAATGTCAGTACAGAAATGAAAACTATAAAAAGTACCAAATGAAAATTCTAAAATTATTGTATATGAAATAAAAATTTACTCAATTGGCTTAATAGCAGACTGCACACTGCAGAAGAAGAGATCAGAAAACTTGAAGCACAGAAACTAAAACAAAAACAACAACAAAAAAAAACCCTGAAAAAATTAATAGATCTCAGAGATCTGAGGGACAGTATAAAACAGTATAATATAGGTATGACTGGAGTCCTAAGAGGAGAGAAAGGAGAGCTTGAATCAGAAAAAGTATTTGAAGGCCCAATGACCAACTTTCTCTTTGACATTTGATGAAAAATATCAACCCACAGATCCCAGAAACTCAAATCTCAAGAAGCAAAAATACAAGCAAAATTGTACCCAGACACATTGTAGTCATATTGCTGAAGCCAAAGATAAACAGAAAAATCTTTTTAAAAGTTATCTATCTATTTATTTATTTATTTATCTTTAGTAATCTCTACACCCAACGTGGGGTTCAAACTCACCACCTTGAGATCAAGAGTCACATATTCTTTCAACTGAGCCAGACAGGCGCTCTGAAAAATCTTTAAAATAGCCAGGGAATCACATACAAAGGAACGAAAATTTAAAATATTGCTGACTTCTCATCAGAAACAATGATAGCCAGAAGACAATGGAATGACCTCTTTAAAATCCTGAGAAGAAAAAAAAAATTGCCAAGTGAGAATTCTATCTCCTTCAAAAAGTGATGGCAAAGTAAACCCTTTGTTTAGATAAACAAAAGCTAAGATAATTAATCACTAGCAGACTTGCACTATAAGAAATGTTAAAGGAAGTCCTTTGTGCTGAAGGGAAATTGCATATAAAAAGGAACAAAGAGCATCATATGTATATAACATATATATATACACACACACACATACACATACACATATATAAATTTTTATTTTCTAATTTTGTAATTTCCTTAAAAGAGTTGTGTAAAAATGTAGTTTATAATATAGGCGGAAGTAAAATATATGAAAATATCACATGAAATTCTTACAATATACATGAAATAGCATCATAAGAATTCATAGAAAATTGTAAGTTAAGAATGCAAATAATAATTCTTGGACCAAACAGAAAAAATAAAAATCAAGTAGTTTTGCTTTTTGTTTGTTTGTTTCTAAGATTTTATTTATTTATTTATTTGATAGACAGAGAGAGACAGAGAGCACGCACAAGTAGGCAGAGTGGCAGGCAGAGGGAGAGAGAGAAGCAGGCTCTCTGCTGAACAGGGAGCCTGATGGAGGGCTTAATCCCAGGACCGCGGGATCATGACCTGAGCCGAAGGCAGCCGCTTAACAGACTGAGCCACCCAGATGCCCCTTAAGTAATTTTGTTAAAAGCTAATAGAAGAGGGGCACCTGGGTGGCTAAGTGGGTTAAGCCTCTACCTTCACTCAAGTCATGATCCTGGAGTCCTGGGATCGAGCCCTGCATCAGGCTCTCTGCTCAGTGGGGAGCCTGCTTCCCCCTCTCCCCCTGCCTGCCTCTCTGCCTACTTTTGATCTCTTTCTCTCTGTCAAATAAATAAACAAAATCTTAAAAAAAAATAAAAGCTAATAGAAGAGTTAAGATAGTGCTACAGAATACTAAGTTATAAAAAAAGAAGGAGGAGAAAAAGAACAAAGTCTAATATGACAAATCAAAACCAAATAACAAGATGGTAGACTTAAACCCAATTATATTAGAAATTACATTAAGTGGAAATTGATTAAATATTCCAATTAAAGGCTATTGTTGAGGTGCCTAGGTGGCTTAGATGGTTAAGCATTTGCCTTCAGCTCAGGTTATGATCTCAGGGTCCTGTGATTGAGCCCCATGTCAGGTTCCCAGCTCAGTGGGGAGTCTGCTTCTCCTTCTATTTCTCTCCCTTCCTCATGCTCTTTTCTCTCTCCGTCTCTGTCTCAAATGAATAAATGAAAAAATCTTTAAAAAAAGGCTGCTGTTGTCAGACTGAATAAGAAAGCAAGATTTAACTATGTACCTAAGATTTGTGCTCTAAACATTAACAAACAGATGAGTTAAAAAAAAAAAGAATGAGAAAAACATAATATAAATATAATATATAGATACTAATCATAAGAAGGCTGGAGTGTGTTATTAATATCAGATGATATTAACAGAGATAATAAAGAATATTTCATAATAAGAGTCACCTTTTTAAGAAATAATAATCCTCAATGAGTGTGTGCCTATTAACAGTGCTTAAAAATACATGAAGCCAAAACAAACGGAATTAAAGGAAAAAATAGACAAACTCATAATTATTGTTATATATATGTTAACTCTCCTGTACCAGAAACTGATAGAACAAGTAGATAAAAAATTAGTGAGAATATAAGATTTGAACAATTCTATCAACCAACTTAATCTAATTAATACTCATTGAACACTATACTTAACAACTGCAGAATATACTCTTCTTTCAAGTGCACAGGGAATGCTCACCAAAATAGAGCATATATGGGGCCGCAAAACAAAGTTAAATAATTTTCAAAGGTTTATAATCATAGATGGTATGTTATCTGACCACAAAATAAATAAATTATAAATCATAAGTAAAAGATCTAAAATAGCCCCCAGTTGAACTTTAAATGAATAATAATTTTTAAAAATCATATCTAAAAAGTTGTGGGATGGAGCTAAAGGAAATATTTGAAATAAACAATGCAGGGTGCCTGGGTGGCTCAGTTAGTTAATTATCCAACCCTGGATTCAGTTCAGGTCGTGGTCTTGAGGTCATGAGATACAGCCCCACATCAGGGTCTGTGCTCAGTGGGGAGTCTGCTGAAGATTCTCTCTCTCCCTCTTCTTCTTTCCCTCCCCACCCCACTCTCCCTTCATCTCTCTTTCTCTCTAGAATAAATAAATCTTTAAAATAAATAAATAAAGCAAAAAGCTAGGAAAAGAAGAGAAAATAAAGCCAATATGTAGGGATAAACAACAACAACAACAATCATAATAAAGATAAGAACAGAGGCACCTGGGTGGCTCAGTTGGTTAAGCGTCCACCCTTGGCTCAAGTCATGGTCTCAGAGTCCTATGATCGAGCCCTGCATCAGCTGCCTACTCAGCGGGGAGTCTGCTTCTCCCTCTCCCTCTGTGCCCCCCTCAGATAAATGAAATTTTTTAAAAAAGATAACAGAAATCAGTAAAATAAAAAAACATAAAACTAAGAAAATAACATATTGCTTCTTTGATAAGATCAATAAATTTAATGTTTTCCTAGCTAGACTGATCAAGAAAAAAATAGAGAAAATACAAATTAACAATATAAATAATAAAAGAAGGGCATCACTACACATCTTTCAAACAGTAAAGGGACAATACAAGATTATTATGAATACCTTTATGACAATAAATTTGACAATTTACTTGAAATAGAATTTGTGTCCTAGACACTGATCTAAGACAAAACAGAAAATGCAAATAATCCTATATTCTTTACCAATGGGAGAAGAATTAAAAACTTTTCCCAAAGAAAACTCCAGAGATGGTCTCACCGGTGAATTCCACCCGAAAGAAATAATAAAAACTTATATAAATTCTTTCAGAAAATAGAGAAAAAGGGAATATTTCTCTATTTACTTTGTGAGGTTAGCATAACCCTGATAATAGCCAAGGACATTACAGGAAAAGAAAATTATAACTACTATCTTTCATGAATATAGACAGAAATATTTAACAAAATATAAGCAAATCAAATCCAACAATATATAAAAATGGTACTATATTGTGACCAACTAGAGTATATTCCAGAATATGGATTTAATATCTGGAAATCAATGTAATTCACATTTACAAGATAAAGGAAAACAGTGATACAATCATTTCAATATATGTCAAGAGAACTTAACATTCATGGAAAAAAAAAACAACCAACAGTTTTAGTAAACTAGGAATTAGGGAAATGTTCATAACTGTAAAGGGCATTTATGAACAACCTACAGCTAAGCTCCCTTACCTCACTATGTTCAGAAATAAGACAAGAATATCTGTTTTCACCATTTCATAACAATGTCCTGAATATCTTAGCCAGTGCAACAAAGGGGAAAAAAAAAAAGGAAATGAAAGTCATAAAGTTTGCAGGGGGAGAAACAAAACTGTTTTTATTTATGCATGACACTTGTACTTAAAAACAAGGATCGGTCCCCATCATATTACTGACCAAGTCACCAATCACCAAACCACATGACCATGTAGACAACTGTCAGGAAATCCCCTTAATATTCTGGGCTCGACCTTTCAGAATTTAGGCCAAAACAAGGGCAAAGCACATTGCTAGGGAGGGACTGTTTTCTGCAAAGGAAAGAATCCTGGCTAGAAGTGCCCCATTGCTGGATTTGCCGGTAAGTAATTGTGAGACTTTGAATCAGCCACTTAACCTCACCTTTGCCATTATATCTTCATCTGTCAAATGGGACAGTTAATCACTTCCAACCCTAAGATTCCAATTTTGGTCCTGAATTGGCAAATATTTGTTCATTCAGCTTCCAGCCCTAACCAAAATTAGGGAAGCGGGAGCAATGCTTCATCATTCCAGGTTCCTGAGAAAACAACCTGTTTCTGCTCCACAGCCTTGATGTTGACCGGAGACTCTCCTTCTTATTCGGGATATGGCTGACCGCTCTCCCCCGGGGACCTTAGAGGCCTCTCTCGCCCGCCCAGTACAAGGGGGCTGCATCTCTGCCCTACTTCTCAACTCTTTGTCATGTCAGCTGTTTTCAGTTCTTCGTTGCTTGGTACAGTCGGTAATTTTCCTACTTAGACGTTATCTGCTTCTTACCTAGACTTTATCGCTCTTGTTCACCGCTGTTTCCCTTTCTCTGGAGCAGTGTCTATATGAGAGGCTCAGTATACCTTTTTGAATGAGTGAATAAACTCTTGAGTTGCCACTGAACCAGCCTGCTTCTGGGTCAGCAAAGACCAACCCAGACCCTTCCCAGTCTACCTTTCAAAGAAAGTCAATGCAATTTCCATTATGCACAATATTTTTATTAAGCGTCACCTAAGTACATGTTCTGTGGATGTCAAGAATATGACAGAACTCCTAGCCAGCAAGGCTCAGAACCTAATGATGAAAAGAGACCAATAATAATAATAATCAGAATATTATAATGTTCTAATAATTATTTGACTAAAAATTACAATGCCTCAAATTCTATGAATACTTTCCAGTGTTCAAAGTACTTTCCTATGAATTATATCGTTTGCTACCAAGAGGGTGGCCATCTTTTTCTGTCATTGTTTTCAACCAGAAAAGAGACAAAGGAAAGATGAGAGGGATATCCTGACATAGCGGAAAGAACGTGAGGTTTGGAATTCCCTAGAAGGCCTATGTTCATCACTTTAAAATAGAATAATGACAATAATAATAAGTACTACTTACTATGAACTTTCTATGATCCCAAGCAGCACTAAGTTATGTTGTATAATTAATTCAGAGTCAGTCTATAATGGGTGACCTCAGGAGACTAACCTAGCCACTTTACAACTCAGTTTCTTTTCCCTTAAACAATGAAAACTTACCTGGTTATTGCCTGAATTTGAAATAATATACAATGGGTAGTTGGTATATGGGAGAAACTGAAAATATTAGTGTTTTTTTTATTTTTTTAAAGATTTTATTTATTTATTTGACAGGGAGAAAGAGACCACAAGTAAGCAGAGAGGAAGGCAGAGGGAGAAGGGGAAGCAGGCTCCCTGCTGAGCAGAGAGTCCGATGCGGGGCTCGGTCCCAGGACCCTGAGATCATGACCTGAGCCGAAGGCAGGGTCTTTAGCCCAATGAGCCACTCGGGCACCCCAAAATATTAGTGTTATTTTTAATAATTACTCCAAATCATATTTATTCCTCAGTTCCAAAGGTGCTCCAATATTTGCAAGTCAATCAATGTAATACATCACGTCAATAAGAGAAAAGATAAAAATCATATGATCATTTCAATAGACACAGAAAAGGCATTCGACAAAGTACACATCTATCATTATAAAAACCCTCAACAAAGTAGGTTTAGAGGGAACATATCTCAACTTAATAAAGACCATATATGGAAAAAACCCCAGCTAATGTCATCCTTAATGGGGAAAAACTGAGAGCTTCTCCCCTAAGGTCAGGAAAAAGACAAGGATGTCCACTCTCACCACTTTTATTCAACATAGTACTGGAAGTCCTAGCCATAGCAATCAGACAACACAAAGAAATGAAAGGCATCCAAATTGGTAAGGAAGAAATAACTTTCACTATTTGCAGATGACATGATACCGTATATAGAAAAGCCTAAACACTCTACCAAAAAAACTGCTAGAACTGATGAACAAATTCAGTAAAGTTGCAGGATACAGAATCAATCTACAGAAATCTGCTACGTTTCTATATACCAATAATGAAGCAGTAGAAAGAGAAATTGAAAAAACAATCCTATTACAATTGCACCAAAAATAATAAGATACCTAGGAATAAACCTAACCAAAGAGGTGAAAGACCTGTACTCTGAAAACTATAAAACACTGATGAAAGAAATTGAAGATGACAGAACAAAATGGAAAGACCTTCCATGCTCATGGACTGAATCAACAAATGCTGTTAAAATGTCTATGCTACCCAAAGCAATCTACACACTGAATGCAATCTCTATCAAAATACCAACAGCATTTTTCACAGAACTAGAATAACAATCCTAAAATTTGTATGGAACCACAAAAAGCCCAAATAGACAAAGCAATCTTGAAAAAAGCAAAGCAAAGCTAGAGGCATCACGATTCTGTACTCCCAAGTTATATCACAAAACTGTAGAAATCAAAACAGCACAGTATGGGCACAAAAACAGACACAGATCAATGGAATAGAATAGAAAACCCAGAAATAAGCCGACAATTATACAGTCAGTTAATCTTCGACAAAGAAGGAAAAAATATACAAGGGGAAATAGATAGTCTTCAATAAATGGTGTTGGGAGAACTGGACAGCGATATGCAAAAGAATGGAATTGGACAACTTTCTTACACCGAACACAAAAATAAATTCAAAATGGACTAAAGACCTACATGTGAGACCTGAAACCATAAAAATCCTAGAAGAGAGACAGGCCATAATTTCTCTGACACTAGCCAGAGCAACTTTTTTCTAGAAATATCCCCTGAGGCAAGGGAAACAAAAGCAAAAATAAACTATGAGGACTACATCAAAATAAAAATCTTCTGCACAGCAAAGGAAACTATCAACAAAACTAAAGGACAACCTAGGAATGGGGGAAGATATGTGCAAATGACATATCTGATAAAGGGTTAGTATTCAAAATATATAAAGAACTTATACAACTCAACACCCAAAAAAACAAATAATCCAATTAAAAACTGGGCAGAAAATATGAACAGATATTTCTCTAAAGAATACATCCCGATGGCCAACAGACACATGAAAATATGCTCATCAACATTTATCATCAGGGAAATCAAAACCACAATGATATATCACCTCACCCCTGTCAGAATGGCTAAAATCAACAACACAAGAAACAGTAGGTTTTGGGGAGGATGTGGAGAAAAAAGACCACTTGTGCATTATTGGTAGGAATGGAAACTGGTGCAGCTACTGTGGAAAACAGTATAGAGATTCCTCAGAAGGTTAAAAATAGAACTACTCTATGATCCACCAATCTCACTACTGGGTATTTACCCAAAGAATGTAAAAACACTAATTCAAAGGGGAACATGCATCCCCATGTTTATAGCAGCATTATTTACAATAGCTGAGGTATGGAAGTGTCCATAGATAGATAAATGGGTAAAGCAGTGGTGTGTGTATACAATGGAATGTTATTCAGCTGTAAAAAGGAATGACATCTTGCCATTTGCAATGACATGGGTGGAGCTGGAGAGTATTACGTTAACCAAAACAAGTCAGCCAGAAAAAGACTAACGCCATATGACTTCACTCATATGTGAAATTTAAGAAACAAAACAAAGGAGCAAAGGGGAAAAAGAGAGCGCATGCGAGAGAGACAAACCAGGGAACAGACTCTTAACTACAGAGAACAAACTGGTGGTTGCCAGAGGGGAGGAATGTGGGGGGACGGGTGAAACAGGTGATAGAGATTAAGGAGTGCACTGATCCTGACGAGCACTGGGTGATTAAAATAAATACTTAAAAAAATAATAATTACCCCAAATCTGATATTTTAGAGAAGTCTGTTGGCGACAAAGGCAAGCGGTGGCCACAGCCTGTCACTTGCTCCTGACCAGAGCTGTCTGATCACTGGGAGATATGTATCTGTGCTGGACCAGAGGCAGTGAGGCTTCCTGCCCAGCCAGGGAGTCAGAAGTTCTGAAGGATTAAAAAATAACAACCTTGGGGCACCTGGGTGGCTCAGAGGGTTAAGCCTCTGCCTTCGGCTCAGGTCATGATCTCAGGGTCCTAGGATTGAGCCCCGCATAGGGCTCCCTGCTCAGGAGGGAGCCTACTTCCTACTCTCTCTCTGCCTGCCTCTCTGCCTACTTGTGATCTCTCTCTCTCTGTCAAATAAATCAATAAAATCTTAAAAATAATAATAATAATCCTAAACCACTAGCAACTCTTAAACATAAATTTTATACAGTTCATTATTAATTGTGATATTTTATCTGCTTATTAAACAAATTAATGTCACTGAGCTGCCACAAAAGTGGCCCTAAGCAAGAACTCATCGACCAATCTGGAATTGGGGAAGGGAGGGCTTCATAAAAGAGGTGTCATCTGAGCTAGACCTGGAAGGAGGGTAAAACTTGCCTATGGGGTAATGAGGTTACTCTTATGGGATGAATAATTTGAAAGCAGAGGATAACACAAAATATTTGAGATCTCATCTACATATTTTTAAAGTAGGTTTATCTTTCTGGCACTGTTTTCTTTGCTGCTGTTGCTCTTTGAAAAAACGATTATTAAAGTAACTTACGTTCCTTGAGTAATTCCATTAGAGCTATCAATGGGGCTTGGGGGAGTTATTTTAGGGGTCAGAAAGAATAGACTGGACAGTTAAGCGTCTGCCTTTAGCTGAGGTCAGCATCCTCGGATTCAGCTCCAGGTTGGACTCCCTACTCAGCGGGAGTCCGCTTCTCCCTATGCCCCTCCCCCTGTACGTGCATGCCCACCTTCTCCCTCTCTGTCTGAAATAAACAAATAAATAAAAATCTTAAAAAAAAAAAAAAGAAGATGGACTGGACCCATGGACAGACATGCCACCCATCAAATAGGGAGTCAGCATGCAGGTAAAAGAAAATCAAATATACTGGGTTTTAGGAAGGACCAAATTTCAAACCCTTGGAACACTGGAATTTCCTAATGAATTTCCAAGAAAATGTGCTCATTGTCTGCCAGGTGGTAATCTCGGAAGTGCTAAATGCGTGCCCACAGGATAAAAAAGACCTTGTATATTCCCAGGTATCATTTTATCCATGGGAGACTGAGGATGGAAACACACGTCAGGGTATTCCTGCAGGTCTGTGTACGTGTTCCATTGCATGGCAGAGAGGAAAAAATACCACTTTTTGGTGGCACTAATGTGCCCAAGAACAAAATTTTCCAGATCTCCCCTGCTGTTCATTGTCCCCACAAAGCATCTTGTAATGTCGTCTTTCTTTAGGAGGAATTCCCCTGTGATGAGCCCCTACCATATACTAGTACTCCAGATAACTGTGGAAATGACGTAGCATTATCATTTCCATATTCCAACTGAGAAAACTGAGGCTCAGGCCCCTCAGCTAATAAGTGTCAGAGCCAGAGTTTCAACCAACATCTTCTACCTCCACCAGGCGGCCTCCTAATTTCCTTGTACCTTCTAATTACTTCTTAAGACTCCTGCTGAACCAGTTGTCTGAAACCAAGACTTGACTAGACATCAGATACCTTGAAGTTGGTCTGCATCTGTTTGCTCACCACTCTGCCTTTAATAACAATAGTCATTAATCATTGATTATGTGCCAAACGTCATGTCTAATACTGGGAATAGGAAAATGTATAAGATATCCCTGGTCTCAAACATTTCCTGATATAGGAAGGAATTCAATTTTATGCTGTATGTATTTTTTAAAAATCCCTAGCCAAAAATCAATAATAAGTAATGATAATAACCAATAATAAAATAACCAATAATAACCAATAAAAATAACCAATAATAAAATCAACCTAGCCAAAAATGATTGAGCAATCCAAGTGGATAAAAGAGAAAAATACATTGAAAAAGGGATCCTTTATGGGAAAGAAATGGGAAAATCATATCCCAAGTTGTTCTTTCTAGAAATTAGGAATCATGAACTCTCATTTTATCCCATGCTACCAGCATTGCAGAAAGGAACAGATGAAAATATGAACTATGAAATTGTAGCTAACAGATTCAATTTTGCTGGATCTTGTTTTGTTTATGGGACTAATGAGTCCCATTCTGAGCCTATGACAGAGTTGCCAGTAAGGATCGTACCAAAATCTTGCTAATGGCAGCCATGTGGTACCACTCCTCATTTTACAAATGGGAAATAGTTCCAGAGAAAGGGACTTGCTTAAACCCTCAGGATGAGGTACTGGCAGTTCTTCGATCAGAATCCTTGCCTCCTTGCCAGGTTGGGGGTCTTCTTGCTTGACCATGGGTACAGGGTCTACGTGAGTTTCAATATATACTGGATTATATTTATCATAACTGACGTGTGAAAAGGTTGTCCTGCTTGTAAAAATGGAATGCACATATGTTATCTCTATCTTGAGATTCTGACACTCTGAGGGCCCCTACGAAGCAGATACTATTATTCCCATTTTACTGATGAGGAAAGTATGACCCAGAAGAGCCATAATATTCCTAATTATCACACAGCATGCAGCAAAGAGAGCATCAATCTAGATTAGTAACTCTTGTAATTCCTTCACACTGAGTTTGGGGCAGGCAGAGAAAGGGAACTATACACTAAACCAGTTCTTTGAGGCCTTAGAAAACAGCAGGATCTTACATATCTTCCTTCATTTGAAAATGGGATTTTCCTCCATGAAAAGACTTTCCCAGTTAACTGAAACAGACCCCTCACTCTCCTTACTCCCCTTGCTTCAGCTCTCATGTCAAGTGCACTTAATGGAAGGCTTTCCAAAGTGCTTTACTATTTGGAACAGCTTTTCTGAAAAGTAATTTGGTAATAAGTCAGCCAAAGAAATAATTAGGGATGTTCACAAAAATTTAGTTACAAATATTTTCCTTACTGAATTACCTGTAATGGCCAAAATTTTTTTTTTAACTTAAAAAATTTTCCAACAATAAGGGATTGGTTACTGAGCCTATTTTGGGTTTTTTTTTTAAGATTTTATTTCTTTATTCAAGAGAATGAGAGACAGAGAGAGGGGGAATGGGAGAAAGAGAAGCAGACTCCCTGCTGAGCAGGGAGCCTGACGTGGGGCTCAATCCCGGGACTCTGGGATCATGACCTGAGGAGTAGGCAGACACCTAACTGACCGAGCTGCCCAGGCACCCCAAGCCTGTTTTTCAAAACAAAACTCTACACTGATGCACACAGTAAGATGCTATCTCTGAGTAGTAGGATTATGGGTATTTTGTCTTCTTTTTGATTAAATGTGCTTTCTAAGTTTTTTCCAAAGAAAGTTCATCGCTCTTTAAGAAAATTTTAATTTTTTCAAAATGCAAATGTCATACAATTGAATAGCAAAATAACAAATAACCCAATTAAAAAATGGGCAGAGGATCTGAATAGATATTTTCCGGAGAAGACATATAGATGGCCAACAGGTACATGAAAAAGTGCCCAACATCAATAATCATCAGGGAAATGCAAATCAAAACCACAATGAGATATCACATCACACCTATTAGAATGATGAAATAACAAGTGCTGGCGAGGATATGGAGAGAAGAGGACGCTTGTGCATTGTTGGTGAGCATGTAACTTGATGCAGTCACTGTGGAAACCAATATGGAGGTTCCTCAGAAAATTAAAAATAGAAATACCATACAATCCAGCAATTCCATCTCTGGATATTTATCTGAAGAAAACAAAAACACTAATTTGGAAAGATATCTGCATCCCCATGTTCACTGCAACATTATTTACAACAGCCAAACATGGAAACAACCTCAGTGTCCACTGATGGATGAATGCATTAAAAAATGTGATATATACATACATACACATACATGTCTACCCACGAGGGCTATTACTCAGCCGTAAAAAAGAAGGAAATCTTGCCATTTGAGACAACATGGATGGACCTACAGATTCTATGCCAAGTGAAGTCAGACACAGACAGACAAATATCGCACGGTCTCACTTACAAGTGGAACCTAAAAAACCAAAACCCAAACAAGGCAAATCAACTTACAGATAGAGAAGTAGGAGAAGTAGGGGATGTGGGGGTGGGCAGATGGGTGAAGGTGAAGGTATAAACTGCTAATTATGAAATGAGTAAGTCCTGGGCGTGCCGTGTACAGCATGGAGACTCTTGCTAACAATACGATATTGTGTAGTTGGAAGCTGTGAAGAGGGTGGACCTTAAAATTATCATTGGAGGAAAAAATTTATGACTGTGTGGTGACAAATGTTAACTCAATTTCTCGTGGTGATCATTTCACCATATATACATACACTGAATCATCTTGTACACCTGAAACTAACATGTTATACGTCAATTCTACCTACATTAAAAAAAAAATGACATGTTGATAAGTTGAAAAAAAAAAGCATAGGTTTCTGTCGTCTTCAGAGGAACGTCATCTCACTTTCCTGATGGTCTGGCCATCGGCATGAACCTTAACTGCCCAGACAGGGGCTAGACATTCAGAATATACCGAGATGTGTGGGGCTTGTTTCCGCTCCATGGAATGGTCTTGGACTGGTGTGCTTTTTGAGTTCTCAGGACTGCTTTTTATAGTCATTCTATCTATTATCTCAAAACCAGCTTTTCTGGCTTGTCAACATCAATGTCACAGTCGCCACCCCCCAATTTCTAGTCCACAGTTTATAATCTGAAGTGGGCTGGGAAGTTAGATCGTGAAGATTGAGAATTATTTATGAAAGAAATGCATGTGAAAGTCACTGAACAAGTATATAGTACTGTGCAAATATATAGGCTCTGATTATATTTTTTATACTATTTTACACATTACACATGCATTGATATTTATACTATTGCTTCTCAGTTTCCTTATCTGTGAAATGGGTGTATTTCTATACCTACCTCCTACATTCACATGAGTTACTATTTATAAGGCACTTAGACAGATGTCTGACACTTATTAAGTAATGAGTAAATGCTTGTTAAAGAAAAAAATAAGCGATTAGAGTAAAATAAAAGCACAAGGGCTCTGAATCAGAGCTTGAAGGGCTTTGACACGAGGAAAGTGCTTGAGTTTTATGGAATAATCTCTGACATCTATTCTTATCTTCTCGGAAACTTTTCTGGTTTACTGCATAGTTCTCAGGCCTGTTATACACACATACATACACACACACACGCAAACACACATACACACCGGCGTAAGTGCCAACACACTCATCACCCTGCCTCCTGTCTCCTAAGATCCCCCGGGCTCTCACAGTCAATTCAGAGAAGGAAGCAATATGACTGAAGATATGATATCACTTTTCAACAATGAAGCAAAATTTCTCGATACAATAACAACAAAGATAATAATACTATGCATTGAACATGTTCGTTCTTTTCTGAGCTAAGCACTTTACATATCAATTCATTTAACTTCCAGAACAATCCTCTGAAGTAGGGACTATCACAATCCCCTCTCTACAGATACTGAAACCAGGGCCTGGAGACACTTAGTAACTTGCCCCGAGGTCACACAGCACGACTCACACTGACTCCCAATTGCAGTGCGTGGAAAGCTCCTATTCTCAAGTCTCTATCATTTGATGGGTGCATGTAATTCCCAGGAGGGAGTAATCCATAGAAGAATGAGTATTAATTGCTTGGCCTCAAGTTAGAAGTCTCTGGTAGTCCCAGTTTTACTTCCGCTCTCTTTTGCATAAAGCACTGGCTTATCCTAATTTGGTTGAGGAATCACTGGGGACACGAGGAGCTTCTCCAGGGAACCCTACTTAGTTTCCTGCAGTTGGAGGCAAAAGTCCTGTGCTTCAGTCCTCCCTTCTGATCCTTTGTTGCTGGGTGAACACAGTGACTCGATTTCAACTGTTCAAGCCTCGGTTTCTTTATCCTCAAAGTGGAGACAGTGACCGCTGAGTTGGTTGTGAGGGTCAAAGCAATAATGTTTGAGAAAGCGTCTTATAAACCCTAATGAGCCATATAGACAGGGAGTAGGATTATTGTTTACTAGGGAAAAAATGTCCTCTTGTTGATCTTCAGTTTGAAACTTAGAGTGATGGCTGACTCCCCTTCCACAGACAGCAACCTTAGCCATCCATGCCGCTCAGAGGCCATCTGAGTTGGGCCACTTTGGGACTGACACGCCCAGAAGAGATTCCATCAGGATGCAGATAAATTGTCCTTCATATCTTCGAAGCACTCAGGCTGCAGAAATGTGCTTGAATTGTGGCAATGAATAGGTGTACAGTAAGAATACCAGTACAGACACCAGTAAGAACTTCACCTAGTGTATTAAGTTCATCAGGGAAGACTCGGAGAACTCCCTTCATGGGATATTTAAAAACATTAAGTCCTTGTACTTTGAATGTTTTAGGAAATGACCTGAGACCCGGCAGAGACTTGGATGAAATGATCTCCTCTTCTTTCCCACTCTGTCCTGCCACAAAGATCTTGCATTAAGTCCTTTGCTCCGTGTTTCCAATCATCCTCGTTTAGGCATACTGTTTTCCTTGGGCCTTAGATCAGCTGCATCCACAATACCAAAGACAGCTCGTTAAGGTTGTCTTATTTCTTTGGTGTAGTTTCTGGCACACACAATCTCCAAAGAACACATGTGCACTTTTATATACCTCAGAACGCAAGAGACTGTGGCACTCAACTTCTCCAGAAAAGTCTGTAATTACTATTGATGATACTGAATATCTCCTATTTACGTAGTGCTTTATACCCTCCAGCATCCTCTATTTTGTTAGATTTCAAAGCCACTATTATAATACAGATAGGCAATTATTATGGTCCATATTTTACAAAAGACAAAATGGAGACAAAGAGATTTAACAAGCTGCCTGTGAGGACACAACCAGTTAGTAACCGAAATGACCCTCAGATCCTGAGTATTTTCTACCACTCACATTAAAAAACAAACAAACAAAAAAATCCACCTACATTCCATGGACCACCCAAGACAGAAACAGAATAAGAAGAGGCAAGGGATTCCAGACCAATGTTTACATGGCTATTTAACCTTCCAGTCCCCAGAAATCCCAGGGAACTCTTAGTTCCTTCTTGGCACGAGACATTCTACCCATTCTGACCACAGAAAACCCGGCCAAGAATTATGGTTGCCCTACCTGGGAATCTTCCACACATGGCAGCTCCCAATAACGAATCCTGAAACGTCTTACAAAGATCAACCATAGACAGAGCACTTTACTTGAGGAAGACCAAGCTTCCTTCCTGCCTCACCACTCACAGAATTAACAGCCTGCTCAGGCTGAAGGAGGGCAGTTGTAATCTGACTTGTAATAGGTAGGAAATACCCCATCGCCTCCTAACTTCTAAAACATTACTGAAAAGTTCCTAACTTTAAGAAATTTTCAAATCACATCAAAGAGGTAGAAGGAAGATCACATAACTCAGTTCAATATAATAAGATGAAACTCTCCTTGCAGTATGAGTCGGTGCACATCTAGTTCCAGGGGCCTTGTGGAATCCATACAAGAAGGGTCCTGTATTGGGTGCGGGTAATGGATGGTGATGGAAACCTTAGTTTTAACTATTTTTCCCATTTTGTACTTCAATTTTTTGACTCCATCATTTTATTAACAGTAGCCACTTTCAAATGACTTTTGTGGCCCTTAAAGAAATAAAAGCACGTTAAAAATCACAAAAACAAGCTAAAGTACACAATTTTCAAGCAGGTCTATATTGGCAAAATAGCAAAATTCCAACAAAAGTAACACGAAATAAAGTGGACCTTTACCCATATAAACCCATTAACACTATTTTAACATCACTTTCCTTTGCAGAATAAAGGATATCTAGTTTAATTGAAGATTATTTGTCCAGAAAATTTTGAGCATCACAAAATTCAACAAGTCTAGGCCAAAATAAATATCTAAGTATATATTATAAATTCTCAATAGCTTGAAAGAAGAGAAATAAGAAATTATTCAGAATTATGGTTTATTTTAAAATAATACATACCAATTTTTTTCATGTACAGTGCATATTATAAGGTAAGATATATGAAGGAATTAATAAGGAGAATGAAACATGTAGCTGCAATATTATAATTCAAAATAAGCCGATGTTACATAATAATGAGTTTTAAACACAAAAGCTTCATGTTATTTCATTTATTTCAAATATTTCTCCAACAGCATCACAATTTTTCATTGTTGGCCTCGGAATTTTCAGGTTAGGGCATCAGTTATAAGTCTCGCTGTGTATTAATAAATTTGCCTACATTTTCATAGGCAAATTTGGATTAAATTCTTATATAACTTTAACACTGAGCTAAAAATAAACATGGAAAAATATTGGTCTGATTCTTTGAAGGATTTTTTAAATTAGAAATAACATATTAAAATAAAGTTTTATGTAAACTTAATATGGCATAATTGGGGCATAGATTCTATGTGATCCCAAAACCAGAAACTCAATCACCAAAAACCAGAAACAAAATAAAACAAAATAATAACAAAATAAGCTTTTAGTTTTTAAGAGAAAGCCACTACATTTCGGAATATCAATAATAATTTTCCAAATTAAGTTTCTATAACCCATCGCTTACACTATCTTTCTTCAAGCTGGCCAACAAATGTGTGTTTTAGGAATACCAGCAAATTTCACGTATCTCCTTCTGTATGCATTCTTCTACTTGGGATGACATTTTCCCTAAATTAACATAATTCCTTTATGTTTTTAAAAAGACAAAGCACCCTAACAGGACAAGATGCTTGGAAGCCACACACAAAACAATAAAATTATGGGCGCCTGGGTGGCTCAGTTGGTTGAGCGACTGCCTTCGGCTCAGGTCATGATCCTGGAGTCCCGGGATCAAGTCCCATATCGAACTCCCAGCTCTGTGGGAAGTCGGCTTCTCCCTCTGACCTTCTTCCCTCTCGTTCTCAGTTTCTCTCTCTCTAATAAATAAATAAAATCTTTTTATAAAATAAAATTACAACCTAAGGTGTTTTTTTTAGTACTAAGGGTAATAAAAAGATTTTTGCATTTTTCACTCAAGATTTCAAAGTTCACCGAACTAAGTTTTGCTTCATTCATTACTAACGTGTATTTATCTTTGCAGAGGAAATATGGAATCTGATTAATAGCAAATGTATACTTCCAATATTACTACCCTTTTGGGCCAAGAAATTAAAAAGAAAAATTCTCAGAAAATATTAAGTGGAGTCAATTGTAGCTGCATCTCCTTAAATTGACCAAACTAGGATTCTGCCAGTCTTGGCGCGTGGAAATTTTCTACATCAGTTTTCTAGTAGTGGAGCTGAGTGGGCATTAAACCTTCCACAATCTCACATCCAGCTTCAATGTATCTGCAAAACAGCTTCCGGAAGGCTTTGATGATCAAAGTCTTATCTCTGAAATGAAACAACCTATCTGCGTTGCACCTGTAATCTTGACCTTTCACAAGAATATTGGAACACAACTAACCTAAAGACTAGGCCAGAGAGGAAAAACCCAGATCCAGACCTAATCTCTTTCTAGATTCATGTTCCTATGCTTCTTCTCATCCATCTCTTGGTGCATAAGCCCACAATAACGACAATCAGGATAATGTAGCTGGAGGATATTCACTAACTCAAATAACCTAGAGATATTCATTATATCCCAGTCTTTACCTACTGCCCTCAAATGATTATAGGTTGAATATTTGTGTTCTCCCCAAATTCATATGTTAGAACCCTAAATCCTAATGTGATGGTATGGGGAGGCGGGGCTTTCAGGAAGTGATTAGGTTTAGATGAGGTAATGAAGATGGGGCACCACAGTGGGAGTAGTGTCCTTATAAGAGGAGACCAGAGCTCACTTCCTTAATGCATATGCACTGAGGAAAGGTCATGTGAGGGCACGCAGTGAGAGAGTGGTTGTCTACAAGCCAGGAAGCTGGCTCCTACCAGGAACAGAATGACCCAAGACCTGGATCCTGGACTTCCAGCCTCCAGAACTATGAGGAATAATGTCTACTACTAAAGCCACCCAGTCTATGGTATTTTGTCACCGCAGCCCAAGCTGACAAAGACAAATGGCACAAATGCCTTTCGAAAAGAAATCACCTGAGTCCTGTTATTCATTCATTTACTTATTTATTGAACAAAAATGCACTGAGTGCTGCTATGGGCTGGGGGCTGCTGCTGTAGGTACTGAGGATACAGCAGTGTGTGTTGGGGGTAGGGGGAGAAGGAGTCCAAATCCTTGTTCTCGTGGAGCTTACATTCTTCCTCAAATTGTCACCTCCCAGGACCACACTGGGAACATCGCACCAAATTAATTAGTTATACAAAAAAAAATCCAAATGTGTGTGTGTACATTATTGGTATAATAGATTCACACTGTACCTTGATTCTAAAGGGTGCTTGTGTTTTTAAAGACATAACCTCCCACACTCAATCTGTTATCGCACAGAAATGGAAATGGGGCACTTGCTGGGAGGAGAATATGAACTTTGTAATGATGCATCCTTGTATTATTTAACTGGTTGAAATGAGCATGTATTCATTTTGTAGCTAAATATAATTCCATATCTTTTAAATTTTACTATCAGCCCCTCAATATTCCTAAGAGATTGAAATAGGACAGATGGAAGTGAATGAGGTCCAGGGAAAGACCCTGAATTAAGAAAAGAGAGAATCACCTCACAGAAATTCCTTCTCCAATACCTAATGAAATAACAACAAAGTTCTCTAGTAACAACTCACAAGGAGAGAGGCACAGCCAAATACTATAAGGCTCAAAAAGTGGCAGCTGAGAAAGAAATCAATTCTGGGGCGGAGTCAGGCAGCAAAATGGCAAGGCTCCTAACTGCATCCCGACTTCTCAAAAGCTCTGGTGATAAGTCGAGCCAATCATGAGAATTCTCACCTAAAATCCCAAACCTAGTGAGAAGCAAATTGAGGATATGCTAGTATTTTTCTTCTTCACAGCAAAGTAGTGGAAACAGATACAAGCAGCTGCTTGAGAGATACAGAGGCAAAGGAGGCTGCTTCTGGCAGAAATGGAGACCACAGGGCTCTGTCCTGAGTGAGGCATCGATCTGAAGCCAGAGATCATCTATTCATCAGAAGGAGATCCCCCAACACAAATCAGATGCTGTAAACTCTGGTACAGGACAACTCATAAAATCTCCAAAGGGAAAGCAGAACCCATGCTGACTAACAAAGCCTGCCGTAGCTGAGCCCTCTCTGTTCCCTCGCTCTCAGGCTATAGGAAAAACTAGACAGCTCTTAAAGTGTAGACTCTAAGGAAAAAATCATCGCTACTGTGAGATGGTAGTCAAAACATCACTAACACTGTAAGAGTAGATAGAGAGAAGATACGATATGCATAGAAGCCTGATCAAAATTAAAATAGGTCACCAATGCAAGTATCGCAAGGTACATGCACGAACCCATGCACTAACATAGCATGCAAAAGACACACAAATAATCAGCCTGGAAAATGTAACTCAAGAAAGAAGAAAAATTCTTCACATGTGCATTTAACTAAAGAATAACCTAATAAGAATATGAGTTTATAACATAATAAAACACAATGAGATGAGAAAGATCAGATCTAAGGGAATAAATGTATGCCAAAACATACCATTAAAAATTAATAAATAAAAATACCAAAGGACAGACAGCATAGACACAGCTGGACAGTTATAGAATAAAGAACTGAGATAATTACAGTGTATGCATACGGAAAAGTATGGAAAAGATAAATTAAAACAAGTCAGGGAGAAGTCAATAGGCATGGAGGATATAAATTATCATCATCATAATAATAATAGATATCTTTAAAGCAGCAAACTCAATAACTACAGTGGGAAAAAGTATTGAAAGACCTAACACAAGAAAATTTCTTTAAAAAAAACCGCAACCTTAAAAATCGTGCTTATTATGTGCCGGATATTATTCTGTGTATTTGATACACATGAACTCAAATCATCCTGAGGATTCTATGGGGTAGGTATTATAGTCATTTCTATTTTACAGATCAAAACACAGAGGCATAAAGGGATCTGGCAACCTGCTAAAGTTTTACAGCTAATAATATAAAGCCAGGCAGAATTGAGTCTATCTATTGAAAAGTATTGGCTGAGTTCTAGAAATACTGAATGCAAAACTCACAACACCAAAATATAACGAGGATAAAGAAAACACTTCTCAGACATTCAGTCAGAAAATGTAAATTACAGGGGCTCCTGGGTGGCTCAGTGGGTTAAAGCCTCTCCCTTCGGTTCAGGTCATGATCCCAGGGTCCTGGAATCGAGCCCCACATCGGGGTCTCTGCTCAGTGGGGAGCCTGCTACCCACCCCCCGCCTGCCTCTCTGCCTATTTGTGATCTCTCTCTCTGTCAAATAAATAAATAAAATCTTTAAAAAAATGTAAATTACTTACAAGGAGAAATAATCACACTGATCGCCATCTCCACAATAATTCTCTATGCCAGAGAGAGAACGGAAACATAACTACATAGTTCTTTAGAAATAAGGTGTGACCCAAGAATAGAATGTGTAGTCAAATACAAAGGCAACATATATAAAAGAACTCAAAGAAACAGTACCAATGAGTTATTTGGAAAGAGATAAAAATGTTTACAGTGAAATTGGGCCAATTAAACAAATCCAAATAAAGAGCTCAAGGATGGAGAAGCTATGGTAACAAAATATAACAAAAGAAGTATAAACACTAGACAATAGCTATGAATCATGGCTACAGAATGATACAAAACTTGATGATGTACAAACAATAATAATATAACTAAATAACAATCACACATACTGTTAATGATAAAACAGTAAAAATCAAAATGAAAGCAAAGGAGGTGGGAGGAAGAAAAAGTGCTTGCTTGGCAGGACATAGGTCAATTATAGAAACACGTGGGGTCAAAAGTAATGGTGGCAACTTGTGAAGGTACATCATAATTTCTTCTTAGCCTTAAAAGGGATATTTTAAGAAATGATATTTCTCATGATAAAGCAACGTTCATTTGCAGTTTAGTAATTTCTTTGATTTCTTCTTTTAATCTCAGTACAGTTAAATGTAACAATTCTGTTTAAAACAGTTGTATGATCCCATTTTGTATGAAAGTCATAGTATCTTGAGTGTCTATCCCCACCAATTCATCCATCCATGTATTGTTATATTTGTCTGTGCCTAGGAAATCTTTAAAACCACAAACTATTTTTATTTTTTATTTATTTTTAAAATTTTGGGGGAGAAGAACAGAGGAAGAGGGAGAGAGAGATTCTTAATCAGGCTCCACTCCCAGCACAGAGCCCAATATGGGTCTCGATCTCACAACCCCGAGGTCATGACCTGAGCCCAAATTAAGAGTCGGACACTTAACTGACTGAGCCACCCAGGTGCCTCCAAAGCACAAATTCTTTTTTAAAGCATAACCTATCTTTAAAAGCAAAAACGATAAAATGATTTTATATAAAGAAAGAAAGTTATGATAATACATTTGGGGAGACTGATGGGGCTTTTAAAATCTCCTTTCTTATATGGTGAAAAAAATAAACAGAAAGAAACTAAGTAGTAAGGGACACACAGGGGCTGTTATGATCTGAGCCAACATTCATTCCATTCTGGTATTCTGATTTCCTATTAGGAATTTAAGTGGTACAGAAAAACATCAAAAAGGAAGTTTTTTTTAAAAAAAATCACACCAAGTCCTACCATCTAGAAATAACCACCATTATCATTTGGGTCAGTATCATTCCAGAAACTTTTATCCAGATATCAAGATATAAGAATTAGTGGATAGATGGATAGATAGTTGAGCAGATAGGAAAAATATTATAAAAATGAAACAAGCCTGTATATGCTAGATTTACTAACAAAAAGATTACGTTTAACGCCTAAACCATGATATCATCCAAAACGAGGAAAGAAATCAGACCACAATCTTTCAACACCCGGTTTAGGGTCTATGTCCGCAGGACACCTGCTTCCCTAGATGCATCCACCACCAGGCAGATGCGTAGATGTGACATCACGGTCCCACCTCCACACGCATACATATGGCCTCCTCCCCTGATGACGTACATCATCCCGAGGTCTGGCTGAGTCTTGTCCACACTTGCAGAGGGGACTTCCTTTGCCTGACATGTCACACCCCACTGTGACATGAAGGCACACACGGAGACATCAGAGCAGAGAGCTATGATGCACGCGTGAGAAGTTTTGAGGGGAAGGGCAGTTGAAGCCAAGAGAACCAAGAGAAGCAGAGGGCTGAGGGGCAATGACATGAGCACAAAGGAGCAGAGGCAGAAATGGGCAGGCACCGGGTGCCAGGAAACAGAGCCAGAAAGGTAGAGAGCTGCGGGGGCAGTCGGCGGCCGGGGTGGGGGGAGACGTGAAGTAAAAGAAGGGCCTGGTTCCCACCCTGAGACCCACAGAAGGACACTTTCCTACTGACCAGTATGAACAGAAATGGGGATGGAGGAGAACCGACTCACCTTCACTGAGATCAAGTGTGGAGGGAAAAATGACCGCAGCCCCGGAAATGGCTCGGTCAGGACACAGATGGTCAAAACTGAGATTTAAAAAGAGCTCTTATCAGAGACGTTTACATCTAAGACACCTGGAGCAAGATGGCGCACGGACGCCTGACAGGTTCCGCTTCCTCATCTGCGGGGAGGAGGCGCTACGTTATCTGACCACGCAGGTCAAAAGGACACGACCCGGGAGACCAGACACACAAAACACATGACAGAACTCTGCGAGAAGACATTGGACATTTGGAGGCCGTTCTTTCACACACACACAACAGCAGCACGCCCGGTGATTTGGCCGCTTCTTGGCAAGCGCTGATCGGTACTGGGTACCCTGAGAACACAGGGAAGCCTCACTAAGGCCCACTCGGCTTCTCAGAACACCAGGCTCTGCGATGGCGCTAATGGCGTCACTCTACGTCAGTTTCTGTCAGACGCTGTCTTATTGTCTTGACTTCCCTCAAAGCAATATAAGAAACTAAACTAATTCGAGCCACCTACTTAAAATATGTTTTTCTCCCAGATCACCCTCAAATAGCATCACCAAAGGTCAACTCCCTAGTCCAAAGGTTTCAGTGGCTTCTGTCGTGCCTTGCAAATTTAGCACAAAGTCCTTTGCTCGGCATTCTTCTTCCTCTACATCCGGGCCTTAACTATCTCTGTAATGCCCTTTTCCTCCTTACTATTCCCACTCAGTCCTCCCATCACAGCACATTACCCAACACTAACGGAATACACCATGCACCCACCACGGCAGACCATTCCGGTGGGGTTCCCACAGCCAGACATGCTTTTATTCATTACCTATCAAAATCCCAGGGCGCCTGGGTGGCTCAGTTGGTTAAACGTCTGCCTTCAGCTCAGGTCCTGATCTCCAGGTCGTGGGGTCAAGCTCCCCCGAGCTGCACATTGGCTCCTTGCTCAGCAGAGAGTCTGCTTCTCCCCCTCCCACTGCTGCTCCCCCTGCTTGTACTCTGTCAAATAAATAAAATCTTAAAAAAAAATCCTACTCAATTTAGGAGGCCCAGCTCACATGTGCTGAACCCCTGAACCCACATCAGAATTAAGCATTCCTTTCTTTCAGTGGCATGGCCATTTGTTTTGACCTCTAGTTAAATTTAATATATGCTGCTTTATATTAGTTGCTGTTTAAATCTGTCTTGATTTAAACCTGTCCTTAACAGGTAGTAAGTGAATTTATTGAGCATCTACTGTGGATGCCAGGTGCTTTCATAGACCTCATCTGATTTTTCCTTCTGTTGCTAATATGTGGCATCATGCTCATGGGCTCACACATGTTGGTGATCATAAATGTTTGTTGTATTATTCTACAAAGAGGAGGGGAATGGTTTGATTTCAAGCTTGAGAAGGGATGTTACTCAATTACTCTCCTTTCGGGAACTTAATGAAAAAAATGAGAGGAAGAGCTATCCTGATCGACTCTGTTGGATGAAAAAGAGATGGGGTGAAAAATACTTAGTCTTTGATAATTCTGTCTCCAAAAAAATGCCCTAGCTGGAAAACACCTTCTCTTTTTCCACTTGCTTTTCCTTGCCCCACCCAGGAGCTCAGCATCATGTCTCTATTCTGCCCAGAGCCAGACCTCATTACGCTTGCTGGTTCTAGCCCTAGACCAGTCACTAATTCTCTGTGGACTTAGGCAAGACGGTGTCTCTCCATCTGCCTCTGTTTGTCTTGTGTAGAATGGACAGTTTGGGCTGGATGATCTTGAGGGTCCCTGCCAGTTCCATAAAATCCTAAGATTCTATGTTGAATCAGCATATACAAAATGACTTGGGTATTGGTTCATTCTTCAGCCCAACCTACAAACAAAATATGGAAGATTATGTAAACAGGGCGATAGATCTCTGTGTGTGTGTGTGTGTGTGTGCGCTTTGTGAATGTTTTCTCTGTGTGTGCATTGTGGGTGAGAGGTGGAAATTTGTTAGTCCACGAAAGTACATTTTCAAACAATTTTAAAATTTATTCAATGAATATATGAATAGCAAAAGCATTGCTTGGTTACTCCCCATGAAGATTTACCACTTATGTTGCTGTTGTTAATAGGAAACTAATGAGGAGTAATTGTATTTAAAATTTTAACTACATTAATCTGACAATTGAGGATCACTTTAAAAATGCACAGACCTACAGAACTCAAAGATCAACATTAACAAGTAAGTTCTCATTTACATCTAACATCTGACTAATCATCCAGAAGGATCTTCTGTTGAACAAATGAATGAATACATCAACAGTGTTGCATCAACTTCTGCATAGGGAGAGGGAGGATGTAACTATTGATTCTAGTCAGATAATCAATGAAAACATATCACTCACTGCTTATTAGCCAGTTGATTTGGATTCAACTATTCTTTGTAAAACCATAAATTAGACTGGACCAAACATCCCCTCAGACAGTTTAGGGGAAAAGATGCAGTTCATAAACAAAGTATATGCATATAAACATAGCCACATAAACCTGAGAACCTTCATCCTGATTTTGGAGGAAGCCACCACACAATCATTTCTGCCTCCCCGAGAATACATACAACCTCCTCTCTCCCTCTGTTGTCAGAGAAAACCTAGAATAAACAGGGGCTTCAGCACTGCTGGGATCAGGGTGGGACTCACACCTTTGTTTATATCACATGTTTACTTGGGATAATTTGGATATTTCACCATGACTGTTGGACCCAAAGCTGCATCATAAAGGGTCTCAAATGTGCAAGTACCACAGTGGTCCCAATAAAAAGGCTTTGACTATATAAGGACTATTAATTTGCTCTAAGTAAAAGCTGTTTGCTTTGCGAAGGAAAAAAAAAATCTTAAAAAATTAGGAAAAGAAAAAAAAAAGGAGACAACAAATTTTTTGGATTGGCTAATTTTGGGTGGGCCTGGGGCAGCATGATATGAGATTCTGAAGAAAAAGGAAATATCCAGAAAACAAAGAGAAAAGAAGAAAGAAAAATAAGTGACTAATGTACCCTACTGGGTAAAACATATTCTTAATGCAAACAAATGAGGAGCAGAGGACTCTTCTAATACAAAAGACTTTCAGCTATGAATTCATTCATTAATTCACTGGCCCTAAGAAGGCCTAACCAAGCCAGGTTACAAGAAGGGGCACAGTTTTGAGGTCAATGTAGTTCTATCAATACGATTTAAAAAAAAAAAAAAGGAGTATAAAAATCCCTTTAAAAAAAAAAACAACAACCAAAAAGGAAAAAGCCTAATTGGTTAATAAAATTTTGAGCCCAAAATTCAATACACTATTTTTTAAGACTTAACTTCCTCATACATGTTAGCATCTTTTCACTCTATTGATTGCCTTCCTAAAATCAAATATGTGTTTTATTTATTGAAAAATTTCCCGAAAAGAACATTTCCTCTAAATCTGGTTTCAATATATTAATAAAATAGATTTGACTTTTTTGTTTGTTTTTGTAGAAATTGCTACCATTTTTTTCCTAAAAGATTTCTTCCCCAAAGTTGTATTTTTTTTTATTTCAGATATTTAAAAACGATTACTACTTTTTCAAGGATTGTGTTACTATGGAGTAATTAAGATTTTAAAAAGTTAACCGTCGTTATGACTCAGAAGGCCTTAATCCAATTATCAGGGTGAAGGATGAATTGACCTTTTCCCCTCATGATCCCTGTTTCCAGTTTGGAAAAAAGAAATCTTTTTCAGATAATACTGATACCTAAATTTACCAAAATATGATGGGCAAATTTAACAACAGTGAGATTTTAAATAAGCTTGAATACCAATTAAAAAATACTTGTAGTCTATGAATTTTGTATTTATGTATGTGCACTCCTGCAAGAAGATAATAGTATAAAAAAGAATTTCATATATTTATAATACTTGTTTAAACCTGCCTCCAATAATTCTCCAAATTTAATTTCCTATCATCAGATTTTTTTCTTTCCTTTTAAAAATATTTTACTTTTTCTTTCTTTATGCTGCTATATACATTATTTTCTTTTTTGCTCATTGGCAATATTTTCAACAACAAAATCAGTAAATAATGGTGCTTACAACACTGAAGGTTATAATTATATTACCTATTGCTTTCCTTCCAAGGATCTCAAGGTGGTTTACTAAGAGAAAATAAAATCAGTTTTCTCTTTTCACAGGATTTAGCAATTTGACAGTTGTGATTTTTTTTTT
The DNA here is from genome assembly GCA_028533885.1 of Nasua narica. Lineage (NCBI taxonomy): Eukaryota > Metazoa > Chordata > Mammalia > Carnivora > Procyonidae > Nasua > Nasua narica. Next base: position 14,457,469 of record CM052815.1, read on the forward strand.
TTACTGATATTGATGCCAAACCATTTTAGACAGTGCCTTTCCCACATCATTGTTGGGATTTCCCCATATTCAAGATTGGGGATTAAATTTTTATTTATTTAATGATGTTTGATTCAGCATTGTCAGATGCTGACAACTGCATAGTTCCATGATCAGTTTTTTTTAAGGAGGCAAAAAGGGTTCTAAGGTTTAATTCAGAATTGAGGGTAACTTACTTTTTTAAAAAGACTATTTTATGTCAAAAATAATGTCAATATTTAGCTTATTTATGTGGTAGACTGCACTTTAATTTTAAATGAAACTTTGAAGAATTTATATCTTCTGGGATACTAGACAGCTTAAGCCAGCATGAGACTATGGTTTAACATTAGGGTACCTTGAACTACAAATGGTTAAGTTCTACTTTCTAAGTGAGAAAGATGAGCGAGTGTCTCAGCTTGTAATAGCGTGTGTGTGTGTGTGTGTGTGTGTGTGTGTGCATACCCACGTGTACAAAAATACCTTAATGAAATTAACATGTGGACAGATGTTGCGTATACAATTTCAGGGTTTTGATGACATCACTCAGCTGAGAGGTTGGAATAATCTCCCCATATCTCTCCTTACCCCGTACCCTCCATGTCACTTATTAGCTGGTGACATTTCTCCCTCACGCTCTGAGGATCTTTAAGATCACGGCGCCCTTCCCTACCTTCAGTAAATGTATATTAGCCTCCAAGAGTGGATGGCACCAAAAATACAATTCTGACCCCCTTGAAAAGAAAGAATTAACAGGGATCAGCTTCTCTTCCTGACTGCCATAAAACCTCCATTTAAAAAAAAAAAGAAGAAAGAAAGCTGTACTAGCCAAATTTTTTTCCCATATGGGTGCATATTAACAGACAACAGGAAGAGTAGGAAAAAACCCTCGTATATATGGAAAGATTGCCCCTGGCCTGTGCCTGTCTACCCAGGAAAATGGCAGTTAGAACGAGGAGAGCAATTGCTCCAGAAATTTATTTTAATCACTTGAGCTCTCCTCTCTTTTCTGCAGCAGACACAGTATCTAAGTGCAACAGGTTGGTGGTCACGACGCAAAGTATGAGAAACAATGAAAGATTTGTGAAATCTTTGAAAAAAAATTTTAATTTGGAGCAATTTGGTGACCTGGGTTTTATACTTTTTTGGGGGGAATATATGATTTTTTGAATTATAATCATTTCTGAAAATTTTCATAAATTTGACATAATTCTATAATATGACTCCTCAAGCAACTGTCAGAATCTACTACTTTGACCTCTTATAAGGCTCTCCTAACATGTAAAAATAAAAACCACAACAAAAATATTTTTGCCAAAAAGCAAAGCAGTAAATAACAGTCTCTATTTAGTGTTATGTATAATCCTTTTGTAAGTATAAATATCACAAATAAAAGAACCTATTTTGATGTGTTATATTAAGATCTATAAATTTTATAATCTATGAACATATACAGGAAGGAAAAATAGAGATGAAATCATACTAGTGCTAAAATATAAACTCTTAAAATTTATGTTAGTAAAAAACAATGCTCTCAGTTTAACATTGTTTCTGGAAAAATATTTTGATAGCAATTACATTTCTAACTAAAAAGTTAACTCCAAAAGAGATCTTATTTTCAAATTAAGGAATGAATTTATAAATACTAGAAGAATGTGGCACCCCTCCCAAAAATAAGCATATTAACGAATCATCACATATCTCTCTGGAAAGTTATATTTCCTTTGTGCCACATGAAAAATTGATGTTTTATATTCATAAGTAAAATATCTTAGATATTTGAGCTTTGGTTAAATGATGATCTTCACTTGGGTAAATTGTCTTTACTGTTATACAACTTAACCATACAGAAAACAAACAAACAAAAAAGAAACAAAAAATTTCACATTAAATCTTGGATTAGCTGAAAGGTAGCTCACTGAGAAAAGATTTTCAAACATGAAATGAAAAAAAGGGGCACAGTTTATTTTTAAAAGTCCCCCTTCTTTTAAAAAGATTTCCCTTTCTCTCAGAATTCTAAAGCATCATTAAAAATTTTTAAGAAGCTAATAGCTAATCCTCAAAAAAGCAATAAACTTGTATTTGTATTTCTAAAATACCACTTGTTATTTGAAAGGATAGCAATTGTTTTCATGACCACTTCATATTTAAATGTAAACATTTCTTGTGTAAAGCTACCCGAAACAGCTTTTATTCTAGACAAACTTCCTAAAAGGTAATATCAAGGGGGAAATCTCTATGAACTGGAGGATTTTATAAGCCTGCAAATACATAAAAATACCAGATGAGTACTACAGCTTAATATGTTCTCTCAACATCCTAATTTTAATTCTTTAACATTTTTTTAATTCTTTAACATTTTAATGAACAAATTTTAATCCAGGAAGCTGCCTAACAATAAAATTTTTTTTCTTTCCTTTAAAAATTTTATTATAAATGACTGCCTCTGTGCCCCATTATTTACATATGTTTTAAAAGAAAAAGAAAAGTTAGGCATAAGAAAATTCATTAGAGGGAAACTATTTCCCCTTTTTATTTAAATATTATTTCATTAAATGTGAATATTAAGGTTCAGAGCTGCTGGGAGTCTAAAGGATAAAATTTGGGGGGCTATAGCTAATTCACTCTTTTAAAAATTATTTTATAGTCTCTCAACTTACTTTCTGCCCCATAATCAGCTGAGAATTATAGAATTTTCCAGACGATTTCATTTTGGTTCATCAAACCTCTCCCCCCAGCAAGTAGTTTTTCTGCTCTCTTTTTCTTTTTCCCTAGCTTAGTGTTCTTGCCACAAATTCAAAGGGTGAAAAGACCCCTTAATCTTAAAAAAAAAAAAAATCACTCACTCCCTTTGAAACAAAGAGTGAAACTACTTCTCTACTTGATTTTTTTTTTCTCTCTCTATTAACCTAAGATCTGGACCTGAAAGATGAGCTGACCTGGGGATCCTAACTCCTTTATAGAGTTAATCTAAATTATTTGCCTGTTGAGGTATTAAGCGGTCATTGCTGTTAGAATGACTGGCTGTCCTTAAAGGCTGGGAAGCCCTCAAGTTCCCTTCATGCTATCACTATTTGTTCAGCTCCAGATGGGTTCACCACGTCTAGAAAATCCTGGTATGATCTGATGCTCTTTGACTCAAGACTCATCTCCAACCTCATAACAATTAGTAACTTTATATTTCTTCTTTCTTATTCGTCTTTCAACTTTTCCAACGAGGGCAGGACTTTATTTAATCTTGGGTCTGCAGGGATCCGTCTCAGCTGTAACAGTGAATATCCCTTGAGTATATGCTACATGCCTGAAGTATTAGACTGCATGTTTCCTGACATCTCATTTCACCTCTCCAACCACGTCGTTAGGAAATAGGTACTTTAATATCCCCATTTTACAGATGACAAAACTGACTTGGAGACACAAGTTGCTTGAGGGCATGAAGCCGAAAAGAGCAGAGTTGAGTAATAAAGTGAGGTCTCACTAGCATCAAGGTCCATGACTCTCAACCACTAGGTTTTACTGCTTCCTCAAACTAAGCTATCTTTATCCTCCCCTTAAAAGTTTTCAAAGAAGAGCTACGGGGACTACAGATGACATATCCCTGAGCTTTTAATTATGATTTTTTTTTTAAAAAAAAAGATAGAGGAAAAGTCACTGAGTAGAAGCAATGAGCAGGCTCTCAGTTGAAGTGGAGAGTCTATACGGGAGGCTCCAATTTCTGTGAAAATTAAATAAAATCGATAAAAAAACAAAAACATCTTTTCTTTTCTCATTGGGATGGCCTCAGATGTACTCCACAGGTCTGGGGGGAGACTTGGCCTTTTTTTCTAGTGTTATCCAGAAATGTAGAGACTACATCACATTCTCCCTATAATAACCCCTGCCGTTTGCAGCCAAGACTTAAAAGAATTGCCTGATGGGACGGTAAGTGGATCGCAGGGAGGAAAGCATAGATCTTTTTTTTTTCCAGGGGGCAAGAAGAGACCAAAAGATTTCTAAGACCGTGAAAAGTTGAAGCTGGAAGAAGAAAAGAACAAAGATAAAATATGTGTGAAAAGGAAAAGGAAAACATGCTTCATGACAGCAAGTAGTGCCATCCAGTCCCGCCCTCCCGTTTCTCCTTCACTGTTTCCTTGGTGGGAATCACCTAAGCCCTGCAAATTAAGGACTGGATAGAGGCTGACAGTAAAAGGTGAACGGCAGGCATCCTAGGTGAGTCACTTATTCTCCCTGATCAGAAAGTTAAAAGAGAGAGAGAGAGAGAGAGAGAATGATTTGCAAAAACAATTGTGATTAAATTCAATAGATTTTTTTTTAAAAAAGAACTCGAAAGCAAGGAATTAAAAGGGAAATGAAACCACAAAGAGATAATCTTTGTGTAGGGATGCATAAAGTAGAGAAAAAGATTTTCCTATCAGCCCTTCTGATTTGCTCCCAGCTGGGTAATCCTGGGCACTGGCAGGCTGTGGGGCAAATGGACAGATGCTTCCAGAAAAGATTATCTTTTATCTATCACTCAGGGAATAGCTCTGTCTATATGACGGCTGATTCTAGAATCCAAGCCTTATATGCCATTGCTATATGTGTCAAACAGAAAAAAAACCTATAATAATAATATTATTAATAACGATAATAAAACAAGAGCAACAAGAAGAACAACTAACATATATTGAGTACTAAGCAGGTACAAAGCACTTTCCCTGCATAACTTCCTTTAATCCTCACCAGAACTTTAGGGTTGCTATTACTATCCCCATTTTACAGATGAGGAAATTGAAAAATTGAGAGACTGGTTTGCATGTAGTTTTCTGTATGTTAGCCTCAGCCATAGAGACCGGCTGCCCTCTGGCTCGTGTAGAAACACACATTTCCCCCCGTCCTCCCACAGTCTACCTCAAAATCTTTACAAGGTCAGATCCGAATCCAGGCAGTCCAGGCAGTGGCTTACACGGGCCCTGAGCCTCAGGCCTGCTGACTAAGAGCATCTACGTCTCTCTGCAAGTAAGGTTTGCATCAGCTTCTGATCAGAACTACAGTCAGTAAACACCCCTTGCCCTAAATGAAAAAAATCAAGGCCTTCATCATGGCAAGGAGGAATTCTGAGGGCTCTGAGGACAACGAAGGAGAGGCTCTGAAACACGGCACTGGGATAAAACCTTTGCACACTGGCCTCCCCTTGTCCTGCGGTAAATGTCCTTCCTGTGCTATGCGGAAGCCAGTCTACCAACCCACAGCGCACTGCTCCTTTCCTTCTCAAGGCATCCCTGTGTGGTCTAGCTGTAATGTTCCCTGGTGGTCAAAAGCACCAAAAGAAATCCACCCTGACATTCAGACCTACCACTGTCCAGCTCCAACGCAAACCTCTCTTCCCTCCACCACTTGTTAGACTCTGCCAAGAAGACTTAACCTAAAAGATGGATTGTCTCTTGGAAATTCTATAGGTCCAGGCTAGGCTGGGCCATGAAACGTCTCACCTGCTTCTGTCCCTCGGTTCCATGCCTGCCTTGCCTTTTGGTTACTCATTTTTCTATTCTACATTTACCTTGCTGTTAGCATATTAAGTAAGTCCCAGATATTTGTTCTCCAACAAAGGGGGGACTAAGATCAGGATAAAAATGCAAGAGAGAGCTACTAGAAAAAAAAAACAAGGAGCAACTAAAAATCAAGCTTTGGTGATGCAATCTAAGCCTCAAATCTTCATATGGTAAAATGTAGGCCTCAGAGACTAACTAGACAAGCAAATTTTAACTTCAGGGTCCTGTGGGTTTTTTTTTTTTTTTTTTTTTCCTTTCCTATTCTTGTTTTGTTTTTCTGGGAGGAAGTTCCTAGCTTCATTGGGTTGTCAAAGGGAGAATAACTTATTTATATCTCCAATGCCTAGACAAAGGCCTGATCCATAGTAGGAACTCAGTAAACGTTTGTTGAATGGATGAAAGGATGAGGGGTCTGAGCTCTAAAGCACCTAATTCTATAGATGGAGAAATTAAGGCCTAGAAAGGATATAATTGTTTTCCTGTAAGGTCATGAACCTGGGTAGTCAGGACCAGACAGAATAAGCTCTTTCAACTCTTTCGACTGCTAGACAGTCCTGTAGTTTTGCCTTTTAACCTAGTTGTATCTTTCACCACATTTCATTTTTCTTCTTCCCAAACTATTGCTTTTTAAGCAAAGAAATGCATCTCATTTGCTAGTTTAAATCTGCCAACAAGTGCTCATCCCCAAGGGGAGATGGAATGGAGGGCAAACAGTGGGGAGAGTCTATGAAAAAGGCCACCAGAATGATGTATTTGTCACGGGCGCTCACAGCATGGCTATTTTTCCTATGTGCTGGGGACAGGATCACTCCCACGGCATCGAAATCGCTGTCGGCGATGGAAATATACAAAGCTGAAATAGTGGAGTTCCATCTGGGGGCTGGCAGAAAGTCTTAAACTTAAAACTGGCCAGGCCAGGCATCAGTCCGACAAACAGATGATCTGCAGCTTTCTAAAAGATGTCCGAGGAACAGGGATCAATGGATCCCCTGCCTGGTTTGAAAGTTCCTTTTGAGGGTCTTCCTTACTTGTATAGTAAGAGATCCAGGAGATCCTGGGAGAATTCAAATTGGGCCTTGCTACCCTCCTAACAGTTCAAAATCAAGCCCACCAGGCAAGAAGGAAGAGATTCAAATGCCACTCAGAGAAGAGATATAGGGGAGAGGGGCCTAGGCCTCATGGAACTACTTCATGCTGGAACAGTTTTTGAAAGAGACCAATATCTTCGATTCTATGACACAGCAAATTTCTTGTGCTGATGACTTCCTCGGCAGAAGGAGGCCGACATGGAGTTCTAAGTTCAGGCCATGTCAGAAGAGAGAGAGAGAGAAAGGAGAGCCGTGCCTAACCTAGGAATGCCTCCAGAATGCTAATGGCCAGCAGAAGAAACTTCCAGTAAACTCTTCTTTAAACCCTGGCGTCCTAAATGCAAGTCATTTTGGAAGGGAATCCGTTATAATGCCCTAGATTGTGTTTATTGATTATCTTATCATTTGGCAGTGGTAGGAAATATTTAGTAAAAAGAAAGAACCCAGAGTAGACAATAAACAATCTGAGTTTGAGCCCCAGCTGTGTGACCTTGGTAAAGTCACTCAACCTCTCTGAACCTCTGTTTCTTGATTTATAAAATGAAGGAACTGGTCTATATATCATCTATAGCTCTTTCTAACTTTTGCATGCTATATATTATATCTAAGTTTGGGGTTGAACCCATTGACAGATTTTTTCCAAACATGATTAGAAGAGGTTACCCTTCAGGCAAGAAAAGCCCACCTGTGTATTATTTTCTTAGATTTCTCTGCAGTGCAACTGAAATATCAGTTAAGGGAAGACCGGGAGAGAGGGAGATATTAACCTCTTGGAGTGAACAACAACACTATTGCGCAAAGATTCCTGTTGTAAATTTCAGATCTTTATATTAAAAAGGGGAATGTAAAGGAAGTTAGGGTCAGGGAATGATTTGAAGACCTTGCCCTCACTTTACGGGGTAAGATTATGGAGGATTCCAGTCAATTTATTTGTTCTTTGAGTTCCACTTGCAAAATGTAAACATTTCCAAAAAACTCATGTAGCATTTAATTCATACAGCAAATAGGTCTGTCGCATAATGATCTGAAGGTTTTCTATGTAAGTGCTTCTGTTCTCCCATGAGCCTCAAGTTTCCCCTTAAGATTTGTGGCAGTTTCCTACATTTTGCTCACATGACATCCAAGGATTAGCCAGGTAGCTCGCTTTCTCCCTTCCTTACAAATCTAACTGCCCTGGGCTTTCAAAATTCTCTGCCAAGCTCTGAACTGAATTCCCCAATAAGAATTCACAATATGACTCAGAAGCTCAGAAAGGCAGCTAAACAAAAGCTCTAAGCAGAGCGTGTTGCTGGTTAATAGGAAAAGTAAACATATTTAGCGTTTAATGCCTTACCCCTCAAAGGAAAAAAAAATCAATAACCTAAAATTTTTCCTACCTGTCCTATGTTAAACTTCAGCTAAGGAGAAATAACTCAACATTTCAGTTTCCTCAGATAAATTGAGCTCAGCAAATAGCCTTTCAACTCTACGTATCCCTGCCGCCCACCCCCACTGCCAGAGGCCTACAATAGCCTAGGAAGTGGGGGGGTGGAGAGGGAACCCTGCACCCCACAGATAAGGTCCTGTAGGCCTCAGTCCTGAGGGAATCCGCACACCCAGGCCCAAGCCCTTCGAAGAGACAAAATAGGAAGGGGGCCTGCTTCGGGGGACCCTGTGTCTTTCCTAATGACCTCTATGATGGGTGCCTTTCTTTGCCAAAGATTAAGCCACTGAGGACAGCCCCCAAGCACTGGATCCCTGATTTCCCTTTGCTGTATCACCAAGTGCCCAAGGTGTGTGTAGTCTCCTTGGTTCTGCCCTGGCCAAGGGGCCATGAGCGCTGAGGGATCTTTGCACTCACCTGGGACTCCAGAGCTCATGCGTTTAGACTCTTCAGTCCCTGTGGCCTCTGAGACTCCTGCCTCCAGTGGCCATGCGTCACTTGTCATGTAGACCTCCAGCTGTCAGGACAGGTCTGACTACCTGAAAAGGCAAAAAGATGGGTAGGGTTACTCTGCAGGCTCAGGAGGAGAATGGGAGAGACTGGGGGCAAGGACATTTCCTAGGAAATCAAGGAGTGGGTTGGCTGAAGGAAGGGAAAAGGGCAGAGGGGCACGTCAGGGGCTGAGAGCTACAACGCAGGGATGCTGATGCCACAGGAGAGCTTTTCAGAGACACTTACAAAGTCCCTGCTCAACCCCCGCCCAGCCCACCCCCAGTTTGGGAAGTCTCTGGGACAAAGAAGAGGGCCTGGTCTGAGATTGCAGCCAAGTGTGCCTAGTATTTTGACTCAATCTCAATCCTTTCCTATGCCTCCAACCTAAGGCAGATAAGGCAAAAGGACTCAAAGCAACCCCAGGTCTTGGAAAGAGGATAGAAGGGCCAAAGGGGTGGAAGGGAGAAAATCTGGTTCTAGCCGTGGGTGGGGAGGAGAGACAGAGGGGGAGAAGGGCAGGTGCAGAGCAACCAAAAGGGGGCCAGAGAGTGGCTGCAGGCAGAACCCCCTAGCCTGGCCCAGCCACTAGGGGGCAGATGTCCGGGGTGAGAGGGGTGAATCTCCGAGGCGCCTTTACCCCTTCCTTAGCTCCAGAGACAGCCTCTCGTCTTGATTTTCTAACACAGCCAAAGGCTAAGCTAGTTGACTGGGCATGAGAAGCCAAGTTTCCCCGGGGGCTTCTCCGGCACGTCCCACTCCCCAGGGAGAAGCCAATTGGGTGAGGAAGGGTCTCCAGCTGTCGCCCCTACCCCTTCTCTATAGGGACTCCAGAGGTTGACATCAGAGGCAAGTGCCTGGAAGTTTCCATCAGGCCCCTGGCTTACTAGGTGACGTGGCTTTTTTCAAGAGGGGCGTGCATTAGCAGTTGGAAGGTTCTAAAAGATTACCCACCCCCCCTTCCTCAGCAAAGGCAAAGTGGGGAGAAAGGGGGAGATCCGCTCCCACTGGCCTCGGGCTGACGCAGCTGCTTTGAAGAGGAAGGAAAGAGGCACAAAAAGCCACAGATTATCACTTATTGTGAAGGGAAAGGGGAGGGGGTCCTTTCCTCTGCTTCCACCCTGACGGAGACACCCCTCTCCGCAAGACCCCCACGCCTGGCCGGGATCAAAAGTGAGGAGCCTCGGCCAGCAGGCAGCTGCCTCAAGGCAGCAACAGTTGTCTGGCTGAGGCGAGCGAGCCAAGGACTCGCTCCGGCGCGCACGACGCCGGCTTCGGCCGGTGCTCCGGGGCTCTGGAGCCCCTGCCTCAAACCTAGCCTCCGTGGGAGAAGTGAGGGGACTGGGGACGCAGTAATCCCGCACAGCCTGAGCTCCGGGGGCTCAACCTCTTCTGTGCAAGTTCACTTCTCTTAGGTCACCTCTCTCCCAAATCTGGTGGAGGTTCAGGCTTTTGGGGTGAGGAGAGCTTTCAGGTTGGGGGGAGGTGGGGGATGTAAGAAGTAAAAGACAAAAAAGGAGCCGAAGGGACACAGGGCGAAGCTATTTTTAGCCTAACGTGGCTCTACCCTTCTCCCTCCGCGGGAGCTATCGCTCCACAGACGGCCCCAGGTGAGAGGCAGGGAGGAACCCCCCCAGGGTTTTTGCTTTTGCTCCGTCTCCTCTGCAGATCTTAGAGACCCTTTTACTCTCTCCGAAAACGCAATCAGGGAGGGAAAATCTCCTTTATCTGGGGAGAGGGGCTCTCATTTAGCCTCAAAGGTTTGAGTCCTCGCCTTCGGTGCCTCCTCGGTGCCTTCTCCCAGGCTGAGCTATAAAAGACTGACTCTGTCCAGCACTCTCGGACTCCGTAGCCCTTTCCTACGGTAGAGTCTGGGTGCTTGGCTAACGGAGAGGGGAATGATGGTGGGCATTTAGTTTGCTGGAAGAACGGAGGTTGGGGTGCGGGGGGAATTCAGGCCCTCCCTGAAAATGGGAAGCTTCGCGGCCCTCGGATCTTAGGCTCTCATATCCCTAGACTCATCCTCCATCCGTGTGCTTCCCTGTGGGCGCCTCTCTGTGTCTGTGCGTCCTTCTGGTCCAGTCCCTAAGGGCGTCTAGCACAGTTTCTAGCTGGCGAAGGACACGGGGCGCAAATCATGGCGAAGGCCTGATTTGTGCCACTTGTAACCGAAGTGGTAACGACTGCAAGGGGAGGAGGGGGACCCATAGACGATCCTCAATCCTGCAGCTTTGCCTCCCTCCCCAGGACGGGGCGCCTGGAGAGGCCAAGACAGGGCTGCTGCTGCTACTGCTGAGCTGCTGAGTCTGGTACAACCACATCTCTCAAAAGCTCCTTCTCTGCGGGGGTTTCCCCAGTTTTCGCCTGTTTTACCCCCTTCCGTGCTACTTAGTTTTGAAAAAGATGAGATGGGAGAGACCTGAGGCTGCAAAGCGCCCCAAATTAGGTTGGAAGCAGGTGCGGGGCGAAGAAGAGACTCCGGGGAGCGGGCGGTGCCTGGGTGTTTTCCCTCTTTTTCAGAGCTACCCAATTCACCGCGGCTCTCCTCATCTCCGGGTCCCCCACGCTAGGACAGAAGATGCTGAGGGCCTCCCGCTCCTCCCTCAAGGGCTTCCCCACCCCTATGTTGCAGAGTTGGATCCTTAGGGTCAAAAATGACCAGAACATGTCCTAAACTGATTCATATTCCAGGTACTGACTTGGCCTTAAGATAGGATCCCCCATTATTTTTTTGCAGTGGGTGAATGGGGTTATTCGGGGTGTGGGCGGGGGGTGCGGGAAGACACAACTTCTGTAAACTTTTATTGTATTTTAGCTTCTTTTCACTTCTCCGAAAACACACGCACACCGCCTGCTCCAATTCCCCCTGTGATACAAAGTCGATTTAAAAGTTGGGGGCGGGGGACCAGCGCGGATGACAGGCGGGTGACCAATGCCTCAGGGAGCGCGGGAAGGACGGGAGGGAAAGGATTGTTTCTGCCGTGGATAACGGGGAAAGGGCTGGGAAAGGCTCGGATCGAGCCGCTTCGGGAAGGTGCGGGCTTCGGCTATTGCTGCCGGCTGCGGTCTTCTCGACGAGCGCGCCCTCCGCGAATGCTTTTTGGGGTAAGGGCTTCCGGCTATTGAGTTATGTACAGCAAGCCCAGACCGCAAAAAGATTCGCGAAGGGCAGAGTCTGCTGGCTTCTTCAGTCCGCCGCCGCCGCCGCCTTCAGCCCAGGATGTCTCCGAACCCCGGCGCCGAGCCCGCTGGGTCTCCCCAGCGCGCTCCATCACGGTTCTGCCTTCCCACCCCGCGCGCCGACCGCCCCTCTGCCGCTCCTCCCCGCACCCCCCGACCCATCCTTGCGTTTCTCCACACCGTCCGCAACCCCCCAACTCAGCCCGCACAGACGCGAGCAAGGTGTGTGGAGGGCGAGAAGAGGAGCGCGGAGGGGAACCAGGGATCCCGGCGCCCAGCCTCCACCCCTCTTCCGTAGACCGAGCACCCCGAGCGTCCCCGCCTATCTGGCCTATCATCCCCATTCCCCTCTCAGGGTTCCGCCAGCCCCGGCTGCAAGGTCGCGGATCTCTGAACAGGTACAGTTCGGATTTCCCCTGAACCCGCTCTTGTCCCTTCTAGTCCCCCAGCCGAGCTTCCAGCCGTGACTACAGGCGCTGCGTAAAGAGAAAAACTCCCCCAGAGCACTAAATAAATACAGACGAGGCAGCAAGCTCATTGGTGCGGACTAAAATCGTCACTCACCAATCAGGAAAGAGCTCACATTTCCCTTTTTTTTTTTTTTTTCCAGAAGGGGGAGGGAGGAAAAAAAATATTTCCATTTCTAATTATTCAACAAAACCCAGACTGGAACACATTAAAATCTTGTTGTTGCAAAAAGCTGGTCAAGACCCCTACCTCCATTCCAGCCCAAGTGAGGAGAGGGTGCAAGATATTGAGCAAGGAAAGGTTCAAGAGAGACAGACCTCTCCCAACGGGACCCAAGCCAGAAGATTCAGACAGAAAACGACAGGCAAAGATGAACATAAAATAAACCCAAACTCCACGCTAGTCAACCTATTTCTAGAAAAATGAGACTGTTTCAATCCCACCCTCAAAAAAAAAAAAAAAAAAAGTTCTGAATGCTCAAGAGAAATGGTGAAGCTCCTCCCTCTGCACCCCCTTCAAACCAGTCTAGATATTGGGTGTCTAACGGCCCACTCGCCTCAGGTGCCCTTTCATTGCTGCAGCCCCCCCTTCCTCCCCATTCTGCAGAAGGTTGAGGGGAACAACAAGGGACGAGCCCCTAACTGATTGCCCACTCCCACAACGACGGGAGATTCCAGCATCTGCAGGAGGAAAAAAGGGGGAGCGGAAGGGAGACTAGGGTGGAAGGAGGAGGGTGATCCTCCTTCCCTCTCCCCTGTCTCAGCCTAGGCCCTATCTACCATCCCATCCATCCAAACTTTGAGGAGCTGACCTCTTTCCTCCCAGTGCAGCGCAATCCTTCCCATATCTGCTCTTGCCCACCCCCCCCCCCCCGCCCTCGCGCCCAGTATCCAAGAAGGGTGTGGGCAAAGGAATGTTCAGACCACCTCCCTCCACAGCAGTAGTCCCCCAGTGGAGAAAAACTCAGCCAGGGTGGGATGCTGCAAACATTGCAAGAAAGTTGCCATATTTGTTCTCTGCCACCCTGGAATCGACGTGCAGGCGGGCGCGGGAGCACACGCGCTCTTGCTCTGCAAGCCCGGAATAAACGTATCTAGACGAAGTAGTCACTGTCTCCAAGTCCCTGTCGACCCACCCCCTCCGCCCATCCATCACCCTTCGCAGTTCTGCGACCCACCCACTCTCCCACGGCATCCCCCCGGCTAGGCGACCGACAGACGCACGCACACACCCCCCGAGCGTCGGCGCGCGCGGCGCACCAGAGGGGGCTCCACCGTCTGCGCCCGCCGCCCATGCGGCGCGGGGCAACTGGGAAAAAAAAGTTCTGCTCAGCTGACCAGTAAGCCTACAGACCACCGGCCAACCAGAGTACCAACCCCTTCCTCCTTACCTCGTCCGGAGGCCCCGAGAGCGCGCTGGTCCCGTCCGCACTGCAGCCGGCTTGAAGGAGTCCCTTTCCAACCGGCCCGCTCCCCTCCCGCCCCTCCCCGCCCCCCACGGGTGTTTGCCCAGCGGCAAAGCAGGCTCTTCCAGGTAAGTATATAAGTTACTGTACTGTGTGGGAGGGTCACGATCTTGGTAATTGCAGCTTTCCGAGCTTAACCCCTCCGTTCCTGCCTTCCTCCAACTTGTTGAGGACTCGTCGGGTAGCGGGAGAGCGAGCGAGCGCGCCAGAGAGCGCGCCGGCCGGGAGGGGGGAGAGCGGTGCAGCGGGCCGAGTGGGGAGAGCGAGACAGCGAGCGGCGGAGTTCAAATGCCCCCCTGGCAGCGGTTTTCATTGGATAGGTCTTCCCCCCCACACCCCCGTCTCCCTTGGCTTGGCCCCCCCCTCCGTCTCCCTTGTAGGGGACGTCTCCAGGCAAAGTCACGATTCCTTCTCAGTTCGGAATGAACTGTGACTAGAGCCATGACGCAGCCAGCGCGCATTACTCACTTTTTGCAGTCACGACTTGGGAATCCGTGCTGGTTCCAACCAAAATTACACCGCTACCATTGAATTATTTAATAGGATCCAGTTCGGGGGTAAACTTGTGCATTGTGCCAAGCGATGAGGGACGAGGGATGGGGGAAATGAGGACGGGGGCATCTCCTCTCCCCCTTGATGACTCTTGGACCCCCCCCCCCCACAGCTCCACGTGCTGCAAGTGTTTTATTGCGCTACCACCCCTCCCGGCCCCGGCCGCCTTCCCCTACCCCAGCTATTTCCTTTGCAAATGTGGCAGAATTTGTAAACACAACCACGCAACTTTTCAGGACAGAGAGGGGCGAGGCTTGGGAAAAGAAACGAGTAGGTCCGGGTGAATGACGAGGAGGCCGAGGGGTGGGCCGAGAGGCTTGCGAGCAGCTTTGGTTTGAGCTGAATTGTCAAGACACAGTGTGGGTTGCAGAGTTATTTGTGTTATTCTCCACAACATCAGTAACAGCCCATGTTACTATTATGAGTTGACGAATACTCAGTCTCAACCAGGGAATCTTTCAGAGAGGGATGGCTTCTGAACTAAAAATAACACGACCCGCCCTCTTTATTTTCCCCTGAGGGCTGCGCCTTGGGTGCCCTGCATGGGGGTCAGGTCACTAAAGCCAGAGACTGTGGCTGGATTAATATGGGGTAGAGGGAGCACAGAATACCTGGGCTCTTCTTCTCTCTCGCCTGAAGGCTATCTCCCTCAGATACTTACCTCACCATACTGAGTTTATTTTTTTTAATTATGTAGAAAATATCCCTGTATGCACACAAGCTTATCGCAGATCTGCAAGATTCATTTCCACCTCCATGTACAGCCCCCCTTTGTGGGTCAGTTAGACGATACATTTTTATTTTTCCTCCCCGAGGAATTAATCAGTCTGAATGTCTCTGTGTGTTCGTGATATTCATTCCCCCCCACCCCGCCCCCACCCCGGCCTCTGATAACCTTCCTCCCTCTTCACCTGTCTGGCTACAGGTTTGGTCAAAGTGTTTGGAGCCCATTGCAATGAATCTCACTCTGGGTCGATGCCATAACCCCAGGGAGTGGATGGTCTCCCCAGTAACATTTAGCAACTTGGAGAAGAACCCCCATTCCCCAGTTTCCCTTGGAGCCGGTTTTCAGAAACCCTTTGGCTTTTGACTTTAAGGCGCCACGCGTTGTTCCCAAGCCTGGATTCTCAGTTGCATCGCACCAGCAACTCCTGTGCTTTGGCTTCTAATTCATTCATTCCACAACTCATTTGGGGTTCCTATGACTAGGACGCGAAGGAAAGGGGAATGGTAAGAAAAATGCCATAATGCACAGACACATCCTTACACACCTTACGGGGATTGCAGAATGTGGGAGTGTTGGGGGCATGAAGTGGGAGGCGACGAGGGTCCGAATAAAGCAACCTATAGTCTCTTATTTTGAAAGTCACCATCACCGGAGAGAAATCTTTCAAACCCACTGGCGGGAAGGTGCGGGAGCCTGGGAATGGAGACCCAGATAGACACTGGCCTTTGCGGAGAAAGCCGGCGGCTTTCGGTTCCTGGAGCACTGGGCCTTGGCTCATCCTCGAATCTAACACTTTGCTCCCCTCCTCCTTTGAATTTTTTTCCCTTTCCTTCCCACTCACCCCTCCTTTTCCCCAAAGCTCTCACCGAAGTCACGACTCTCCCCTTTGAACATCCTTAACCCCCTCCTTTCCGAATCCCTCCTCTGCATCCAGGGCGGGGCTATCTGCAGCTGGCGCCAACCCCGCCCCCTGGCGCTCGGAGCTGAACTCGCGGAGGACGAAGGAATTTTCAGCACCTGCCTTCTATGGACAGCTACCGCGCCCTGAGCCTAGGCGGGTGGGGGGCGCCAGGGTCTCAGTCCTCGGGCTCCAGGAACCGAGCGAGTAGGGAACTTTGTCAAAGGAATGGAGATTTTCCCCTAGGCTTCTTTACCGCCCAGCCCCATCCATGCAATTTTAATCTATATCACATCGCCTCCATTAATCTCGCAGAGAGATGGTCCATTAAGTGGTATCTGGGCACCCTTTAAGACAGAGAAAACCGGGAGTGGAGGGGGGCAGTCGAGAGAACCGGACTCAACAGCGCCGACCCATAAAGAGAGAGAGTTGCAGCAGCTATTGATTCAGAGATTCGTCAGGGTGATTCCCGGCTCTGCAAGAATTCCCCCTTTCAGTTCCTTTGCATGCAGCCCCAAATTCATTATGCACACGCGCAGCTATACCCCTCACCCTCCACTCAGTCCCACCCTCTTCTTTAGAAAGGGGTAGAAAGGCAGCCAAAAAAAAAAAAAAAGAACCCCAGAGCATGCACAAAGTAAGCCTCAGCTCATACTCACAGTCTGCGGCATGCACATGACATAATATTACTTACCGAAACGGGAACTCCTTAAGAGAGAGAAAGAGAAACAGGGGGAGGGAAGAGAAAGTGGAGGAGAGAGGGAGACAGAAGAGAGGAGAGGAAAAATCCAACAATTAATTTCCAGACATAGTTGGGGGGGGCAATGCGGTGATGTCCAGGTTTTCTTCCACCCGCGCTGGCTTTTTATCCAGTACAGCCCTCGGTCTATTTCTGGAACACGATCAAACCCTGATGCTATTTTTAGCAAGTACTGAAAAAACCTCCACACACAAAGGCATTTCGCTGCAACGTTACATCCAAAACATTAAATGTGCATTAAGCGCCCCCTCCTCACTTTTTTCTGCACCACCAGACTCACTTGCATTACTGCGGGTGATGTTTTTCAAAGCAAAAAAAATACCCAAATATTATATTTTCCCACCCTCCCATTAACTCCCGTCTGCCTCTGCCTGTTGCAAGCTTCTCGCAGTCTCCCCAGCAGAAGGCTTTGGAGTGGTTGTATTCTTTTAAAGCTGCTTGTCTCCATTGACCAAATTCCCTGAATGCTGGGGAGGAGTGAAAGGGGGTCCTTAGGCCCCTTCCCCAGAGGAGCTTCCCAAGAAAGCTCTAGAGTCTAACGCTATCCAGGATGGAGATTCCCAAATGAGGGAAGAAAAAAAAAAAAAAAGCTTCCGTACCCTTCCCACGTTTCCCACCCATGCTTTGCAAAATTGCGCTGTGTTTGCAACACACCGCCTTTGGAAATGTATATTTTGAAAGCTGCATATGTGTGTGTGTGTGTGTGTGTGTGTGTGTGTGTGTGTGTGTGTGTGTGTGTTTTGCGTTCTAGTAAATTCACTACGAGAGGGTTGGAGAAAATAGACTCATGAAGGCAGCGCGGAGCAGCCGCCTTGAGTCTCCTTTGCCAGCCTGCGTCAGTCAGGAGCTACTGACGTCACGTGCAGATTCTCCTCTTTGGTGGGTCTGGTTCAGCCGAGAAGAGGCTTCTGCTCAGAGACAGCGCTTTGTGTTCGGCGCAGCCACTGAGCAGCCGAGGCAGCTGAGGCAGGCGCCACCCTAGGCTTGGGCTGGGCAGCTGCAGAGGAGGCTGCGGCCGCGTCTGCACTAGGCTTGCGGGGCCCCGGGGGCGTGCCCAGCAGGACAGCCCCCTCCCCAAAAGCCCTCCGCCGCCCAGTGCTAAGTCCGCTCAGTACAGACTCCGGCCAGCGTCCTTTCCCCGCCCTTTCGCAACTGGCTACTGTAGCAAAGACAGCTATGGCTACGACTCGGATTAATTCTGTGTGTTTGTCGGGCAGATAGCCCCAGCTCCTCGAGTGACGCAAGTAACAGATTCTACGGCTCCCGTTGTCTCTTCTGCTCCCCTCTTCTCCCTCCCTCCTTTTCCCTCTTCTGTTTCCTCTGCCCACGCATCCTGCTTGGTCTCCCACGGAATCAGCCAGCTACAGCTTCCCAGAGAGCAATAATCCGAGTTACAGACAGACAGACTCCCAGAACAGGAACAAATAAGCCTGCAGTTTAACACACACGCACACACAGAACCCTTTGTAAATGGCCAGCAGCGTTTAGGGGCTCCCCTGAATGGGGGAGGGGGGAGCTGATTCACAAATCCATCGGCCGCCAAGGAGTCACTGCTAGGGGGAGGGGGAAACCCGAGAGGCGAGGTACAGGGTTCAGTGCTGCAGCTTTTCCCTCTCCTCACTACGCAAAAAGGAAACCCACCTCTATAAATATCCTGATGGCAGGGTATTAGCGAATAAACAACTTTTGTTGAATGGTGAGAGAAGAGAAAATTGAACAAAGAGTGCAAATGCTTAGTCTCTAGCGACATTACCAGAACTTTTTAAGACTAGGTGATGGTTTTACCCTTTCTCCCTCTGAAAAACCAAGAGATCTTTTATATTTCTTCTTCTTAAAATAATATCCCTTAAAAAAGGAGCCCAGTGGATGAGTGCTATTTTTAAACCAATTTGAATGGAGCTTGTTTTATGAGGGTGACAGTGTGTGTGTGTGTGTGTGTGTGTGCGCGCGCGCACACACACACGGGCGCTCACATGCCTCAGTGTGTTGTATCTGAATCTGAGGTTTTCAGCAGAAGAAATGCCACACCTCAGTATGACAAAGGGTTTATTGATTGGTGGAGTGATGAAGTGGGAAGAATTCCTGCAAATTGAAAGATCTGAACAAAATCACACACACAGGGATTACCCTTCCCAAATCTACACAGCATCCTAGACCCAACTCACCTGCCCTCTGCTGAGAAAGTGGGGGGCGGGGGGAAACGACTGGAAAGCAGAGACCTGGCATTAAGTCAGGTCTTTATCTTCTTTATTAACCCTCATTCTTAATATTCCCTGAAAATGGGTTTCCTTGATGCCAATAAGCAGTCTTCTAGAGGTTATTACTACGATTTGGGGCACAAGGCCTGGGAGTGAGCATGGGCTGATCTTTGATCAGTGTGATCTTTAATACCCTCTCATCTCCCTCTGCAGACCTTCCTAGGCTTCTTGGCTTGCCTCAGAGATTTTGATTTAAGTTTAAACCCATCTCGTACCCTCAATTTGTGTCTGTGGCCTAAGTTTTGCCTACTAAACGGCCGCTTGGCATGGAGGATACCCTGTGGCAGCCCCATCAGCAGCTGCTTATTTTTAGCTCCATGAATGCCTCTGTGAATGCCCGTGAGAACCAGGCTGCAGTGGGGAGGTGTGCAGTCCCAAGAAATATGGATGGGAGGTAGGCAGCCCTGGTTTTTGCACCGAGGATGGCTTATCACATGGTGTCATCAGATGTGGCCTGATGGACAAGAAAGCTTCCCCATCATGTGGCAGCAGCATTTCAAGGCAGTCTTCTTGGAATCGTGAAGATGTCAGGCTAAGGATGTTTCTAAAGGCACAAAGTATGTATGTTTCTAGAGATATGAGACTCGGTATATGTGTGAGCATAAATTCATGTATATGAGCACATTCACAGAAACCATATAATTCTGATACAGACCTCATAAACTATAAAAAGAAGAGTCCATTTAAAATAATGTGACCTACTTTCTATGGTGGTTAGATGCTACTGTGTCCATGTTGAGATCAAGGCAGGTTCATTTGAGGTCACTTTGGGGGTCCCCTGACATCTTTCAGCAAACCCTGAAATCTAGCTCTAAAAAATGAGGTAGAGTTGGAAATAGAAGAAATATGCTCAATGTAGCAGCCAAAATTATACCAACCTAACTTTAGTGGACTGGTAGACTCAATGTCTCTGCTTCTCCCCTGTCAGGAGAGGGCGCCCTTCTGCCATGTCCCTGTTTTGCTACTGTAATGAAGCTGACTGGTTAGATTGCAGGTGAGGGGTGTGGTGCCTACGAAGCTCGGCAGAAACATGTGCAGAAAGTTAGTCCTCGGTAGTCAGCGTGTCCATTTCCCAAACACATCAGTCAGGTCCTTTGATATATGCCTCGACTAGAGCTGGTGTCCTTGGATTTCTGAGCTGTCCCACCATTTTGTTAAGTGCCGTGGTGACCAATTCCCGTCTAAGCATTCAAGCTCAGCACCTAGGGAATTAATAGACTGATGTGGAACCAGTCCAAGATGAAAATCACCTTCTGCACTGCCAACCCATTCCTGGGCATCCTGAGCATGAAGAGGACTTGTTTCCCCTAATGCTCCCCAAGAGGGCTGTGGGGGTAGAGTGCTGTCACCAAGCCCTTGAAAAGAACTGAGTCTCCTTTCTTTCAGGGTCACTGGAGCCCCAAAATGTCCTGCTTGTGTCTCTTGTCTCCTCTCCAAGCACCAAGAAAAATCCCAGTAGGTAAAGTACTAGGTTTGGAGAAGGAAAAAACTGCAACTCCCTGGAAATCAACTAAAGGGAATGTATCAGGGAAGTTCAGGAAAGAGATTCCTCTTTGCCTAAAGGTGTCTCCATTAGGGAGCTAACCTATTTGGGCCTAAATAAGGGATGGGATTGGGAAGAAAGAAACCAATAGTTTTTGGCACCCACTCTGTGACAGACGTCGTGCTGGGCACTTTATATAAATGATCTTATATAGTACTTAAGGCAACTGTATGGGTGTCATTATAATGTTACCTACCCAATTGGATTGTTGAGCACAGAAATCACTCTGGAAATATTAGTTATTATTCTTCCCATTTTAAACCTAAGGAGATGGGAGACCAGATAGCTTAAGCGACTTGCTCAAAAGTCATAAAGCTTGAAGTTGGTAAAACTTGGTATCCAATCAAATTCATATCTGTGAGTCTCCAACACTCATGCCTATACCAGTCCATCATGTTGCCTCTATTCCAATAAGGGTCTTCTATATTCCAGTTCTGGGCACCATCATGTAGAATTGCATATATCTGGGACTTTGTCAGTGGTAGCCTGAATAATGAAACTACATTGTTCCTTCTAAGAGGCCCATTTGCCAGTAGAATCACCCCCCTAAAAGGCCATCTGCTTGTAAGAAGAAACCCCTTCCAGTTCTACCAAGGAAAGCACCAGCTGGCTCAGTCTCATCCGAAACTCAAGAGATTTGTCCAAAGCCAGCCATTGTGGAGAGGAGATGCAGCAAACCTTATGTCCATTCAGGCTTCTACACCAGCCATGTTTATACCTCCACTGAGGAAGTCCTTTGGATGGCACTAGGGAGGAGTTAGAAACTCCCCAGTCCAGTCTTTCAAGAAAGCTGTCTTAAGGTGAGAACAGCAGCTGATCTGCATTTGGATTGGCTAGTCATCCAAGTCCTCCTTCACCCTTTTAGAAACTGGCATCCCTGATCATATTCCTGATTCTGAAAACTTTAGAAGCTAAGGCATTAGCACCATGGGGGAGATGAGCCACAGCATGCATAATACAAGCTATTCCAGGATCCCCTTCCCCTGTTAAATACATGTTTTCATCACTTACCCTGATCAAGAGGTACCTTCAGCCTTGGGAAATACTTCTTAGAAGCCAGCATATTTGGAGGTTTGAGGGTGATATTTTTAAGGACGCTGGAAGAAATTGACTAGAATTCCACACACCCCCCCCTTTTGTTGTTGCCATCAGCATTCAAAAGTCTCAGCTATCCACCACCGAACAATTGCCACGTTCAACTTCAGAACAATTAAGACAGTATCTCTTCTTTGCACACCTTCATTATCAAGGAGCAAGCTCTTTCAAATGCCCTCCTCCCTTCCTATGCCACTCTGCTAGACACCCTGGAGAACCAGATGATAGGTTTTCCCATGCTTTGTCAGATGAAAGGCACATTTGGGAGAATGGGGATTCAGAGGGTCACCCAGGAATGTCTAGAATAGATTTCATGGTGAGGATCTAAGCAAAGACGAGGAAGCCAGAGCAAGCACATGGTAGGGGGATGAAGCTAAAGGGGTAGGGTGGGGTAGGGCTCAGGATGCCAGCATGCTTTAGTTTAGCAGAGACTAAAGAGAAAAGGATCAGAGCTTGAAAAGCATGGACTACAGGGGAAAAAAGAACTACCTGAGGGGTGCTTCAAGATGCCTGTGTGAGTTTGGCTTTAATTTTGTGGTTGGTAGACACAGTCTACCATACCTGAACTCAGTGGGCAGGAAGAGCTCAATCATGAGATCATGGGGGTCTGAATTAGCTAAGCTTTTTATCTTTTCATGATTAAAAATGCCCTGAAACTAGCTGCTTGGGTCACTATATCTGACAAGCAAACAGGAAAAAATGGGCCCCACATTTCTTTAATTGGTAGTCCAATAACTATAGGCTATGGCACGAGGAAGAATGGACTAACATATCTGCTGGATTAGCCAGTTTTTTGTACTTATTGGCAAGGGTATGACTTAAGTAACAAGTTGGGTCTGAATCTTGTCATGAGAAGAGCGACTTGCCTGTGAAAACCCAGCATCTTCCATTAGTTCTAGCTTACCACTAAAAGCAGAAATAAAATGTGTGTGTGTAGGGGGGGGGAATATGATTTCTAGGTTTTCCAAGCACATTTTGTAGTGATTGTCTTTGAGAAGGGGAGCACTATGACCTCAACAAATTGTGCTTTGGTTAATCCTGGGGTCTGTTTTATGGATGGGATTAAATTGTGAGATTGGACTAGTGTCTGTGGCTTTGCTGGGGATCCCTGAAGGGCATTTGGGTCAATAGGAACTCAGAGCAGACAAATCTTACTGCCTAACAGCATGGACACTGGGCTGCTGAGATCACTATCACCCTAGACAGTGCTGGCAAAGGTCACTTACCTCACCATCCAGGAACCTGTGGCTCAGAACCCATGAAGAAAAGCCTTGGGTCTCAAATGAAAATGTCTAGAGTGAAGCCATCACAATGTGATAGAATGAAATGCAAATTTAATTGGAGAAGAAAAAAAAAAGTCTAGATGATTCCATCCTGTATTCAGGGACAGTCCAATCCTGAGAATCTTTCTCTTTCTCTTCTTCCTACCTCCACATTCTCAGTCCAAATAGTCATGAGTAAGCTCTTTCATTATATCTGACTGGGGTGAAGGGATTTCTGGTCTTTCCATCTAGTTTTAATTACATCGCAATCAGATACCTTGAGTACCTTCACTGAGTGTGACTGCTCTGGTAGAGAGACTTGCAACTTCATTTTGGATGAGGTATCATGTGCTGTAGGGACTAACCTAGGGACTAGGGACTGAATGCTGGGCTTTTGGGCATGAAGCAGGGAGAGGAGAGAGGGAAACTACTGTCAGCCATTGGACATAACTCAGAAGGGAACTTGCCAGAGAACAAAGCCACTACCCATGAGATGGGCACCTTGGAGAAAGAGCTGAGTGGGTTGTGGATGGTGGAAGAATGGTGATCAGGAAGGGGTAATTATGGCAAGGGTTAATAGGAAGATGAATGTAAGCAGCAACATTGCAGAAAGCGCGAGGCAAAGGATGAAGCGTGTCCTGGGTGTTTGAGGACTGCTTTGAAAACTCATCTGGTCTCCTCTTGATCGTTGACGCCCCTACAACAAGCAAGAATGAAAGGGATATGGTGTCAGCAACCTGTCACTCACAGTTCCCTGTGAGCATGCAGTTCCAGGTTCTCCCCACCCCTCCTTTAGTGATATCATTTTGTCTTCCCTGGAGGTAGCAGGAACACGAGAGGCAGATGCTAGAGGCTACGGTTAGATAAAGGGATGCTCAGCCTTACCAGCAGATGGCCAAATATGAGTTCACTTCAAATTGGCAGGCCAGGACCAACTTACTCATCAAGAAGTCACATTTCTGGCAAAGTAGAGTTTGTGGTCTTAACGGGTCAAACCAGAGAGACCTGCTTCCACTGGTAACTCAGGGCCAGGAAGTTACATCACAGACAATATTTTTTAACCCGACCCCTCCGTTTAATACAGTGACAGCCCAGTTGCTCAGAAGGTGCTGCAGAAAGCCTAGTCTTGTATCTGTTGTGTTATTATCACCAGAGATCATTCTGATCCATTGTGACATCACTCTGTCTATAGCAGAAGGGGCAGCTGGCAGAAAATCTTGAGACAGAGGTAGAGGAACTAGGCAAACCTGGTGTGGTATGTGATGTCCCATAATGGAGATTTAAAGACACAGCAATGAAATTGGAGACCAGTACCCACTCAAAGAGAATGAGAATCCCGTGATTCCCCAGAAAGAAACGATGTGGAAATGCTTTGAGATTATTCTGCATTAAGTGAAAAAGTTTACATGTACTTGCATTGTCCAGGAGCGTTGAAATAATATTTGGGATTCTCTCAGGGACCTAGGTACCTTTGAAATGGGGGTTGGTGAGAGACCAGCCTTAAAAAAGGTAAGTGGCTGTGTAATTTCTAATTCCCAAATGACTCACTATCAAGGGAGCTCAGTTATGAACCAGCCTGAAACAGGGAAAAGAGTGACTCAAGCCAAGGTCTATGTGTAAGGATCAAGGAGGTGGTTTCACAGTATTTTCTGTAGTGAAAAAGCCCAGTCTGTACCTCAGGGTCAACCAATGCCAACCAGAAAGTCAGAACTTAATCTGTGAGTGAAGATCTGGTCTTGACTCTGACTTTCGCTCCTAACCAAAATCTGGAACACACCACTCAGTATCTTAAATTCCCAACTTATAAAGTGAGTGTACTGCTCTACCCACCTCAAAAGATTTGATTTTTAAAGATGTAGGTGTGAACATGTTCCACAAATTAAAAAAAGGCCTCACCTCTGTAATGGAAATTCTTATTAGTCACCGGGGTAGTTATTCTGAGTTCTTCAGTCTGGGCACCACAGTGAGAGCACAGACTGGGCAAGCATTGTCATGTATGTAATTGTCTCATGGGCTGAATTTTTTAAAAAGCAAGGATGACATGCTCTAGAATGCGGGGAGTTTACACAACAATCCCACGGCCAGGTGTAACCTATTTATGTTAGGTGGTGAGAACAAGTTCTGCTTCTAATTTCACATGTGTCCCTTGGTTCTTGATTCTCTTGAGTTATCACTCAGGAAAATCCTAAGAACAGTGAGTATGCTAGGCTCTGGTCATGCCAGGAGCTTGCTTAATGTTCCAGGTTGTGGCTGCCTTATTTGTAAAACCCTGCCACATGCACTTGTGGTATTAAATGAGATCATACAACTAAAATGCTTAGCACTGTGTTGGCACCCAATGAATGTTAGATGGAATTATTAAGGAGGCAGAAGAGGCCAATCTCTGGAGTTTCATCTTCCTTGGTGCCTCAGGATACCTTATTTCCTCCTTGGTTCAAGGCGCCAAGAAACTCAAGATGCCTCAAATTGATACCCACAGGGCAGGGCAGAATGACTGCTAAGGAATTTCTACTAAAGAGCCAGTAGAGGGAGCTCCCAGGTAAAACTGCTCTTCTCTAGTCTATATTTGCTTCATTTTTCCATAAAACAAAATCTCTGCCCAGAGGCCACAGACTTTTTCTCTACCAAAGATCTTTTTACTGAGAGAAAACTGGAGTGCTCAGCAAAGGGCTGAGACCCAATCCTGCTTTCAGGAAATCCAGGAGTTCTTCAACTTCAGAGACATGTTTTGTCCCATGGCATGGTTCAACTCTTTGGTTCCAGGTGCCACTTGGATAGAAAGGACAGTTCCTACTGGGGCTGATCCAAGGAGATCTGGGGCTAAGACTTTGAAGCTAACACTTCTCTTGCCCTTGGAATTTTGCATGTGCTCTAGTTTTCCAGTCATCCTCTCTCCACAAATATCTAGATTCATAGTCATTGAAGGACCTTTATTTTAAATTTGTTGTAAGGCAGTCATTAAGCCTGGCCACTGTTAACAGCAGGGTGAAGGAAATAGTCCTGTCTGCTGTTAGGAGCCTTCAAACATAAATATATGAAAAACTAAATGATGGACACAGCATGTCTTTCAGATAAAATACCTAAGATGGCTGCTGAAAGATGGTAAGTGGATTCCACTGAGGATCTGAGCTGAGCTTTTCCAGTTCCTTCCCTGCTCAGATTCCTCAGGTCAACTAGGTGGCCCACTATCAGGGCACAGACCTTTCTTCCTCACACTCATCTTCTAGCTTACAGTTAATCAATGTAATAGTAGGAGCCCCAAGAGATAGTAAGAGGTATTTCTAGTCCTTCTTACAATTAACATTTGCTTACAGCCCGATTTTGATTAGCAGTGGCCTCATTTCTTTTAGGGTACCCAAGAGACTCTGTGCCCTACCTACTTACAGGATGATACATAGCTTAGGAGGAAACCCAGAATTAGGCAAAGACTTGACATACACGTAGGTTAAAAATATATGAGAGCTCCTCTCCCTCCTTCTGCTGCACAATACCAAGATTAACTGATATTTATTATTTACTAATCTCAACTACTATGCTAATCCTCACAGCAACTGAGTGAAACAGTTCCTATTACAGTTACCATTTTAAAGTTGAAAAGCTGGGACTTAGAGGGGCTAAATAACCTGTCCTAAGTCAAACAGCTGTTAAGTATAGTAGCTGGTCTGAGATACAGAGCAGCCCCTCTTTGAGCCCTAGCTGGGTTTTCCAGAACAGACAATAGTGGAGTTCCCTTCAGTATTAGAAGTTTCCATGACTAAGGAGAAACGGGGCATACCTTAAGTTCTAACCAGGACCAATGGGAATATCTGATATTCCTTCTCATTCCCTTGTTTCATTTCCTTAGGGCAAGCGTGAACCAAGCCACAGAGAAAAAAAAGGGACTCATTACATCTTTGGCAAATGCATTGGATTTTTATAATTTGGGATGAATGGAATGACTGACATCTGGGGACCTAGTTCAAGGACAGACTTCGTTAGGACTCATGCCTGTAAAGAAAAGACTCTTCGGGAATTGCCATTAATAATAATCTGGGGAAGAGGGGTAAGCTATGGGTTCTATCAGCAGCTCTCAAACCATGACTCCATCTATCTGGATCTGTAACTTTGGTAGGCTCTATTTACCCAACTCTGGTTAAGGGTCAGTGTTGGCTCCTTAGGGGCTGGGACCAGGTAGGGAAAGTGCAGGCTGCAGAGCAAACATCACAGGAGGTACTTCTCATAGGTGACAAAGACCCTGCCTTCAATTACCCCATAAGCTTGGCTGCTACTACTCATCCTCCTCTTGAAGTCAACAGAAGGAAGCTACCCAATGAGAAGGTAGGCTTCTGATGACAAGGAGGAGAAAAAATGAAGGAGCTACTACCTTGAAGAGCCTGAGAACCACTGGCCACAGGGAGAAGAGAGGACTCAGGCCCAGTCTTGTCTTGTCCTTTTGGTCCCTCATCTCTAGGGCTGACACCAAGTGTTTTGACTCATGGAATAACTTGCTGCTGTGGGTCACCAGTATTAGCAAATATATAGGTTATGATTGGTTTAAAATGATATATTAAGTTGCAAATCAAAACACAACTTTGGTCTGGATTGTAACTCAGGAGAACTACTAGTGTTTTGATTAGATCTCAGACTCATGCATATGAGGGGCTCATTATGATTAGAGATTTATGGTCAGGTTAACTTGCAGGTCCTGATCTGGATGCACCGAGCCCTCAGCAGGAACCAGCCTTCATCATGCTGCAACCTGCTTCATGTCCATCCGGCTTTGAGCCCTTCAGGGCCAAACCAGTTATAGAGTATTTATGTTTTCCTTGAAATCTTCAAGTGCATAGAAATCTCCCCAGAGGGACCTGAAGGGGTAGGGTATTAGAGACAAAGATGCCTTAAGAATGGGGGAAACACTAGTAACAACAACAAGCATCCAACTGACCACTTTTTATACACCAGGCAATGTCCTAAGCACTTCATATATATTCATTATTATTCCTATCTCATAAGTGAGGAAACAGGTTACTGAACTTGTCTGCGGTCTCTGAACTCAGGCAGGATTTTCATCCAAGCTCCCTAGCTTGTCCGGTGAACCCCATGCAAGTGTCTCTCCTCTTAATGGAAAGAGCTTCGAAGTGCTGGCAGAGGTTGGACATGTATAAGTCCCAGATGAAAAAGAATCCATAGTCAGTCTTGTGTTGTATTTACTGTGAATAGTCTATGGAATGCCAGACATCATGGGGACTAATTGGTTCAGAGAAACCTGTTGTCTGAGGTCTGAGCGACCACTGAGCCCCCCGTCCCATGACCATAAAAGAAGACTGATAACAGTTGAACAGCATTCAACTCATACATGCTCACTCTTCTAAACACCTTAGGAGCTCCTTAAGGACAAGAATTATCCAACTTGCTCTGAGCAACACTCATGATGTTACATAAATTATAGGTCTAGTAGACTCTGACCTTTGTTTTAGAGATGAAATAAAGAGAGGCCAAATGAATCACCTAATTTCACTAGGTTAGGACAGCAGATCCTGGGCTAGAACCCAGTTGACACCTGGTTCAGTCAATTTATCTAATCATAGGGTCTCTGAAGACTGGGGGACAGATAAAAGAATATAGTGGTTACTGATGAGGCAGGCTACTAGTACTGAAGCCCCTACCTTCTAGGGAGGAAAAAAAAAAAGGAAGGTGTTCCTTTTATCTGTGTAGAGGAAATAAAACCTAGAGGGAGAGTCAGCTTGTCCCAGGTCACAAGCCAAGGGAATGAGCTCATCAATTTCTGTTCCCAAATATTCAGCTCACCAGATTCCTTGAACACAGTAGAGGTGGTAAAGCTTTTAAAAATCTGAGAGTTTATAAATAGTAGGTTAATATAGAGTGGGAGAAATCCTCTTACGTTGGTGGAGATGACTAACAAAGGAGTTTTCATGGAGGGGTAGTGGCTATTTTACTCTTCCTTAAAAAAATCACCTCCCCAAATGATTTGTTTTCCAAATCTGTGTAAATTCAATATAGAAAAGTAAGTAGAGCAAATAACCCTTGTAGTGAATTGGGATCCTAACTCCTGCCCCAGACTGAAGCTAGGTTGAGGCCACTCCTTGGAAAGCAGATCTTCCCAGGCTCAGTGGTTCTTTAATACCCAAGATAAAATGGTTAGGGTAAGTCCTATTGTTCTGAGACCCATACGACCTAACATAATCACCCATAAGCTTCAGATAGGATAAACTACCACAAAAGCCTGGCTTCCTTCACAAATATTACCAAGTCCCTAGAACGAAAAATCTGGATTTTAATGGATGGAACTTCTTCTTTTTCAAATGATATATCCACACCAGTTAACATGGTCATATAAACTCACAATCAAAGGATTCCTGACAGAATGGACAGAGGACAGATAAGTTTGGAACACAGAAAGGAAGCCTGTGGTGGGTTATTGGTTAAGCAAGGGCTTCATAAGTTCCTAAGAACCTAGGGTTGGTAAGGGTCTAACCAAAGGAGGAATGTAAGCTGCTAAAGGCCTTTTTCACCTTCTAGACTATGAGTGCCATGATGGCAAGCAGGATGCATTTCTTAATTATCTATCTTCAGAACCTAGTATATGACCTGCTATCTAGGGGACCCTCCATAAATTTTTGTTGAGTTCCCAATTTTTCATGAGGCAGGAGGACTGGGTAGGGATTACTTTCTCCTGTCCTCCATTAGGAATGAAGTCAATGAAACTCAAGATCTGGATGAAGAGTATATAGTCATACTTATCTCCACAGAATCCTTGAGGGACTCTCGCAGTGTCCAAGGAGGACTTAGAAATTTGCCCCAATGGATAGGAAGGGACTCAAGTCTTGCCTCTAGGCTCCAGTGAGTGAAATACAGTTGATCTTCTCACATTCATACTCTTGAGGTCTAACCTGTGCTAAGCACAAACTGAGTCCCTTTCTCCTTACCTGGATGCCTCCTCTTTCAGGACTCAGGGGTAGTGGGAGAAAAGAACTTCTGGTCTCTGAGCTGAAGTGAAAGGTACAGGAAAGTTTCCTAGGCCTCTCCCTGGCTTAGCAGGGTCAGTGGAGAATAGCTCCTTTGGCTATCAGAGGGTAAGGTAGGGGAAGATAGATTTTACCCAGTATCTCCCAAGAGGAATCCCAGCTTATGTGGGAAGGTCTAAGAACAGCCCAGCTACCTTCAGAGAAGGAAGAATCTACCCAGGAAAGAAAGGCGCATGGTGGAAATGCCACCCACAACATGACATAAGAAGATTATCCCACCACTTTTCTGATGTTTCCTTTGCTTCATCAGTGACCAGAGGTCTGATAACAAAAATAACAGTAAAAAAATAATGGTAATATATCAAATACTTAGTATGTTCCAGGCACACTACCAAGCCCTTTGTGAATAACTCAATGAATCATCATCATACATTTTTGAGGTAGGTACTGTTATTACTCTAATTTTAAGCGTTAAGAAACCAAGGCTTAGAGAGTTTAAATAACTTGTCGTAACTTACATAACTAACCAAATACAAGAATCAAGATTTGAACCCAGGTCTGTTTGGATGCAAATCCTGAATTACTCGCCATTATAATGTATTCAGGAAACCTGTGAGAGTCCAGTCTATCAGAAATTTATGTTTACCCATATTGCTAATTGGGATGGGAAAGAGAGGAAAGAAGGATTTAAAAAGTTTTTAACATGTGTCTATGTGCACACATATAGATGCAACATAAGTATCACATATGCAGGATATGCTAGAGTGCTTTTGGATAAGCCACCTAATTTCTCATTTCATTCTTAATGGGGTAGGTCTTATAATGTGAATACTCCCATTGTTTAGGTGAGGTCAGCAGGTCACAAAGAAGCTAAATAATTTGTCCAAGATCAAATATTCCCTTGGTTGCTTGAATCTATGTCCTTTGAAGCCAAATCCATGGGTCTTTCAACTATAGCATATACCACATATTCCTCAATAATGAGACATGCTCAGAGTCAGCTAGCATTTATTAAACACCCACAGCGTGTCAAGCACTGTGCTAGCCTCTTTCAAAAACAGTAAATAATTATTCATCGACTGGTCTTCCAGTCCACTAACTGAGCTGTTGCTGCAGCAGCCTCCAAGTCTAACAAAGGTTACATAAAAGAGTAAGAGTAATTCCTTTCCCTCTTTTCTCTAGGTACTCTTACTAGCTTAGTCTAAACTCCATGTTTCACAAAAGGGTGTTCTGTCACCTAAAGGACCGGGCAGGAAAGAAAAACTAGATTAAGGCTGAAAACACAATTCTCAAAATCCCTCAACCAATGACGGAGGGTCAATAGTGTCTTTGTTCTCTAGTTTGGATGCATCTAATGTCATCTGATTTCCCCTCTAGTCCACTTCACATTTTTGAGGTGCCCTCTAACTTTTCTCCTTAGAGGCTAAGGAGGCGGTTGATGAAGGAAGGGAAAATTCCCTTTCCATTGGGGTCCATCAGAATAACATAGGACTATCTTCCTCTTGACTCTCTGGGCCTTAAGCCCTACTTCTTCTGTATCAACAGCAGTTGAACCTACTGCTAAAGTCATTTTTGAGAATCTGCCATTAAATATATAGCACAATTATTCATGAAGCAAGTTTCATTTTATTCATTTGTAGATGCTGAAATCAAAGTACCTATCAAGCAAAGGGTCTATTTGATGGAGCCAAGCTCAGAAGTGTTGGGTAAGGATTGGAATAATACTTCATTTCCAGGCCTGGTCTCTAACCTAAGGCTTCAGCAGACCCAAAAGGATCAGCAGATGGCCTCTCTCTTCAAAGCTGTGACAGGGTCATCATGAACTTGTGGATTTTTCACAGAGTGGGACTTGGTTAGAGAAGAACACCCCAGTTGATAAAAAATGGAGGCTGCTGAAGATTTTTTTCTGCAGATAGTATTATTGGCTTGATGAGGGAACATGAGCAACCATGTTCGCAGTCTAGGATCTGGATTACTTCTCACCTCCTCCTCCTTAGGCTTCTCAGGTGGGCAAACTTGTATAGTCATATATGGCCATATGCTCAGCAGGGCCACGTGCTTGGCTTAATACTCTAATGTCCCTTGTCTTGAAATTCATAATTTTGCCTTTGAACTTGTGTTTTGTAAGTAAAGTCTGTGGGACAGTGGAGAATGTGTGAGTAGAGAAAGTATGTGTCACGGATATGTGCACCATCTCTTGCTGCCCCATAGTGTTGGCAGTCCCTCAAGAGTACAGAGTTCCAGCGGGAGCTCAGCGAGACTCAAAGCAAGTGAAAGGCAAGTCTGTGAGTAAGTGGGGGCATTGACAGTACTGAGAGGTAGTGCTATTTGAACCAGAACTTGCTCAAATGCAGAAAGAAGGTAAAGGGGTTCTTTGAAACACTAATGAACAAGGAACCCTACCATAGAGTTTCTTCCGCATTCCTTCCCTGTATTTACCAACCATCTATGCTGAAAATGATGACATAGGAGGAAAAGGAAGGATAGGACAGCTCATAGTTCTTTTTCCTTTCAGTCCCTTCTCTGAAGTCAGAGAGAGCTCGTAGAATGTTTGCACTTAAAAAGTGCAATAAGGGGTGCCAGGGTGGCTCAGTCTTAAGCATCTGCCTTCAGCTCAGGTCATGATCCCAGGGTCCTGGAATCGAGCCCCGCATCAGGCTCCCTGCCCGGCGGAAAGCCTGCTTCTCCCTCTCCCACTTTCCCTGCTTGTGTTCCCTCTCTCGCTGTGTCTCTCTCTGTGTCAAATAAAAATAAATAAAATATTCAAAATATAAAAAAATAAAATAAAAATAAAAAGTGAAATAAAACCAGTTGAGTACATTTTGTTTGATGTTTCCATCACTCAGGTAAGAACAGAGTACCTATGCATGTATGACTGATGAAATATGAATTGTGTAATTTTGGTGATTCTGCAAATAAAGTAAATGCTCTCCTACAGCACTGAACGATATAAAGATGGATGGTAAAATTCATGCTAATACTTTAAAATTTTAATTTTTATTTAGCACATTCAACAGCAAAAAACACCATGACAAATTGAGAGAAACAAAAAAGTTTTATGTGTCAGTTCCTCTAACAGCAATTTTTTCCTGCTTTTTGAATGAGGAGCCCTACATTTTTTCATTCTATACGGGGCCCCACGAATTATGTGGCTGGCCCTGCTCCTGCCCTTATTTTTCTTTTAAGAAACAAAGGTGAAGCACCAGGGCTCATCCAAAGTGATGAAGGGAAAAGGTGGACTTCATTCTTCTCATGAGTGGGTAGACAGTTGCTTGTGGTAAGGCTCTCCAACGTCGAGTGAAGGGAGAACTAACACTCCTGAATGAGTATGAGGAAACCCAAGGCAAATTCAGGTTCACCACATACACTCAGGGACGTCAGATCCACCCCTGAACCAGATGTGACAGAAGATGAAGAAGGTCCGCTCCTGTGCGTTTCGCCCATGAGCTCACGTGTGGAGAGAACCCTGCACACACACACACATACTTGTGCTTGGCTGTGGTCTTGGCACACATGTGTGAGGTACACCGCGCATGTTTATCTGTACGGGGTGTGTGCTTGGGATCCTGGGAGAACTTGAGACAGGTGGGTCTTTACGTGGATCTCTGGGGACCAGCTGACAGGCGTGAAACACCTTTAAGGCTAGGGGGAAAACGGTGTCTTTCTGGAACTCGGTCCTCGGGAGACCACAGCAGAGTAGAGAGCGATACCGATGAGTCTGGGGGACTATGGAAGACACGCAGCTATATTTCCAGGACCAGATTTTTTCTGGTAACCACCCTCCTCTCCCTTTATATCAAAAGAGGATAGACACTTGCTGACTTAGGTAAAGAAAAGAAATAATCTCCTTCTAAGAGTAGCGACGAAAGTGACCCTACTGGCCTCCGAGGCTGTAAAAGTCTATTCCTCCTCCACCCCTGGACAAAAAATGGGGGGGCAGGTCCCTGAACTAGGACTTCAAGTGACGTGGACAATGGATGTCAGGCATGCTGGCCTGGTTTTACTCCACACCCGCAGGTCCCTAAGGATGGAGTTCCCATCCGCTCTGCTTTCTTTAGCTGGACAATGCTTCACCCTAAGAGCGGGCTCAGTTCTGTCTGTTTCACCTCTGATCCTGCCTCTATGTCTGGACTCGATGATGCCTTCGGGTTATTCTAGCACTGGCGGTAAACCACACTGTGACCACCGGCCCTTTGTAGATTTTAACGTCCAAGCACCCTCCCTAAATCTCTCACCCCCACCCCCTGCTGAAAGAGATTCACTTCTCCTGTTAATTTGGTAACCCAGCCCCCCCGCCCGACCCCCCCCCCCCCAGGATCAAAAAGCTACTAAGTTGCTGCTTGAGAATCACATCCTCATCCGGGTGGTTTTCACTACTACCAGCCCAGCCCAGTCCAAGGAACCACTGCCTGCTACCTACCCCATATTTCCAAGTGCATTTTAACCACATTCAAACAGTGCCCCCACATCTATATTTAAAGGCTGTGTGTGGGGGGGGGGTTCCCCCTCCAGAGACTTGTATTCCACCTCCCAGAAGTGGCTGCTCTTCAGAGTGGAGGTGATTCAGCTTTCCTAGAAGATCATTTGCAGGGAAAAAATACAGTACTACTGCTGAGAGTGCTGCCTGTTTCCCTAGATTAAAAAAAAAAAAAAAAAAAAAAATCCTGCTCTCAGACACATGGAATTCCCATTGACGAGGTTCGGCCAACGCCAGGCACGGAATTTTCCCCATTAAACATAAAGCTCAGTATGAAAGGTTTAGGGGCGGGAGAGGGGGTAACCTTCTTTTCAGCCTTTTCTAGTCTACCGAGGATTTGAACTCTGGCCCCCAAGGTCAAATGGCTGATGTTCAAAAGTCCCCCCTCTCTGTCGCTCCTCCTCTCTTCCCCAAGCTCCTTCCTAACAAAGAATGACTCTCTTTGCCACACACAAGAAAGCCCTGGTGGATTTACCCAGATTAGAGAGCCCCTTGAAGTCTCTGTCAAAACTAATCTTCTCAGGAGAAACACTTGTTGATAACCACCTTGCTTTGTGTGGCAGCAGGGAAACCAGGGCCCCGCTGGAAAAACTGGCCTCTGACCTCCCCATCTCCACATGACACCAGGCGCTGCACAGCCCCTGACCTCACAGAACAGCAAGCCCCCCACTCCCCCTACCCCCTAAACACATATACCCTGCACGCCCTCGCCCCCTAGCAGCTTTTCCACATCAAGCCGGACCCATCTCCAGACCAGGCTCCCAGAGAAAAGAGAACAACTCGGCAGCTTCCCAGGCTTGAGAGACCCTGGCTGGGCGCCAGCCTTTCCCTCCTCTGCCGCCCCCGCCATGGAA
The DNA here is from genome assembly GCA_028533885.1 of Nasua narica. Classification (NCBI taxonomy): domain Eukaryota; kingdom Metazoa; phylum Chordata; class Mammalia; order Carnivora; family Procyonidae; genus Nasua; species Nasua narica. Next base: position 14,492,522 of record CM052815.1, read on the forward strand.
CCTTCCACCCTGCTGAGTTCAGCCTCTCTTGTCTTCATGCTGCAAAGTTTGCCAGGCGCCTTTTCAGGCAGTTTTCCTCTATACAACCGGCCCCAAGAAATCATGCATAAAGATTTCCCTCTACAGGTGGTTGTGAGCTGTAGCAGTGTTTGCTCTTGCAATGGAAATGTGGGGTTTTTTTTTTTTTACTTCATTTTACCCACTAATAGGGGTTTTTAAATTATTTTGATTGCACCACCCCCTAAAGAGCATTTTCTCCAAGTCGTGAAATTAAATTCTCTATGCAAGAAATGTTCCCACCACCATCACCACCACCATGCCCTCTTTATCTCCCCACACTCCTCCAGTTTGCTCTGACTTCATGAAGCCTTTTTGCAACTAAATTTTCATGTGCAAAATGATTACAAGAATGAAGACACTTGGTGAATGAGAATCAACCCAAAATAGGACAAAGTGGAAGAAGCACTTGCCCACTACAGAAGCGCCCTCCACCCCCCCCAAACATTAGCGTGGAGGGGGGGAGAGGCAGCAACCTCTACCCCGTTTACCACCACAGGATCCTCTTCCAACTGGCTTGCCTCTTGCAAAAATCACACACACACACACAACCACGGAAAGCCTGCTTAAGAAGTCTAGGCAATCTGTACAAATATGATTGTTCAGTGAAAAAGACAGTAATCATGGCCAGTCACCCAGATCTACTCCTCTAAACATCCACCAACTGACATCATAAACTTTGCAAAAGCCAAACACAAGACAGTGCATGGTATAACCTACCTTGGCGAGCTCCTTCACTTTTTGTGCAAATGTTTCCCCTCCGCACGCTTTACATAGATTTCTAGGGAAATTTGGAAGGACTGGTGAGGGGGTGGGAGAGGTGAGGGAATGAGGGTAATATAAATAAGGAAGCATTTTAAATGCACCACGCAAAAAGCTCGGGATTTCACGTTATGTGTCTGCACTCTTCCCGGAGCAAAGCAAAACAGTTCGCGTTCAGTGCCAGACTTGGAGGGAGAGGGAGAAGAGAGAGGGAGGGGGGAGACAGGGAGGGGGGAGAAAAGGAGAGAAGAGAGGGAGGGGGAGAGAAAGAAAGAGGGTGGGGAAGGCTGAAGGAGAGAGAAGATGAGAAAGAGGAAACGAGAAAAGGATAGAGGGAGAGGAGAGGGGAGGTGAGCGAGGAGGGAGGGGGAGAGAGAAAAAGAGAAGAAAGGAGGGGGGAGCCAGAGGAAAAGAGAGAGAGGAGGCAGCCCCCCTCCCACGTTCCCACCCCCACACATTCAGGCACCTCCTGAGTAACTGATCAGAGCAAAGAACTCATCACCCACGTTCAAAAACCCGGTTTGGGGACTAAGTCCCCATGCACACACTCTCGGGATCTATTTATAGACAGACCCTAATAATATGCATTGCATTCTGAACGTAAATGTGTGTGTGCACGAATTACATACAGTTCCTTTGACAGGTATGATTTTTTTTTTTTTTTTTTGGCACTGCAGTGCGTCTGATTGTATCTTTTTGGATTTTCTTCTTTCTTTTTTTGCATCAGGAAAACATGCATCAATTATGAAGGTGTTCGGGAGGGGGAATGGTGGGGGTCTCAATGCTAATAAAACCCCGGCTTCCTCCCCCCCGCCCTGCAAATCTGGGATATTTGCAGAGTTGGGGCTGTTTGAAAAGGCTCCAGCTCTGGCTCGGTGTAGCACGCCCAGTTCCAGCAGTGTGTGCTATTGACCTGCATTGACGTCAGTGCGTCATTAGGTCTCCCTTAGAAACACTGACTTTCAAAAATAGTATCAAATTAATTCAGTTGGAGCCTGGTGAAGAAAGGCTACTAGCTGGAATCAGCCATAAAACTCCAGAATTTTCAGCCCTAGATCTCTGCTTTTTCTAGGAGCCAAACAGAAATCAGATTGTATGGAAAATGCCATTGATGGGATTTTTTTTCCCTTAAGAAAAGGGACCAAATTAGATTGCAAAACCCAGAACTGCTTTTTTTTTTTCCTTTCCCTTCTTTTTTTCTGATCTAAAAATAACCCCTTGCTTGAGCTGACTGCGGTATCTTTTGTGTTGCGGCTCTCTGTTTTTAGCAATGTGGTCCCAGGGAAGGGTGGAACTCAAGTACAGATATTGATCTATTGTTATTTGCAAAGCCAGAAATTAATTTTAATAAAACAGGTATGCCTTATGGTGGCAGTGGGTAACAGAGAAGAGGGGGCACCATGGGAGAGACTTATGCCATTCACACTTTCCTGTTTCATTTTTTCCAATTCATCTTTTTAAGATATAATTCCCACCCCACGTGTCTCACGTGGCCTCTGACCAGCACATGCAACCCCCATTCATACAAACACAAAGCACCAGCGCATTCACATTTAGCAGAGACAGTACATTCATAAGCAAAGGCTCTGGGATGTTCCTTCCTCTCATGCCTGCTTGGCAGAAAAGACCTAGCAGCCCACCAAAACAGGATTAGGTTTAATCTGTGGGATTTCAGTATACAATCTGATGATTAGATTGTATTATTAAATTCTGCACTTATTAAAAAACCTACTTTTTATGGGGAGCATCTGTGCCCTTCACAAAGCTAACAATACAGTTTTAACCCATCTGTTTTACAATCATACATTTTAAAACATACTTATGCATTACATACGTGAATATAAAAGGTGCTTCCCCAATGGAAGTGAGGTGGTTGATACAGAGCGCCTCTCAAAGCTTGGGGGGAGGGTGGCTATTAGATTTTTCTATTCTCAGAGAAGGCGGTTTACCATAGTTTTGTAGAGACTTCATTCCCCACATTTCTTGCTCCCCAACCCTCTCTCTCTGACCCACTCTCCTCCAATGGGCTGCACTTGTGCCTCTCAGTGATAAAAGAATTTGGTTTCTCTGACCCATTCAGTCTTTGGCCTCTGCTGAGACTGTTCATGAGGGAACTAATTAAGGCCATTGTGTACAAGGGCCCTCTTAGGAGGCCACTTGGATGACAAGGGATGTGGGGGCCTTGGGTAGACGAGCAGGAGAGCCCAAGATAATTTTAAATCATTTGACTTAAAATTAAGTGGGCCTTACATTTTTTTTGGTATACCCACAATGTTAGGTTGCCATTTCATAATTACCCAATCATCTGTGCTTATCACGATTTCCTACAAGAATGAGGACCTTTCTTTCAACCCCTGAAATCTAGCTGAGAGAGAAGGGGGTAACATGTTGTCGACCTCAGCGTTTTCAGACAAGGACAGAATACGCATAAGTCTACCATGCTGGGCTAGTAGGTCAGGGAAGTGGAGGTCAGAGAAAAATCATACCCCAGCTATTACTCATCTGCCCCTTGCTCAGTCCCAAGGAGGAGCACTGAGGGCAAATCAGGAGGCTGTGGGGCTAGAGTTTATCTAAGGACAATTTCTGGTGTATGGAGGAACCTTCAACTAATAACAGACTGACCACGTGGTTTCCCTTGTCTTCTCCTGCCTCTCTTTCCTGAGGGTTCAGGGAAGACAAGGCAATTGCCAATGGTTCAAGCTGCCATAGCAGCAGCAGCAAAAGGGAGATGCTCTGAGCAAATCGAGTGTTCCCCCTTTCCCCCAACCAGGCACTTACAGGCTGTGGTCTAGATGCTGATTGGTGGAGGCTTCCAGACGGCCGAGCACCTGCAAACCACTACCCCAGCTTGCAAGGGCTCCCATACACACTTCATCTCAAATGCATTCATTCACAGAAACATACAGTCATTCATGCACTTGCACACAACCGCATTCATTCATACTTTGGCCACAGCTGCTCCCGTGCATTTGCCTGCAAAGCCTGGGCAAGTGTACACAGCAAGAACACACCTTTATAAGGCTGCATTCTACCTCTCCCCTCCTACGCACACTTAAACACACACACACACAGAGTTTGCTTGCTGCTTCTTTCCCTGTGTGTGTGTGTTCAACTCTGCAGTGTGCAAAATCCTGGCAGGAATACATTTCTGCCATTCAGATGGTGGAATCCCCAGCCTGCATCAAGACCCACTGACCTCGTCCATATTAAATCACGGACGAGATGCCCAAGTGCTGGCAGAGCCGCAAACGCCTAGGTGGATGAGGGGGCCAGCTCTTTTTCTGGCCCAATTTTCCTCCCTTGGCAGTCCAGAGAATAAAAAGAGGGCCAAGGGAGGGGCTTGCCGTGTGTCCCAAGGCTGTGCAGTGCCCCAGTTGGCTGGGTCAGATCTTGTCCTTTGGGGAGAGGTAAGCATCAGTGGAGAGCTGTCAAGTACCGCCAGAGCCAACACTTGGCCTTTCCAGGCCTAGAGATTCTTGTCGGTCTGCACATCAAGAATGGGGAGCTAGGGATGCTCACTGGCCTCTCCTGAGTCGGCACCTTCTCCACTCTGCTCTGTGCCCTGCCCAGAAGTTGACCTCTACAGTCTATAGTAATAGACTCTTGATCTCTGGTTCTGCCAATGGGAATCCCTGGCAGGGACACGGACAGGAAGGGAACACAGTAGGGTATTTAGTCCCTTATCTCCCTCCCTTTCAACTTATGGGTTGTCTGTGGCTAGGCCCTGTTACTAAAAGCCACTGGTCCTGTCACATGGCCCTCTTGAACAGCTACAGTTACAGCTCTAAGGGGTGTGTGTGTGTGTGTGTGTGTGTGTATGATGCCACTAGACCAGCAATTCTCAAACTCTCTGCGTGTGTGGAACTCTTCAGCAGCACATGAGGTCCCAAATCCACATGCCTCACTGGCTCTTACTTGGTTACCTAAAACAGCTTCCCACCAGAATTCTGCGGAGGTAGTGTTTGTTTTATGTGCATAAAAAAGGTGGGCTTTTGCAGTGAAGTATACAAGATTAAAGACTAGAGGCTGCTGGAGATACTGCAGAGTAGTACTTAAACAGAACCCCAAAGTGGACGATCAGGTTAGCTGGGCACCAGCTTCGTGATCATGGCCAAGTCACTTAATTTCTCTATGCCTCAGCTTCCCCCTCTGTAAAATAGGAATAAAACAGTACTCTACTCTTGGAGTTGTTACAAGGACTGTATGAAATAATCTATGTGAAAATGTGTAATATAGTACCTGGTTTACTGCACAGTAAATGTCAGCTATTTACTAAGAGAATAAATACGCATTCTATAAATAGCCATCTATGGGACATCTAGAACTTTCAAAGTTTTTGGACCAAAGCCGACAATAAGATTATTTTATAACATGACCTGAAGACACACACACACACACGCGCGCGCGCGCGTGCACAAACTGAAAGACAGTACTTGCCCTTACAATTTGCAATGCACTTTGCTATTTCATTTGCTCTATTTCATCAAAAAAAAAAGTGCAGGTCGCAACCATTAAGGGAGAGACAGTCATCTAGTGGACCCTCCAGGGATCTATGTAATGAAGACACCCTTTCAGGTGATAGAATAGATGAAGATCATTTCCTGTTATCTTCTAAACAGGTGTAGTCATGTTATGGGGGAAAAATCAGTTGGAGACACTCTGTACAGAGTGTGAAATTCACTCAAAGAGCATTTGAATGGTCTTATGTGTAAAAGACTAGGAGACAAGGAAGGGGATCCCAATGGATCCACATGGTGCTTGCTCTCAAGGACATTCTGGTTGAGTAACAGAGTTAAGATTAATTCATTTAACAAACTGAGCGCTTGCTATGTGTGAGAAAGCTTTGTTCTACACCAGTGAACAAGGCAGAAATTCCTGACTTCATGAAACTTACCATCTTATGACAATGAGAGACAATGAACAAATAAATAACCAAATAAATGTAATAAAGCTCAGATAGGGGTAATGGGTTTTAAGAAAAAACTAGGAAATGGGAGAGGGACGGGTAGAAAAACCAATTCCAGATAAGGTAGTCAGGGAACACTTCTCTAAGAAGGTATTTGACCAGAGACATGAAGTGCAGCAGTGAACCCTGTAATTTCTGAGATACGCACTCCGTTAAGAGGGCCAACAAGGGTAAAGCCTCTGAGGAAGAAATGAAATGTTCCAGAAACAGGAATAAAGCCATGGTGGACTAGAACTTAACGAACACAGGAGAGGCAGACGGGGCCAGATGAGACAGGGTCCTAAACGTCAAGATAAATCTTGCATTACATCTGAATGTGATGGAAAACCATTGTAGGGTTGTGAGCAAGAAAGTGACATGATCTGATATATGTTTTAAAAGGATCACTCTTGCTGCTCTGTGGAGAACTGACTGGAAAGGGCAAGAGGGAAGCAATGGGACTGGTCAGGAGGCTAACTCAGCAGTCCAGACAAGAGATGACAGTCGCTAGGACGAGGCTGACGGCGATGGAGGCGGCAAGAAGTGGCTGGATTAGCGGTATTTACTCTGAATGGCCTCTACGTATCTGCAATACAACGGAGAACGTGAGGTGCCAAGATAGAGTACACGATGTTGTAGGAACTCAGATGAAAATTACATCTGGCTGTGGGATGAGCTGGCACTTGAGGTGTGTCTTCAAGGATGAGTGGGCAGAAATGGTGCGGGAGGAGAGGACATTCCAAAGAAAAGGAAAGCTTACAAGTGAAGGCACCAAAGAGGGAAAACAGAAGGCAGGATTACCAGGACTAATTCTGTGGATTAGGGTAGGCATGAAAGGGTAGATAGGGGGCAGGGCTGACCAGGTAGGTTTGGGATAAATCATAAAGGGCCTGGGTTGCCATAATTGAGCTTGGGCAATGGAGAACCACTCCATGTTCCTAGGTAGGGATTTATATGATCAGAACTGAAATTTAGAGAGTATTGTGCAACCAGAGGCCTGCAGGGGAACCTGGAAGCTTCTGCTTTGGGTCTCGGTAGATTCATTTATTAAGGAGATCTTTGACTTCCTCTGGTCCTTTTATTACAGCCAAAAGGGCCTTCTTCATGACCAGTGGAGTGGCCACAACCCACCCTTTGCCTCTGCCTTTGTTCATGTAGTTCTCAGCACCTAGAGGGTCTTCCCTGGCTCCTGTTCACTTATTCAAATCCTCCCCCATTCTTTTCTAGTTCCTTGGCCTCTACTGCTCTCTCCCTTCCACCAAAGCACTTGTCTACACCACTCATGTTGGCTCTTAACCTCATACACCCAGTTGCATTTCCTTAATTATGTATTTCAAGACTGTAGGACTTCCCTATAGATATAAATTCCTTTTGGTCAAGGACCTTACCTGGCACTCCCTTTGTTTTCTCCACAGTGTCCAGCACTCAATAACTATTTAAATATATTGACCACCCTCATACCTAATAAAGTGAGCGTTGAGAGTCAAGGAGTGTCCTTAAGAGCTAAGGGTAGAAAGGCACTTGTCTGTATACACTGATATCTAGACATATAGCCCAACGGGACCCATCTCCCTGCTCCATTCCTCCTCTCATTTCCTCCCCACCCCAGAAATGAACCCACTAAGACCTGGATACACTTAGGTTTTCTTCCATAGAACAACTATCCTGGGGAACTACTCTTGCTCTAGGGAATACAATACATGTTCTGGAAAACAGCCATGCCCATGATTTCCCACAGGAAGACGGGAGTGGGCCTGAGTCAGATTTAGTGTCCTCCCCTCTCCACCTCCCACCCCTGCTCCTCCACCAGCGATTGGTGGACAGATGGCGCCCTGGCTCCTCCCTCCCAGTCTCTGTGCCACCCCATAGACGGCTTTTCATGGAGCCCGGTTACTTACCTTAAGGCCTTCCACTCCGGAGTGTTTTCCCCTGGGCACTGCCCTTCCCCATTCCACCAGCCATTGGAAATAGCAACCAGTGAGACACAGGTTTCGAGACAGCACCTGACACCTTGCAGGAACACAGGTCACTTAAGGACACACTGCAAAGACACAGATGACGGGTTTCCTTCTCTGTTGCTGTGGACACTCAAATTGGTGTTTGGCCTGTCCTTGGCCTCCAAGGCTCATTGGCTCTTCCCAGATGCTCCATCTGCCATTTCCTGGAGAGGGGTAGGGGGGCCGGGGTTGTCAGCGAGGTCACTGACCCGGTAAGGATGAAGAGGTCAGATTCTTGGTCATGCCTTGAACTTGGTGCTTGGCCCAGGCTCCAATAAGCCAGGGCACCGGACCCAACCCAGCTCAGAGTCTGGGGGTCGAGACCAACCACACTGATTTGCCATGGCGCCGGCGCAGTAATGGAGATTAAAGAGGTCTGCAGGGACCACCTCATTTCAAAACCTTTTCTGCCTGTCTCCCCTCCGCAAGCCAAGCTTAGGTTTAAATCTAGAACCCGCTCTTCACTTGGGGGAGGAGTCCGCCCTGAAACTCAGGTGGATGAGGGGAGATGGGTAGGGAAGGGAGACCTCCTTTCACCGAGTTCCAACTCCCTCCCCCAAACCCAGGCCACCACAAGCCTGTGTACCCCTCGGCCCCCAACTCATGGGCGGTGAAGGGGGCGGTCACAAGGCCGGATGTGCAGAGGCTGCGGGGGTCGGGGGTGGGGGATGGCTACAGCGCGCAGACTTTCCCGCAGCCTCCCTAAGCCCGGGCGCCCCCGCCGCCGCCGCGGCCTCCCTCCCACGCGTGGAAAGCCGCGGCGGCGGCGGAGGCGGCGGCCGGGCTGGGCGGGCCGGTCACGCGGTCGGCACGCGGCCCTGCGCCGCGGGCACGTGAGGGGGCGGGGCCTGCGCCCAGGATCCCCTCTCGCGGCTGCTTGCGTAGGAGCCCGGAGCCCGCCCACGCCCGCGCTCGCGCCCGCGTGCCCGCTCCCTCCCCGCGCCGCCCAGCCCGGCGCCGCCACCCCCGCGCCGCTGCGCGCGCCGCCTCCGCCCAGAGAGCTCCCGCGCGGGGGCGGGCCGCGGAGCCGGGGGAGCGGGAGCGGGCTAGGATGAGGCGGGGGAGGGGGGAGGCGTGCGGGCTGGAGGAGCGGGGGTGGGGGGCGGGGGCTGTGCGACGCCCTCCGCCCCAAGAAGCCCCCTCCCCCACTCCCTCCGGAGGCTCTCCCAGAAGCTCCGGGGTTTTTTGTAGATTTGGGGAAGTCGGGCTGCAGGATAGAGCTGCGGGCTGGAGGAGGCGAGGGGGGCAGTCGGGTGCGAGAAACCCCCCCCTCCCTCCATCCACCCACGCGCCCTCCCGACGCTGATGATGTCCTGACCGCTCCGCTGCTCTGGCTCCGCTCGTGACTCTGCTTCGTGCTGGCAGAATTCCGCAGCGTGCGCGCGGGGGCGGCGGCGGCGGCGGCAGGGGGGGGGCGGGGTGTCTCCTAGCGTTGCCCCTTGAGCATTCACACCTTCGGGCCTGCCAAGCACCCCACTTACCTGCCCCCATCCCCCCCCGCCGGGGGTGGCCTCACACATCAGGTCATTCCCAGATCCAGCCCTCCCCCCCACCCCCGTGTCCCCATCCACTCCACAGGACAGTCTTTTATCTCCATCCTGCATCTGGTTGCCCCCCCCCCATCCCAAGGGCAAATAAGGCACCCATCTTTTTCTGGACTCCCATAACCCCACCTCGGTATCCACATGGGTGTTGGCAGCAGAGTGGAGTGGGGCGACACACACACTATCCATGCTGCCCCTTCGATGTACACGCTCTTGGAACAGAGCAGTGGAAAAACAAACAGGAACTCTGCAGGAGGAGATGGAACCAAAACACCAGCTCGTTTCCACCCTCCACGTGTTGATCACTGAGCACGTGTGTCCGCCCCCGGGGTAAATATTGTGGTTTGGTTCCGCTCACAGCACTCAGAAGACGCACTCACCGCCCCTGGTAACTGGGCAGCAAGGCCTTGCCCAGGGTGCTGTCTTCTGGGATGCAGTGCTTCTGACGCAGGGTCCAAGATAAGGTGGTGTGTTGGACACACAGAGAGGGGTAGGGTGAGAAAATAAATATTATGAAAAGCAAGACGTACGCAGTAAATCAGAGTATGGACTCCTTTTTGGAGGGAGGACTGTGTGAGAACTATGTTGCCCCTCTCCTAGCCAGAGATTGATTTCGGATGCAGTCCTGAGAGATGGAAGAGATCCTGTCTTTCAAGTGGCGGTTGCCTGGGCTGAACTTCCACGGGGAGTGAAGCAATGGGGCTGGGCTTCTGATCTGGGCCTTGAGAATTCCAGGTTCCAGGGATAAGGACTACCTAAGAGCTTGACCTAGATAGGCTCCTCAAAACTGCCTTGCAGACAAGCTCTATCATTCCCCCAAAAGAAGCCTAAGCAGATGTTTCAGTTTTCTCTGGTCCTCCTCTGCTGTAGGCTACTGGATGTTTGGGTCTGATTGCCTTTAGCATTGGAAGCTTGAGGCCGTCTTTCAGAATCCCTGTTACATTCCAGGCCATATTCTTCAGATTTCCTGTTACTCTGGATAGCACAGCAACTTATTGTTTGATTTGAGTTAATTTTACCACCTGATGTCTGCTGGAAGGTGGAGATTTATGTGCAAAGGGCCTCAGGAGAGGGCTTCACTGCTTAGGGTGGAAAGGACAGTTCACAGCTTTCGGATCCTTTGACCACTTATTTATTCATTCATGATTTTTGAGGGCTTATTATGTTCTATGTGTAGGGGGAGAAAAATTTTTCTTTTACTCTTTAAGGTTCTTCTATCTGGTCTAAGAAGTTGACATGAGACAGATGAACAGGAGCAAATCAGATTTAATTTTGTACATATAGGGAATCCATACAGACATGAGATCCCAAAGACAGGCAAAATGGGGTATATATGTTATCTTGAACTAAGGAGAAAGGGATAGGGGGTTGGGACCTCAAAGGGAAGGAATGCAACTGACAGGAAAATAAAAAGAGTAAATGTTTACTAAGCGAATGGTTGTTAGACCTTCCAGAAATAATGGGACATAGACAAGACTTTGACGAAACAGACCTTGCTAGGTTCTTCCCTGTCTACCATTCCTAGTTCATATGTTCATATTATAACATAGTTATCTATGGCGATAGCTCTCTTCTTAGAGCAGCTCCTCTGCCTAAATTCTTTTAGGCAGTTGGAGTGAGGTCAGAGTTTCTTCCTGAGTCTTTTAGACCTTTATCATTTTCAGCTGGAAATAATCTGCAAGCCAAAGTGGCACATTTTGAGGCAGCTTGCCCTTCACTTTGCTTTGTGCAAAGCATCAGAGAAACCTAGTTAAAATGACATGAGCTCTAATAGTGAAGAGGTTGGGGTCCACTGGAAAGATTGTGAATGATTATACCACAGTGAGGTCATTGATACAACTGGATTGCTCACGAGATGCAATAAGGGCAGAAGCTGGGGAAATATATCAGTCAGCTTGAGCTACTTATGCTGCAGTAACCAGTGACTGAAACATTTCGAGTAGCTTAAAACAATCAAGGTCCACTGGAGGTCCCCCGTAGTTCTGCCTCATGCCCTCTTCATTCTAGAACCAAAGGTAAAGGTATAGTCCCTATGTGGGTCTGGCTGATCTCAATGGCAGAAGGAAAATAGATATGCAGAGCCAAGTAATAGCTTCTGCTCCAAAGTATCATATCCCCAACTCACACTTCATTGGCCAAAGCAAGTCATGTGATTAAGTTGGCAGTAAATGGAGCAAGAAGTATAATCTTTCCACACAGTGAGGCCAATGGGAAGGGGCAGTGAATATATAGACTAATTATACAACCCTCCACAGCCTCCCAATCAGCCTAGGCTGATTGCAAAAGCAGATTAGAACTGGGGCAGGTGGGCAGACAAGGTAGGAGAAGATATTCTGCAGACACATGGGAATATAAAGCACTATTTAAATTCTCTATTCCAGGGGCTCAAAGTGCTCAACACCAGGAAGTTCTGCTTAGTGTCCAACTTTATTCCCCATGGTTACAGGCCATCCTTTCTCCTTTCTCATCTGTCACATCTTTGCCTATGGTGAAGTTCATCTGTAATGTTGGTTTTATGGAGACCTATTCATTTGGTGGTTCCAGAAGAAAGAACTGGTATTGTTTTCTCTTATTCCACATCAACAAAGAATCACAGAATGAGTGTAATCATCCCCACAAGAACTTGCAATATCCTGAACATTGCCTTTGGAGCCAGACTGTCCGTGTTCCAGTTATGGTTCTTCCACTTACTAGGTGTGTGACCTTGGACAACTTATTCATCCTCCCTTGTCCACAATCTCCTTGTATGTAAAATGTGATTACCATAGTACCTAAGAAACAGAGTTCTCTTAAGGTATAAATGAGTTCATGTATGTAAGGAGCTTAGAATAGTATCTGGCACACACATGTTCAATAAGTGTTGTCTATTATTATCCTTACTTAGAGACGTAAGACTTAGCCATTGTCCTCAAAGAACCCAGACTCCAGGGAGGAAAATGGCACTGACCACGCTGGGGCACTGGGGTGCAGCTATTCTCTCATCTAAGACGGTGAGGGGATGTGGGTGGTTGTAGGAACACAGGGAGAGAAGGGTATAAGGAGGTAAATTTTTATTTAAGGTAAGATCTTCCTAACAACTAGAATTTATCAAAACATTAGCTAAGCCATGGGCTCCTCTGTCATCAGAAGCAGTCAGGCAAATCCTGAATACCCATCCAGATGGATGGTAGATGAAATTCTCCAGAATTTGGAGAACAGACTTTGCAAATGGTTTGTTCAAGGACTGGATATCACTGCAACGGTGGTTTGTTTGGGCTGCAATGTATTTTTTAAAAGTGAAAGGAGTTGCCAACAGATTAGGAGGTTTTTTGCTAAACGGTGTAGATTTTTTTTTTTTTCAGAGTTGGAAGATCTGACAACACTGAGTCTACAATCTTGCATGTCAGTCATGGAGCTGAGCTGTGGCTACTCCCTTTAGACAGAGCCCATTTTACATATAGGTATGTCGTATGCCTCCTTCTAGGACCTCTTCTCTCATTTATGGGACTCACTTGGCTATGTTATTTTCAATTTACAATACCTATGGCAGAAGGTTTGCCTAGGAGGCAGCTAGAGCAAGGGATATCACCTTTAGGATGAGCTCATCCTGCACGAACTCCCTCCTAATGCTGAGAGCCTGTGCTTGTGTTCTGGGACACAGATCTGACCCCTAGCACAGCACCGTCCATCAAACAGGCCCTGTAAACCTACTCCTTGCTTTGCCCTGTGATTCATCCTAGGAGGTTTACAGTACTAGACTAGACTTCAACGGGTCCTGGATTAAATATTGAAAGGAAGACATTTGTTTCCTTTACTCACTATCCACTGAATATTTCCTATAGCAAATGCGTGTGGGGTTTTCCCCAGCAAGCCGTTCTCCAACTCCCTGGATACCAGCTGGGGGGCCTACAGTTCAACTCCATTCTAACACTGGCTGCTTGTGGTTAGCAGTGATCCCACCGGTGAAGGGCGCAGCGCCACAAGACTGCCCCTCCCTTTTCAGATGCCATCTGCAAGTCCAGGTTGTCACCTCGTGCTTCTGATCTTCCAGCTAAAAATCAGAAGTTCCCACAACCCTCCGCTCACATTTGATTATTTGCTAGAATGGCTCCCAGAGCTCAGGAAAGCAGTATCCTCACTAGATAATTGGTTATGAAACGATATATGATGTAGGAACAGCCAGATGGAAGAGATACGCAGGGCAAGGTGTGTGGGTGTGCTCCCCTCCCAGCACTTCCTTGTGGTCAGCAATCTGGAAGCTCCTGGAACCCCATACTTTTGGGATTTTTTTTTTTTTTATGGTGACTTCATTACACAGGCATGGTGGATTAAACCATTGGCCGTGGTGATTAACTCAAACTCCAGCCCTCTAAAGTCCTCAGAAGACAGGTCAGGGGCTGAAAGTTCCAGTCCTCTTAAGACACAGTTGGTTCCCCTGGCAATCAGCCCTCTGCTAGAGGGGCTTTCCCCAAGTCACCTCATTAACAAGCTCAGGTGTGGCTGAAAGGGGTCTATTATGAATAACAATATTCTTTTTACATGGATTCTTTTTTTTTTTTTTTTAAAGATTTTTTTTTATTTATTTATTAGGAAAGAGAGAGAGTGAGAGAGAGCAGGTCAGAGTGAGAAGCGGACTCCCCATGGAGCTGGGAGCCCGATGTGGGACTCGACCTGGGACTCCGGGATCATGACCTGAGCCAAAGGCAGTCGCTCAACCAACTGCGCCACCCAGGGGCCCCTTACATGGATTCTTTTTGTCACTTAGGAAACTCCAAAGGTTCTAGGAGCTCTGTGCCAAAAGTCCAAATATAGATCTATTATAAATCACAGTGTTACACATATATTTGATTTTTTGTGGTAAAATACACATATCAAAATGTATCATTTTCACCATTTTTAAGCATACAATTCAGTGGCATTAAGAACATTTACAGTGTTATGTGCAACCATTGCCACGATCCATTTCCAAAACTTTTTCATACCAAACAAACCCTATACCCATTAAGAAATAACTCTGCATTTCCCCCATCCCTTCATTCCCCTGGTAATCCTCCGTGCTACTTTCTGTTTCTATGAATGTTCCATTCTAGGAACTTCGTATAAGAAGAATCATACAATATTTGTCCCTTCATGTTGGATTATTTCACTTAGCGTGATGTCTTCAGAGTTCATCCATGGCGTAGCGTGTATCATAATTTTATTCCTTCTTATGGTTAAACACTATTCCATTGTACTTAGGTACATTTGGCTTATCCATTCATGTGTAGATGGACACTTGGGTTGCCTCCACCTTTTGGCTATGGTGAATAATGCTGCTGTGAACATTGGTGCAGGGGTATCTGTGGGAGTCCCTGCTTTCAATTCTGTGGGGGTGCATATGGTGCATATTTTAATTCAAATTAAACAATAAACTTCCAGCTCTTCTTCTCATTGTTCCATAAGGCAATAAAACAACAACAGCAACAAAACAAAACAAAACAACCCTGGTATTTCCACTTTACAGATGCAGAAACTGAGCCGGAGCTCAGGGCTGGAAACCAGCATGGGAAGCTCAGTCTTTGGTGTGTCGTCACACCAGACATGTTCCGGAGGACCAGGGCTATGTCTGTTATCACTGATGTATGCCCAGGACAAGTGACTAGGATCCAGTCAATGTGTTTTGAAAGAATAAATGAATGGTTTTTGTGCTTTTCACTCTAACAGAGCTTCTAGAACAAGTTCCCAGTGTCTGGGACACTTACTCTCCTTTCCCAGATCTCCCTGTGAGACACTCTCCCACCCAAGTGACTTGGACAAACAAGTGGGTCCCTATCCGAGACTCAAGTGATGACGACTTCAGTGTCAGTCCAGCCGGAGAAAGGTGGCTTTCCAAAGTGCTTCTGGTCACAGTCCCAGGAGTCCGTCTTTGCCCCCATCCCGTGTGGGGTTCCATTTGAGCTCCGCCCCTGAGTCGTTCCAATCCCGGGAGCAACCGGCTGCAGGCTGGCGAAGGAGACCCACCGGGGTGCCTCTGGCAAGGGGGATTCAGACCCCTTTGAGCCAGATTTTGTCAGGGAATCTCTGAGCTGCTGCCTGATGGCAGGTTAGCCTATCCCCCAGTGCGCTCCTGGGGTTCGGGAACCTCAACCCAAATTCCCTTTTGTTTAGAAACGGAGGCAAAAGTAATCTTAATGGAGTGGTGGAAAGCTGCTCTCGGTAAAAGGCAAGGCCGGCTTGGCATTTGCTTCAGAAAATGAGGGCTCCGAAAGGATTCCCTGCTCCCTCCACCTTGGAGGAGCCTCCACGCGGGCTCCGGGAGGAGGGAAGGGGTGTGGCGGACAGCATCTGGGGTCCTTTGTCCACTGCTTCGTGCCTACCCAACAACAAAAGCTGTCATTAACGGCAAAGTGATGGGAGGCACGAGGCGTCCGTGACCGTGTCTTGCTAATGCGGAAAGGCTGGGTAAGAAGGAAGGCGAGTGCCGGTGAGAAGCACGCGTAAGGCATCCATTTCAGGCCCCCAGAACAGTCTGGCTTGCGGTTCAGTATCACCAGAGAAATTTCTTAGACTCTATTGTAGGAGGGAGGCGCCGAGACAAAAGGTTTGGTGGGGACCGGGGTGCGGGTCGGGGGAGGTGTGGAGGTGAGCTCGTGAAGGTTTGGCCAAAAATAGGGTACTAAAGGCATCTCCCTATGGCCGGACCGGAGGCCCCCAGAGCGCCCCCCTTCCTCGGCTGGAAGTGGGCGGGGCAGCCCCCCCCCACCCCCCCGGGCTGCAGAGGGTTAATTCCTCGGGGCGCCCGGGGACCTGGGAGCTGGCTCTGGATTGAGAGCTGTTATCTCTCGTTATTTTGACTCACGTCTTTGCTTTCCATTGTATTTGGATTTCGGGATTTGGTTCTTTCTTTTGAATATTTAAAACGTTTGTGGGTTTTTTTTTTTTTTTGAGTATTTAAAATGTTTAGGAGAAAAAAATTCATCCCAGTGAAAGGACAGGAAGCCCCTCAGGACAGGGTGGGGGTGGGGCGGGGCCACCGGGAGTCCTGGTTCAAAGGGAGGGCATGCCGCTGAGCCTCAAAGACCTGCACCTGGACGGAGGGGCTTCCTGATTTGAAGACCCACTTTCCACTACTCGTCTATGAGGACAGCTGTGATTAACAGGGACCCCCACCCCATCCTATGGGTGCTCCTCACAGTCTGAGCCTCTGCTGGAGTGGGAGGCAAGGTGATCCCAGGGTTCAGTCAGGCATCCTTACTCGCTGGGGGTGGGGAAAGGGCATGAGGGAGAAGGGCACAATCTCCCTGAATGTGAGGGAAGAGAAAATGGAGATCAGGTTCCAGAAAATGAGGGAAGAAGTGGCATGGGTTGCTCAATGATACTTTAGAGCTTCTTAGACCTGGGAGCTTAAATGATATTAATAAGAGGAAATGTTAAAACTTGGGTTGGGAGGGCATATTCAGCCTATGGCCATATGGATTAGAATTTTCCAAAGCCAGCAGGCTTCACGTCAGAGCTATCAGTCTGAGGCATAAGGTGCAGAGCATCAAGATCAGGTGAGAGAAAGGTAATGTGGCCTGGCTGTGGCACCATCGTGCCAGAAATTGAGGCAGAAATGAGGAGACAGAGCTATTAAACTCCAGAATCCCAGAGATGGAAGGGAGGTATGAAGGTATTAACTAGGGGACCTGCTCCCCAGAGCAAGAATTGTGTTGGCCCACATGCTTGAGATGGAAGCATCCAGTCCGCCTGCATACTTGGGGGGGCGGGGAGGGGGCCTAGAGAGATGACTAGGGAAGGGATAATAGCTACTTCCCAATGGAACCTCGCAGCTTGGAAGCCCTGGGAAGCTGCAAGCATTGCAAGGAGGTGAGGAGAGGGCTGGAGAGGCAAGACCAAATAACATTTGCATCTCTCTTATTCTTGCCTGTAGTAATGCTGATGGAGAAATCAGGCCCCAGGAAATGGCAAACTAGTGTTAAAAAACAGAACTGGGTTTCCTGAACCAAGGCTTACGTGATAAAAATGGAGTTTCTCCTGAGAACAGAGCACATCTGATTGTGATCATGACCATGGTGCCAAGTGGGAAGGTCCACCACTCAATCAACATAAAACTGAAATTTGAGAGAAAGAGGGAGGGAAAATATCCGTCTGCAGTGAAAACTGGAAATTGTGGAGAACAAGTCTGGCATCAGTGAAAAAATAGAAAAATGAAGACGTTCTCAGTGAAGTAATGATGCTTAAGTAGTCTTGGATGTAGGCTTCTATTTGGTTTAGCCAACCTAGAGTCAACTAGGAGTGTGTCAATTAGACTTCAGTACTTCAATTTTTTTTTTTAAAAAAAGAGTCAACTAGCAGGAGACTGGAAGGTGGGAGGAGAGTCAGGGTCGGATTTATTTTGTGACTCCATGCACTGGGCACATCCCTTTCTGAGGACCACCATACTTGTCAGGTGATAATCTGTTACACAACTCTCTTCAGATTCTCGTATCCATCCCTTCCTTTGCCCTTGCAAAGCTTAGAATGATAACAGATACCCACTCTTGCTAGCTCCATTCTTTCCTGGTTTCCCTTAACCCTGCCCACAATACTTAACCAGCCTCTTTCTTAAACTCTCAGTTACCCTATTGGACAGCGCTGGCCACTTCCTACTGGAACCCCAACCAAGACAAAAATCTGATAAATGACATCAAATTGAAATTGTAATGTGAGGTTATTATAAGCTCAAAGCCAAAGCTGTCACCAAGACTCTATCAGATGAAGTTTATGACATGAGTTCTATGATGGTAAGGATGCCCTTCTTTCAAATAAATTGGACTTGTTGCAATGGATCAAGGAGTAGGACTCAGTTCAGTCATTTATTTAAAGAAATATTTGTTGACTAGCTGCTGTATGCCATTCAGTATATTAGGAACTAGGGAGTCAGTGATGGGCAAATGTCAAGCTCTCATGGTGTTTTCAGTGTAGTGGGGAGAAAGACATTAATCACATAGCCACCAATATAAATATATAGGTAAAAACTAGGACAAATCCTTAGCAAGATAATTCCAAGTTTCTTTGAGGGTCTCTAATAGGAGGCTAATATGGAGTAACCTCCTTTGTGGAAGTGACAGTAAGCTTAGCCAGGCACAGGCCAAGAGAGGGAGAGAAAGAAAAGCAGTGTAAGCAGAAGGAAGAACACATTCAAAGATTCTGAGGCTGGAAGGGTTTTTACATTTAAATGTTCAGTAAATCTAGGAAAGCCCTCTACAGCAAGTTGAAATTGGCTTTAAGTACAATGGGGGAGGCTTAAGGGAGTTTAGAGCAAGAGAATATCATGATTCGATGTCATAAAAGCTTGGTGGTAGTACCATGGGGAGCACAGGTGGGGATGAAAGGAGAATCAAGTGATGTTGCTCTGGGAAGTCCAGACCACTGATTAGGTTAACAGTGTTGTGATGCTTTCCTTGTCTAGGGAATTCTATATCTAGCAAGGGGGGCAAGAGGCCAACTGGGCTCATGGGCATAACCACTGGGGGCCCTGTTCTGTCATAAACATTGCCATGGATAACATTCTTGATCTGATTTTCTTTTAGAGAGATGAGAAAGCAATGAGGGGAGAGCTCTCATTTGGGACCTAATTCTGACCCACAAGGCAGAGCTTGTTGGTAAGGTGGAAGTGTCTAGAGGAACAGAGGAAGTTCTTGAGAGAAAGGAACATGTGATTTCATGGTGTGTGTGTGAGACAGAGACAGAGACAGAGAGAGACAGACAGAGAGATAAAGAGACGGTGACAGAGAAAAAGAGATATGCTAGAAAAGCAAACCTTACAGACTTCAGAAAGAAAACAGCCTATGGCTAGAGATTAAGAAATAAAGGCTTAAAAGTACAGGAAACAGGACTGTATTAGTTTGCTGGACTTGCCATAACGAAGTAACACAGACTGGTGGCTTAAACAATGGAAATTCATTGTCTCACAGTTCAAAATCAGGACCGGCAGAGTTGGTTTCTTCTGAGGGCTGTTTGGGAAAATCTGTCCCAGGTCTCCCTGCTTGGCTTGTGGATGGCCATCTTTTGCCTGTGTCTCTTCACCCTGTCTTCCTTCTATTTACAGCTGTCTCTGGATCCAAATTTTCCCCTTTCTTTTTTATTCCCAAATTTCCCCTTTTTATAAGGACGCCCAGTCCTATTGGATTAAGGCCCACCCTGATGAACTCATTTCAACCTCACTATTTCTATAAAGACTCTCTCTCCAAATAAGGTCACATTCAGAAGTAGTGAGTTTTAGGATTCCAACATATGTGTTTTTAGGAGACATAATTTAATCCATAACAATTACCCAATAAAATTCAAGCAGAACTTAAACTAATTCATCTATCGAACACACTTTGGGAGCTTATTCTGCACCAGGTACACTTCTAAGTACGGTTTTGGCCCCAAAGGAACACTTGGTCTTGTGGTAGGATACTGGCATGCAAAAGCATATCAGACAGGTTAGCAAATGCTGTGATAAATATATTTACCTCTGTGATACACCGACATATGATACAGTTTAATGTAAAATTAGAGGTAAGTACAGGGTATACAAAGCAAAGTATACGAAGGATGGTCAGCTCTACTCAAGGGGATTAGGAAAAGCTTCTTGGAGGAGGTGATATGAGCGAAGTAACCAAGGATGACAAAGGCATGGCCCAGGTGAAGTGGAAGGGAGTTCCACACAGAGGGAAATTCATGGAGTGAGTGAATGCAGCATGGCCATGAGAACATAGCTTCATGGTCAGTGGAAGGAGATGAGGTTAGAGAAATCAGATAATGAAGGGTCTTAGGTCTAGGATAAAGAATGTGAACTTTATCCTGAAAACTATGCCAACTGTGTGTGGCGGGGAGGGTACCATCTAGGGGATTTAAGGAAGGGAGTGATAGGATTAAATTTGGCTTTGGTGTGGAGAATGGATTGAGGCTGTGGTGAAGGAGACAGGAAGACTAGTGATTGGGCAGAGAAGCAGAAATGAGAAAGTGAGAGCAAGAACAAGTGAAAGTGAGAGTGAGAATGAGAGAGAGAGAAAAGCAGAGAGAGAGAGAGAGATTGGGAGAGAGGTTGAGATTATAGAGGGCTGGACCAGGGCAGTAGATGTGGAGAGGGGAGAAACCATCACACAGAGTACTAGGGGTGGGATTCAAATCTGTTAGTTATAGTTTGATTGTGAGGGACAAGGGAGCAGAGAATTTAGGATGGCTTCCAGATATCTGGTTTGAGGGTGTGAGTGGACTATGGTGCCATTCATAGGACAGGGACTTTAGGTAGAAGAATGGATTAGTTCTGGAGATTAGTTCTGTTTGGACACATTGAGATTGAGATGTCTGTGGGAGACTCAAGTAGAAATATGGAATAGAAAGTTATTGCACATACAATCTGGAAGTCAGGGGAGAGGTTTGCATTCAAGATAAATTCCTGGGAATTGTCGGTAGTTGAAGTCATGCACTTGGATGAAGTTCCCTAGTATGAACTCTTAGGGTGGAAAAAAATATAGGGCTCACAGACAAAAACTTGAGGAAAAAGAGCATTCCACGTGTAGGAGCCTCCAAAGGAGATGGTGAAAGACCAACCAGATGATCCTGGAGAAAGGTGTAGCAAATATGTTGTCACAATATCATAGGGGACAGAGTTAACCGTTGGCAGATGCCCCTGGGAGATCAGGTGAGAAAAAGAATGAAAAGGATCCATTGGATTAGGCTATTCGGTGGCCATTGGTTACTTCACTGAGGTCAATTTCAGTAGAGTGAATACAATAAATGCTAAGTTGCTTGGACAGAGGAGAGAACAAAAGGAGAGAGAGTGGAGATGAATAGTGTAGATGATTCTCTTAGAAAGCTTGGCAGCAAGAGGAAAGAGACCTTAGCCAGAGGGGCACAAAGAGGATTGGGAATTGTTGAGGGTTTTTCTCCACAAGAAAGGGTTGGTAGTGTCTATAATGAATGAACAGAATAAGGAGAGGGACAATTCAAAGACACAATAGGGAAAGGGATTTTTAGAGATGAAAAAGATAGCATCCAGAGCAAAAGTGAATGGACTATCCTTATAGAAAAGATATCATAGAGGTGGTAATGGGTCCAGAAACTTTAGATGAATAGGCAGGAAGTTGAGGAATTCCTCAATAATGTTGTCTGTGTTTTTCTCCCCTGACATACAAGAGGTGCTTCATCTCTGGGAAATGGGATGGGAAGTGGTTGAAGAGTAGAGATAAGAATTGATGAGGGGAAGAAAAACTTGTAAGGGAACACATCCACAAAAGGGGGGCATATCAGCCAGAGTTCAGCTGCAGCTACAGAAAATCCATTCTAGCTATCTGAAGGAGGAAGAGATCTAATAATGTGAATTGGGTGCTTACAAAATTGTTGGAAGGTCCGGAAGGCCAAACTCTAATCTGAGACTCCAGGAATGAATCCAAGGCATATCCTCATTGACCTTCCAGAGGACTTGCCGCCTCTAACACAGTCAAGAAAATGAGGAGTCTGGAAGCCACTGCTACAACTGTTGAATCCAGGAATGCTCTCTTCAGCTGTGATAAAGGAATCAGGAAGTTGAGTTGCAAATTCAAGATTCACTGAGTGTTTATCATTGGCAGGATCTAAGTCACAATCTAAACTAGCTTGAGGGATTCTGGGAAGTTTTTGGTTTTTTTCATTTCCTGCAGTATAGGAATGCACACTTTTATTCTCACACTTTAAGTTCTAATAAAACAACAATAGCAACAACATCATGCTCCCACCTGCTATAACCATCCCTTCATATAAACAATCCATCCATTTATCCATCCATTTTTTTAGTTGAAATCAGATTTATGCCTAATATACAACTACAGATTTTGATAAGCCTAATTAATAGCCACAGACTTTCATCCTTGAACAATAGATAATTGCCAAGAATCTCCATTTTAGCCCAATATAGAAACAGCCTAGTAGCTATTTACCTTGTCCATTGTAAATTTACAATGCTCTTTCACATATACAACTTCATTTGATTACATCATTTGGTGAACTGGACATACGTAGGGGCTACTGTTTTCATATAATAGCTGATGTAAAAGTGTCAATTGGTACAGTATCATACAAATTTCAGTTATATTTATATTAATTTCAAAGTACTCTAGTATCCAAATGTATTTACAGTCCATCAAAGAGAAAGTGTATGTGTATTACATTCAGTAATAATACTTGTGTGATCAACAGTGGATCAGTTCATTGCCATTGGACAGTATCCTGAACAGGCTAGAAGAGACTGGAAGCGATTACCTTAGCCTTGTTAATAATTTTCTTTTTTTCAGCTTTATTGAGGTATAGATGACAAATAAGAATTGTATATATTTAAGATGTTCAATTTGATGTTTTGACACATATATATAACAAAATGATCACCATAATCAAGCTAATTAACATATCCATCACCTCACGTAACGATAATTTTCTTCTTTTGTGAGCATACTTCAAATCTGCTCTCTTAGTAGATTTCAAGTATACAGACAATACTGTTAAGTACAGTCACCATGCTGAGATTTACAACTCCAAAACTTATTTATCCTGTATAATTGAAACTTTGTACCCTTTGACCACCATCTTCTTATATCCCCCTCCCCTGAGCTTCTGGCAACTACCACTCTACTTTCTGCCACTATGATTTTGACTATTTTAGATTCCACATATAATTGAAATCATCGTATTTGTCTTTCTGGGTCTGCCTTATTTCACTTAGCATGGTGCCCTCCAGGTTCATCCATAATGTCATAGATGATGGGATTTCCTTCTTTTTATGGCTGAATAATATTCCATTGTGTGTACCATGTTTTCTTTAACCATTCATCCCTTGTCAGACATTTAGGTTGTTTCTGTAACTTAGCTGTTGTGAATAATATGCTTTCATCTTACGTCTTTCCATCCATCCATCCACCCCTCTAACCATAGTAGACATCAGAAGTTGGGCTGATACTGTATGGTAGACAGATCAGATTGAGAACAGCAGCTGCAATTGAAATCACAGTGTGATTTCCATTATATAATCTGCCATCATTCTCTAACTCCAGGACACGTCTGCTCCAAGGAAACAGGTAAGCTCCATGAGGATGAGATGGGGATCACCAGTAACTTGCTGGTAAACTGGCTCTCAGAAAAGAAAAGGAAAAAAGGCCTGATTTGTAGTGTTTGCCAGTTTCCGTGGTTTAAATAGTCCCAACATGGCCAATTTTAAGCTCCCAAAGTGACGTCACTGCAGATGAAGTTGGGAAGTAATGTTCATAATCATCACAATTCTTATGAATAAATGTCGCACCAGTTTTGATTTCCTATTTTGTTACTATTTTGGTAGGAAAGGCCTGACAAGAGTTTTCACTTGGTCCTTCCTCTCATGCTAGTCCTCACTCCAGAGGTCAGGCAGGAGATTTTGGCTGTTGCTGAGTATATAGATATTTTCCTGCTGTACATTCAGACCTTAAGAAACAACCACAGGGTAGATATGAATCTATTGGACCCACTATGAAATAATTTGGGCCCAAACTCCATTTATTTCCTGACTTCCATTAATTCTCACTCAACCCATGACCTGGAATTGGCGTTAGCTCAGAGCCAGTAATACGCCCTGAAAAATCAGGGATTTCTCTTTTCCCAGTGCACACTCGCTCTACTTAATGACCACAGAAAAATTGTGATGGAGGGAGATGCATAATATAAATTTGCAATGTTATATTGTATAGAATACGAAGTTTTTCTATTTGCCTGACTTAGGTTGGGGACTTAGTGAAAACCTATAACCTGCTGACATCTTGAGATTTTGCCTGTCGGATCTCTAGGTTGTGTGTTTTTAAACTGTACAGATCGAGTAGGATGTTAACGCAATGCGTCATGTGTTTTAGCCCTTGGTACCCACAATCGATTGGCTACCACCAAAGACACCCCCCATGTGTCAGTCTATTCTGACTGTCACTCTGGTCCTGCTACTTTCTGTGTCCACTTTGCCCCTGGTCACTAAGTGTCACTGCATAGCCCATGCTGGGATCTCATGATTCCCATTAAAACCCGGGAACACATTTCAATGGCAGTATCTTCTATCATCAGCCCCAGGACTGTTTCAGACGTTTCTTTCTGTCTTGGTGAAGGGAGAGTCCTTTGGTCCCTCTCAGAGCATATAAAGCGTGGATAAGCCAGTCACAGGTGGGAAACCCATTTCAACATGCCTAGCTCTCTAAGTCATGGGCTTTCTCCCACATTATACCTAAGGATTCTCTGGCATGTCAGTTTCACTCGACCCTTGCTGAAGCCAGGCTGCAGTTTGCCAAGAAAAGTCACACGAGAACTTCTACCACATTCTTCAGCTGGTGTACCAGCCTCAGAATCTTGGGTAAGCACAGCCGTCCTGACAGACTCAGCTGTGTTTCAAGTTACATTCAGTTCTCCCTACTCTGGAAGGGGTGGAACCTATTCTTACGACTATTTCTCAGGTTTTCACTGATATATGAATGTGCACGTTTTGGTGGGTAAGCATCTACTAGACTCACCTTTATAATTGGCTCCTCGGGCACGTGGAGATTGTCTTTAGCCATGGCTCTGGGGTACATGGGAGGCTTTGGGGTAAGGGATAGTCCTAGTCTTCAGACAAGACAGGACCAGTCCCCTTAGGTAGGGCAGGAGGGGTTGTTCCCACTAGTGAGAGAAGCCTGGTGGAGTGATGGCGTTCAGGGTCTTCACAGTGAACTGGGCTCTCCTAAATATCACCATTCTAAATATTGAGACCGGAGTCCTCACGGTCTTAAGTGGTCTCTTTCGGAATCATTGTCCTAAGCCCCTGGCGTGGTTTTTCCCTCTGGTTGGCTGAAGTGCAGTGCGGATAAAGCTTCCGTTTGAGCTCAGAGGGTCTGTGACTTGGTGATTTGGAACGTGAGACAAGCTAGCGAGGTTAGCCTGTCTTTCCCAGCACCTGGACTCCCCCGATGGAGCTGTCATCCCAGCACTGGGATGGGCAGTTTGCCTGTCTGCCTCTCTCATCACACGTGGAACCATGCACCTGTCTTGTTTTGTTATGTCCCCGGCACCCAGCAAGGTGCCTGGAATACGGAAGTCCTCAGTACTTATTTCCTGAATAAATGTACCAATCAAGGAATAAGTGAGTGAACGAATGGTTATCTTCCAGGTTGTCGTCCTTAGTACTCGGAGTAGTTACCCTGAATGTGTTCCTTCATCCATCCATCCCCCCACTGCATACTTTCTAAGCATATACTGTGTGCAAGACACCTTGTCCTTAACTTCCTTGTAATGGCTTGATTTTAGTCAAAAATCAGTCTGCTTATTGTGCACAGACAGTCAGATACTGTTCATGGTGGGGAGAATGTAATCTCTTCTTGACTTTAAAGCGGTGACATTGGAGCCAGGCAAAACTGAGATTGAATCCTGACTCTGACATTTGATATTTTGGAAACCTTGAGCCATTTACCTTTTGGAATAAGAGTTTCTCCTTCTGTAAAGTGGTTTTAATATCTACTCGAAGGAGGGTCCTGAGTCGGCCTCAGTGAATGTTGTTGAATGGTGATATGCAATGGGTGAATGAATGAATGAATGAATGAGGGGTTATTGCCCCACTTAGGCGAGGTGGACGGGCACAGCCTGGCTTCTCTCCCATAGCCAGAGTCCACCTGCTGGCTGAAATTCAGGATGGGTACGAGAAAGCCTAAGCCTCAAGCTTTGCTTAACCAAGCAAAAATGGCACAAACCGGGTGACAAAGCAGAGAGCTAGTGAAATCCTTCCCCAAAGTAGACCCTGAGCCAGCGGCAGGGGCCCTTGGGCAGGTGACCCAAGAAACAGACACCTGCTCCCTTGATTGCTGAATGACCAACCGCCCCAGCCCCTCCCCTTCCCCCCCCAATGTGGGCAATGCGATGTTGGCATGGTGACCAGTCAGCCTGTCTCCCCCTCCTCTGCATCCGACGACAAAGAGGCCCTGAGGAGTAGAATGGGGCCCTGCGGGCTCCACGGGCTCCCGAATGGCGGGGAGCGGGGGTCCAGAAACCGAGGGGGCCTGGCTGCTAAACTCCTGCGGCGGGAACAATGGAGCCGTTGCCCTGGCAACCAGGGGAGGCCTCTCCCCGGGGCTCAGAGCTGAGTCTGGGAAGAGGTGTCCTGAGAAAGGAAGGCTGGGACCAGAGGAGGGCAGCGCCTGTTCTCAGAGCCGCCTGTCCCCCAAGGAAAGGGCAGGGGCCGCCTGCCAGGGAGGCTGATCCCACGTTCCCCAGGCCTCCGAGGGAGACAGGCTGAGAGCAGTGTCCGCCGGCGGAGTGGGTGGGGGACGCTTCCCGGCGGCGTCTGATGAGGACTCTTCCCTGGTGCCCACTCCTCCTCTCGGACCCCTGAGGGCTGCTTGGGGGCGGGGGAGGGGGGAGAGGGGTGGAATCAGGGCCCAGGGTCAGCGGCTCAAGGGGCCCCCCAACCTCGGCCTTGTCCTGCGAACTCTGGGGTCTGCCGCGGGTACAGGTGAGGTGGGAGGGGCAGGGCCACATTCTCCAGCCTCAGGGCAGACACTTGTCCTGAGGGATCCCGGGGTTTTGTTAGAAGTGACAGCTTGTGGAGCAAGACAGTCCTGGCTTCAGCTCCGCTCCACCTCCGCGCCCCCCACCCCCACCCCCCAAGCTGCATGAGCCTGAGGAGATAGTTGTGTCGAGGCCAGGTTGCCCCAGCTGAAAAGCAGGACTGATGGGGGCCTTGGGCCTTGGGATGGCAGGGAGGAGATGGTCCCTGTGACGCAGTGAGGGGCAGGGGGGCCCACTGTGGGGTAGCTTCCCCTCCCTTCCCTCCCTCGGTGGCACCTGTGGCTCCGAACCCTGGAGGGATCGCCTCAGCTCTACCCAAACTGTGGGGGTACCCCATCAACACAAACATCCCCATTCTCCCTGAAAGGCTCTCCTGCTCTTGCTAGCCTTCGGAGGAGCACAGTCTGTGAGGGTCCTGGGCGGGACACACCCCCGTCGTGGTGACCAGAGTAGTCTTTGAGAATGGCCAGTTACAGGTGTCCGTTGCCCTTCTGCATTTTCTCCTTTTCCCCTTTGGATGTGGGTTGCTTTTGCCGTAAAGAAAATGGTAAGGGGAGATGAAAGACACCTTATAAAAGGACCCAGCTCTCAGGGGCGCGGGAGGTGGCCATGCCAGGCCCTGAATGTGTCCTGGGCCTGGGGCCCATTGCACTTGCCTGAAGAGAGGCAGGTGGCTGAGGGGAACGCGCCTCAGCTGGTGGCCATCTGAACAAGAGGACCCAGAGCAGAGGCTTGGCCCTGCACCGCCGGCTCTGTCCCCCTCTGCAGTCAGCACCCCACAGGACCCGGGAGCCTGCGTGGGTGTTGGGGGATGAAGTCGGGAGTCACGATGCCAGCCAGATGCCTAGTCCTTTCAGAACAAATGGGGCCCTCTTGTGGCCATGAGGCCTCATGGCAGCCATTTGCCACCTCTGTACCCTTGGCTGTGGCTCAGACAGGTGCCTGAAGGGAGGGGAACCAAGGACACCAGACCTCGTCTGGCCTGGCTCGTGTACCCAAAGTCAAGCTCACACCTGGCCTGGCTCCCCAAATCGAACTGCAGAAGCAAGGCTCTTCCTTGCTGCCTCCCAGAGGAGAACCTCGTGGAGAGTGAAACGCAGCCCTTCTGAGAGAGGTCACCACACTCTGACCCTGATGGATGGAGGGGGTGTGGCTGAGCGGACGAGCTGGCTGCAGGGATCTCGCCCACAAAGGCGGTCTCAGATCTCAGATGATCGGACAAGAGTTCACATACTAATTCTGGGGGTCTGTTATGTCAAAGTCCTGGCCGGGGCTCGTCGTGGGATGTGTGGGCAGAAACGAAGAAACTAAGAAAAGCACACTTGTGGCTCTCTAGTGCCCTCATCCTAATTAGTGGGTTCATTCCAGACAGAAGTTACTTGAGACCCGTGAAGCAGGGGGGCCTGTGGACCCCCCAGATTATATGCAAAATACGAGCTCAGGAGCATTTTCCTAGAGAGGGTCCAGAGTTTTTACCAGCTTCTCAAAGGATTTAGAAGAACTAGATCCACAGTGAGAGTAAATGAGACCAGAACTTTCTCACCCGACGCTGTCTGGGCCCTTCAGAATGGTCACCCTGTCAGGAGATTCGTACTCAAATGATGCTGTCTGCTTCCCTCTGGGGTTCCCTCCACTGTCTTCAGGGGTAGCTTTCCAACAATGGAGGGACGTCAGGCTCATTTCTCCCTGATCACATCTGGCTTTTGTCCCCAGAATGACCCAGCTTCCTCACTCACCTTAGTCACCAGCTTTGGATCCAAATGACTGTCAGCCGTTTCCAAAAATGCCATCCACCTTAACAAGGCAAAGATTTGTCACCCTCAAGAGTATTCAAGTGAACATGACAGCATTGCCGCAGGAGTTCCTGAAACTTCCTTCAGAACTCTGAATGGGAAAAGAGTATATAAAGCTATATAGTCTTTTGAGGTGACTACTTTGAAGGGTCTGCTGGATCAGTAAAAACTCACTGGTGTGACTCAGTAATGATGAATTGCAAGGATAACAGAAAACTAGCAAGACCCAGAAGGTGAGATAAAGGGTCAAGGAATGTGTAGAGGCAGTCAGAGAATGCACGAGTTGTGGCCAAGAATGGGCCATCATTCATACGGCATTCAAGAGAGATTTCTCCACGTCCACTCCGGACCCTTGGTAAATAAGACAGGAGTTCACAGTGGATAAAGGAGAGAGACCCTGCTTCGTGTGTGCTAATAACCATCTTGTATCCAGGGATACAAGAGCCCTGTACTAGAGATTTCAGTGCATTTTCCCTTGTGTACATATATAGAAGGACTGGCGATGCTCATAAAGGAAATTTACTCGTCGTGCAATAAATATTACTGAGCGCCTACCATTGACCACGCTCAAAGTGCTATGGCAAGTAAAATCTCCTAAGAGGCTTAAAGTCTAGTAGAGGAGATAAGTATAAATACACAGAAGGGAAAATGTGATCAAAGTGTCACAGAAGAGATCGGACAAGAGGCTGGGGAAAGCAAAACTTGGAAGAAGGCTGTGGTTGATGACCTTAATGGTTTTGGGTCCTCATTCCTCCATGTGTCCGTGTCCATTGCCATGGGACTTTGAGGCACTCTCTCACTGAATGCAAGGGGTAATTCCTGTCCTGGGACAATGGATATTAGCACAGGTGACATAAGCAGGGTATTTAAAAGTGCTCACGTGATTGGGCTTGTTCTCTAGGGCTTTTGTCATTGCTTCGAGAAGAATATTCTGGGCTAGCTCCCTGGTCCCAGAAGAGCCTCTGGAAGTAGGAAAGGCAAACAGAATCCATGTTCCAAGAATAGGGGAGGGGGTGAAGACCCTCAGAGTGCCCCAATCCAGTTCCTGGGTCAATCAGTGGTCACCTTGTTTTGATGACATTCTCTAACACGAAGAATTGAATTTGTAATTGCATTCTATTTTAATGCATAAACGGAAATGTCAGTAGGCAGATTGGTTGGTGGCTACCACACCGCCCGTGCAGGTCTGTGAACTCCCTTCACCTCGCTTCTGCCTCTTCATCCTCTGCAGCCAGCAGGGAGTTCCCTGGATTGTGAACATCTCTGCACCTGGAATGCCATGTGGTCTGTCTCTTAGTTACCAAGTTCGGTCCTCAGAAGCTCAGCCTGATGTCCCGCTGCCACCTGCAGGATTTGGAGAGTAATGGGCAGAAGTTGGTCTGGTCCCTTACCCCTGGGGCCCCTGGTCTTCACTAGCTTTACCACAGACACTTGAATATAGAGAGAATGGCTGCTGAG
This sequence comes from Nasua narica, assembly GCA_028533885.1. Taxonomy (NCBI): domain Eukaryota; kingdom Metazoa; phylum Chordata; class Mammalia; order Carnivora; family Procyonidae; genus Nasua; species Nasua narica. The sequence goes on from CM052815.1 coordinate 14,522,580, forward strand.
AACGACTCTGAACACATTCTCAAAACTCTTGGGAGATGCCTTAGTGGAGAAGCCCCCGGCTCTCATCTGCCATTTTTATGGAGGTAACACATGGTAAGGGTCTGTCTGGGCCTTACTTTCAAAAGGGGTCTGGGCTTGTTTCCAAATGCTAATAGGTACCTCCCCAAAGGAGCTGGACATTTTCAGAATATCTGGGCTTTCTGTAATAGGCCCCTGCAGAGATTTTGGGGTTGAAGGGAATGGCCTAACTCTGAAGGAACTGCACTCTAGACAAAATGGGTGTCTGCTCTGAAGTCAGTGGGTCCGAATGCTTTTTTCCTAATTAGGCCCTTATGAAAGTAATTCATGTTTATCAGTAGCAATGCTTCTCGCACAAGGGCTCGTGTTCCCCAGGGCAGGTTCCAGAGTCCTTGCGGGAAAGGTCATGTGTGGTATAGAATTTGCCTCTTCCAACTTCCAGTCATGAAAGCACATGGAGCACACACACTGGAATTCCCTACCCTCAACTTCAGCACACACAATGGCCATATATAGTATTTTAAAAGTTGAGCTAATGCAAAGTCACGAAAGATAGGTCACCAGGTACCAGCAGCACTGCAACAACCCACAAGGCCTGGGAAAAGCACGACAGGCTGAGGAACTCTGGTCTCAGGCTCCATATAGGGTCAGGAATTAGGATTCATGGACAACGGAGATTTGCAACTGGGCTCTGTGTAAGGACAGGAGCCAGGAATGACACCTGGCCCACTAGGTAAAATATTAGAACCCTTAGCCTCCCACCCGTGGGAAGGGCCCTAATTCATTCTCCATACAGTGTGGAAACCCCACAGAAATGGACATGAAAATGTGTTTGACCTTGTAGAGATCCCAGGAAAGACTGCCTCAAAATCTTCCTTTATAAGGGAGGTGTTCTCAACTCCAGGTGCTTGTGGGACTACCTCAGATATTAACTCCTGCTGAATAAGGACAACAAATATTAAATATATGAGGAAGTCCAGCACCACTCACTAATTAATTAGTTAACTCAGTAGTTTTCTCTGGATACCTTTTGTGTATCAGGGTTTAGAGATACATCGGGGTACAAAGTTAAAAACTTAATACACTGTGTGTTAGCTCACTTGAATTTAAATTACAAAACAAAAACAAAAACATATAAAAACTTTGCAGTTCAAGCTTACTTTTAGGTTGGGAGTGACAGACAATAAATATGCATAGTAGACTCAATGATGATTCAAGTTACGGAGAGAAGCAAAGCAGGAAAGGGGATTAGGACATAGTGGAGGCAGATGCCACAATTTAAAATATGATCAGGGAAGGCCTACAGATGCGGTGAGGTGAGTCAAATGCATTTTTTGGGGGAAGAGCAAATGCAGACGCCCTGAGGCAGGGGCATGCTGGAAGTTTCAAAACATAGTCAGGAGGCCAGTGTGGCTGAAGAGGACTAAGAGGGAAAATAATAGATGAAGCCAGAGGGGTGAGCCAGAATTTTTTTTTTTTTGTAAGGCTTTATAGCATTGCAGCTCATTGGTTTTAAGCAGAGAAATGACACAATCTGACTTATGATTTAACAGAAGTTAGGATTGCTCTAGGATTTTTTGACCCAATTAACTGGAAGCAGGGAACTCAGATGGGAAGACCAAAGTTACATGAGCATCTTTGGGAAGGATAAGTATTCAGTTTTGGACCATGTGAAGATATGGGGTAGACAGATGATGAATTGAGGGCTAAAAGAGGCTATCTATGCGGGAGGGATGAACGAGGAGGTCACAAATATGGAGATAGGATCAGAAACTACATAACCAGATGAGATCACTAAGGATGTGAGAGAATACAAAAAGCAGAGATTTAAAGCTGGAGAACCAGGGAATTCTAGCATTATGGGGTCAACGGTCCACATACCCAACAAGTAGAATTTATTACAGATGAGTAATAAATAATTGATTCGAAAAGAATGCTGAAAATGTTCAAGCCATTAAAAGAAAGACTAGCATCCACAAAACGAGAGATCACGAAACAAGCAGGCAGATATGATGAACCACACAAAACCCTCTGAATGAAAAATATCATTACTGCAACAAGAAATCTCAGTGGATAAGCAGTAGACTAGACATAGCTGAGAGGTTAGTGAATTGGAAGACAGAATGGAAGAAATCCACCAAAGTGAAGAACATAAAAAATTTCTTCAGGTGGCATTTCTATTAAAAGCGCTCACAGGGCAAGCTCCTTACCTTCTAGGCTAGGAATCACTGTCCAAAGCAGTCAAACTTTTGAATCAGGGTCCAGAAATGAAACAAAACTCTTAGCATGAAGGAAAAAGTAATTTATTTCTAGAATTGGGAAGATGTGGCGGCAGGGTTGAAGACCTCTGCCAAGGAGAGCTCGCATTCGCTGGCTGTGTAGCGTGTCCCTGCAGGACTCTCACCAATGCTCTCCATGAAGTTTGCCTGGATGAACCTCAGGATCGGTGCTCACCTGAGGGGATGTGACTTTGTGCCTTAGATTGTTCTTCCTTTCCGGGAAGGTCAGTTATATACCCAACTCTGAACACTTGCTAATCGTGTATCCTTCCCAGTCAAGTGTATCATGCTAGTAAGTTCATCAACCATAAAACTTAGTGATGGATTGTTTCTCCCCTCACCATGCTGTTGTGGAAAGAAAGAAAGATGAAGATGACCCAGGGCTTAAGAGGATTAGCTCTAGGGTTATCGCTGGCTTCTGAGCTGCCCACGTTAGCCTGGTTTTAAAGAAAAAACACGCTCCAGACCTATTCTGCTCATAAACAACTTTTATTTTTGTTCTCAGTATGTGCCCTTGAAGATTCCAAAATGTCTGGAGTTTCTGATTCTCCTGGGACCAGAGGTAAAAGCATTGTAAGGAAACACTCCACCTTGGCGCCTCGCTCTCTCCCGAGGAGCTAAGTTTGAAGGCCTCAGAGAGCGGGAGCTGACACTCACACCTTATTCCAAGATGGGTAACACAGGGAACGAAGAATTAGTAAAACATAGACTCAGTGTAGAGGGCTTCAAATATACATATTCTATATATATAAACCTGTTATATAGGATTTCAACTTATTGGTTTCCTTGTGATTTGTAATTAAAGTACAAATGATATAGATGTTGTACACTGCTGATTTCCCCTTCTCAGCCCCCCCTCCCTCCCCAACATAAATAACATTACAAAGGTCAGGTGATCCTAAGAGTTTTTGTTTTGTAAATATTTTTTTAAAAATCATTTCCCCTTCCTCCCCTGCGGGGTTTGTGACATAGCAGCATGGCACGGACACGACGGGGGACGGCATGGATCTAACGGCGAGAGCGCACCAGCGATGCTTCTCACCGGCACCGGGTGGGCTTCTGCATTTCCACTGACAACAGAGGCTAACACAGGAAGCGGAGAATGTGCAAGGCCGCTTCTTCCTCCACCAACGAGGAGGAGGAGGAGGAGGAGGCGGCGGTGGCGGCTGGACCACTGAGAAAAGCCCTAAAGGCATCGAGGTTTTGGAGACAGCACAGCTCCAGAAACGTCTTGGCTCAGTATTTACACGGTATCTTTCCGCTGCATTTTCCTTTTGAGAAATTTGTGTTTCTGAGGTTGGCTGGGGGGGGAAAGAGGGGACTTAAAAACAAAGACAAACCAATTCCCACATACGTAAAAGTCGTTGTAAGTCTTACTCAGTTATTTTCACACACATCATTAAAAGTAGATACTGACAATGATTGGTTTCTTTTCTTATTCCTTTTTTTTTTTAAGAGCGTGAGAAGAGAGAGAAATGAGAGAGAGAGAGAGAGAGAGGAGGGTGCACTAAGGAGAGCGCCGTCCCTTCTTCAGCATTAAATGACACTGGATGGTCTGGATTCGGTTCTTGGCCGGAACGAACTCAGGCTGCAGCTTCAGCGTCGATTCATACCACACCAGAGCTTTCTCAAACTCCTCCTGTGAGGGCCAAAGGGACAGACGTGAGCGGGATACCACCACCTGGCTAAGTATGTACCGTGACTTCTTTTTCCTCGAGAAGCACCTCTGTGCTAGAAGCGGTCCTGCCATGTCTTCTCAATGGATCTACATCTCCGAGGAAAACTCTGTGGTCTGGAGGGACCCCCCCCGCCAAGGTCCAGTATCACAAAGAAAAGGAAGGCAGAGCCCAAGAGCCAGAGGGGAAGGGGAGATGGACTTTACAAAGGTCTGACCCAACAGCGGGAGTAATCCTGGAGTAACGGTGAGGACCAACATTGCTGAGTACCGGCCACGTGCCTGGCGCCATGCCGGGTCTTTACGAAAACCCTCCATTTAATCCTCACAGAAACCTCCAGAACTGTGTCTGACAAATGCTCATCTGCATCTGCCTGAATTTTCTACTATAGCTAGAAAGATGGAAGTATCTCTAAGTCAGGTGCTGTAAATTTTGAAAGTTTTTTTGTTCTCCCTAGCATTTAAAAATATGAACATTGTTTGGAAATGATCGCTGTCATATTGAAGGCATTAATCTTTTACTTAGACCAATACTCCCAAAGAAGAGCCCAAACCAAATGGTTAAATGACGCCTTCTAGGCAAATGAGAGGCAGAACTCCTCATTCGTAGTAGCAAATTTCACATTTACTGGGGACAAAAATAGATGCTTCAATCTTAAGAAGCAGAGAAGGAAATCTGCATATTCAGCAATACCTACCTGGCCAGATTATACTCGCTGCCTTTCAAGTCAAGGATGACACATAAAACTTACAGCTTCAAGCTGCTCATTCTCTTAACCTTTATTGAGAGTACCTTGGGAATTGCCCTGTGTGGGACCCCAAACTATAGATGAAAATGCACGGCACGATTCTCAGGTTAAATTCAGCTATGATAGCTTCTAGAGGACCCCTGGGATTTTAAGTTCTGAAATCCGCCCTTGTTTCTGACCAGAATGAGGGGTCTGGATGATGGCTTTGGCATTTTCTCTGGAAATGGTATCCCATGAGACTAGTGGCATGCCACCATCAGGAAACACACGAGGAGCACCTAGTGTGTGCCAGACCCTGAAATGCTAGGGACAGAGAGATGAGGAGGAATCTCTTCCCTGAGGAGTGCATCATCTAGGGGGAGAGACAGATATTTAAAAAATTATAAAACGAGGTGGAAATATGGCAAGAGAGACATGTACTGGGCATCATGAGTGCAGTGAGAATAGGCACCTGGCCCCATCTGAAAGCAAGGTTTTCTGGAACAGGTCAGGTCTCCAGAAAATTGTAGGTCAATCTGACTCTATTGCTAGTGTTCATGAAACTCACCAGGAGGAACTACGCAGTTGCAGTAGTTAGGTGTTCATGTACTATTTTTTTTTTTCAAAATTCACAAACTCCTTAGCCATAAGGTGTGCCTCTGGTGGAGCCAGCAAAACGTACAGGACACAAAACATACAGGAAGCTGGAGGACACTGACACCGTCAAGGGGGTTTGAAAGCAAAGGGGGGGCCGGGGAGAGGCAGCGGCGGAGGCGGTGTGCTCCGCCCACACCAGCGACCTCACCATCGCCACGTAGACGTTGCCCAGCGTGAAGTGGTTCACGGCAAAGTGTGGTGCAATCTCCACCGCCATGGTGGCTACTATGACGGCGTCGTTCCAGAGCTTGGCGTTGTGCAAGATGTTAGCCAGGCTGATCAGGGGCACGTCCTGGGAAAGGAAGGAGAATGGTGAGAAGAAACGGACACCAGTTTGGGGGCTCTCATTCCTGGTGGTCCTGACAGTAAATTATGCAGTAAGTTTTCCTGGTAAGTGACTGAGTAATGCAGCCTAACCCACTGGTCTTCTGTTTGCTACTGGTCTGTGACCCATGGAGAGATGCATGAAGACAACAACCAACGCATTACTTCTTTCATTAAGAAAGTCTGGCCTCACAGCGCTACGCAGAAGAGTCAACTGAGTAAACAATCTGCTTAGTGAAATTGCTGGTTTACTGCTGGCGCAGGTTCCTGACTCGTTGCAGACTAATAAACAGTTCACGGCCAATACCTGTCCACAGACCACACCTGCAGTCCTGCTGTCGGAGAGTCCAAGTGTTTCTGCAAGGCCCACAGCATCATCTGCTTGAAGCAGGGGCAGCAAACTCTGGCCTCCAGGCCGAATCTAGCCTGCTGCCTGTATTTGTAAGGGTTTACTAGGAATGCAACCATTCCTGTTCCTTTATGTGTTTCTCAGGCTGTTTCAGGCCAGCATGGCAGAACTGCCTCAATTTCTTACTGTGTAGCCCTTTACAGAAAAGGTTTTCTGACCCCTGACCTAGAGTGTCCTACGGCTAAAAGTACAGAGCACGGAATGATGGGCTGAATAAATAGCAACACTGTTCCCAGCACAAATATTTAGTCCTTTTAAGTGTGCAACCCAAGCAAGTCCCACGTGTATGACACTGTATAGGGTTCTTCTCCAGGAGATACAGAAGCCCTAGGGAAAAAGGACCCACCTCTGTCTGTACTGGACACTCGCAGAGTGAGGTCATTTTGTGAGGTCACAGAGCTTCATAACTTGCCTAAGGTCACAAAGCTAGCAAGAGGCAGAGCTCCAGCTGCCACTGCATACGCTGCCCTTTCTTCAGAAAGTCTGAGACATGGAGGCGAACGCAGAACTCAGCACGTGTGGACACAACTGTGCTGTTAAAAAGCTGAACATTCTCAGCCATCACACCAAAAACTGGCATTTTTGAAAAGACTGACGTGACACTGAGTTAGCAGCGCTTTTTGTTTTTGTGGAAAAGGTGAAGTCAGACAGAGACTAGGAACTGGCCGATATGTAAGAAGAGATGGAAACTGCTTTGGTTTCAGGGTCTGGAAACAAGCTTAGGCCGGCAGTACACATAAAACAAGTGTCACGGGCCTCCAGGTCCCAGGGTACAAGCTAATCCCAGAAGGACTTGCGGGGTGACGGCCTGCCTAGGCGGCTGTATGTCGGGCGGCTCTGCAGGCCCTGGAAGGGGCATTAAATGATGGAATCTTGGAGACCTTCCCCCGTGTTCCCATTAGCGGCGGCCGGGAAGGCACGGGAGTGGGTCTCGCTCCCAGGCGTCCAGCAGCATCAGTGGGGTCGAAAGTTCTTTCAGTCTGTGCTCGCCTTCTGCCACTTTCTTACTGAATGAGCGTGAGGAAGGCTCCTTGAAACCTCATAACAAACAATGGGAAGGACCAAGAGACAGAAATTCACACCTCTTGAGTCCCACTCACCTTCATCTGGTGTGGAGCGTAGTGGAGGGCCTGGCGGAGGCAGTCGATCGCCTTCTTTCCTTGGCCTTTCACTCTCCAGTAGAGGGCTGCCATGCTGGAAAGGACCCAGGAGGTCTGGTTCTACAAAGGAATGGTCAGTTGAGGCTGCGGTCTCTTAAATATAAATTAGGCAAGGGACTCCTTGCCTGTGATATGAATTACAGATACATTTCCTCAGTTTTCTGATGCCTGCTTTTGGACCTATGGTTTTTTACGTGATCTAGGCTTTGATTTCTATATAGTTCATCTTACTAATTTAGATGGCTTCTGGATTTTTAATTGTAGGTGACAAGGTCTTGCTTACTTCAAGGTTATCAAGAAATTTTACCACATTCCCCCCCCCGAACTTTTGTAGTTCCATTTTTCATATTTAAATCTTTGATCCATTTGAAATTTAACTTGGTGTAAAAAACATGGCTCCAACTTAAATGGTTACTAAGTTGTCCCAATAAGATTTAACAAAAAATTCATCTCTCTTCCCCCAGTGAGATGCTACTTTTACCATATACGAAATTTCAGTACTTAATTTAGGTCTAATTTTGGACTTGTCTATTTCATTTGCCCTTTTCAATGGATGGTCTCTAACTTCCAGCCATTACAGATGAAGCAATCAGAAGACTTACCTTGCTTTCTGCTTTCTACCTTATTTCTTTCTTCCAATATAATTTTTTGGTAATTTTATTATTCTTCATTGTCAGAGCATATAGTATTTATATTGTTCTATCACGCTATTCCCCACGGTTTGTTTTCCACATTGGTTTTGCAATTAAACACATTCATTGGCCACTGACATAGCTTTTGTGTGATTTTCCCTAATCATGTTGTGGTTGGCTGAGGTTCAGCCCAATACTGTTGATGGAAACAATATTCTTTGAGATTGCTGTTACGGGCTGAATTGTGCTCCTCCAAGACACATACGTTGAAATCTCAGCCTCTTGTACCTCAGAATGTAACTGTATTTGGAGATAAGGTCTTAAAGGAGGTAATTAAATTAAAATGAGGCCGTCAATGCAAGCCCTTAATCCAATAAGACAGGATTTATATGAAGGATTTATAGAAGAGGAAAGGGTCCTATGGGCAGAGGGAAGACCCTGTGGAGGGGAAGCAAGAAGCTAGCGACCGGCAGCCAAGGAGGGAGGCTTCAGAGGAAACCCACCCTGTCGGCACCCAGATCCCGGACTTGTGGCCTCCAGAAATGTGAGAAAACTAATTTCTACCATTTAAGGTACTTAGTCTGCAGTGCTTTGTTATGGTAGCCCTAGCAAACCAATATAATCACACATGTTTAAAACTTTCTGTCTGCAGCCTTCATACCTGAAGGACAGCTGGCTGGATATAAAACCATGGCTCATTCTTTCTTTCCTTGAATAATAATGTGTTGGCATTGTTCTATCGCCTGCTGGCATGGTTGGCTGCTGCGGAAAAATCTGAGGCTGCCTGATTTATTCCCCCTCCTTAGTGACTTAGTGACTTGGTCCTTTTGATTGGCTTCTCAAAAGGATTTTTTTTTTTAAACTCAAATTATCTTTCTTTAATGCCAATATTTCACATACACAAAAGAACATGTTTATGTAATTATTATTATTATTTTTAAAGATTTTATTTATTTGACAGAGAGAGACACAGCGAGAGAGGGAACACAAGCAGGGGGAAGTGGGAGAGGGAGAAGAAGCAGGCTTCCCGCCAAGCAGGGAGCTCGATGCAGGGCTTGATCCCAGGACCCTGGGATCATGACCTGAGCTGAAGGCAGATGCTTAACGACAGCCACCCAGGTGCCCCTGTTTATGTAATTATATATACATAATAAATGATTATATAAAAATATACTCTTATGCTATAAAACATAAAATAACAAATATCCCAGAAGCTGCTGCCCTAGTCCAAAATGAACTTGCAGGGGCACCTGGGTGGCTCAGTGGGTTAAAGCCTCTGCTTTCAGCTCAGGTCATGATCTCAGGGTCCTGGGATCGATCCCCACATCGGGCTCTCTGCTCAGCGGGGAGCCTGCTTCCCCCTCTCTCTCTGCCTGCCTCTCTGCCTACTTGTGATTTCTCTCTCTGTCAAATAAATAAATAAAATCTTAAAAAAAAAAAGAACTTGCAGCCAGCTACCTTTGTGTTCTTACACTATTCCAGCCTCTTGCCTTTTCTCCAGAGGCACCATCCACTATCCTAAATGCTGTGTTTGTTATCCCATTGCTTTTTTTTTTTAAGATTTTATTTATTTATTTATTAGGAAAAAGAGAGAGTGAGAGAGAGCATGAGAAGGGAGAAGGTCAGAGTGAGAAGCGGACTCCCCATGGAGCTGGGAGCCCGATGTGGGACTCGATCTCAGGACTCCGGGATCATGACCTGAGCTGAAGGCAGTTGCTTAACCAACTGAGCCACCCAGGCACCCTATCCCATTGCTTTTTCAAAGTGTTCCATCACACACACACACACACACACACACACACACACACAATTTGCTTCAACAATATAATACTTAGTGCACTTCTTATGCATTATAAAAGTGGTCTAATATGGTAAGGAGTCTTCTGGGACTTGAAGTTTTTACTCAACACTATTTCTAAAATTCATCCATGTTGTGTGTAGCTTTAGCTCATTCAATTTCCTTGCTGCACAATTAAATGTCCATTAAGTGAATATATTATAATGTATTTATCCATTTTCTGTGGATGGGGGCTCTGAGTTATTTCCTGTTTTTAAATAAACGTGCAGAGTTTCTCTAGTCTAGAGTAGATACCTCAGGGTTGGATTGCTGGTTCACAAGACATGTAAATGTCTGACATAACAAGATAATGTTAACTTGTTCCCTAGAGGTGCTGTAACAATCTACAATTCCATCAGCAATGTTTAGAAGTGCTTCCTGCTTTGTAGCCTTTCTAATTCTTGGCGTCATCAGTGGGGGTAAAAGAGCATCTTACTGTGGTCTTAGTTTGCATGTCCTGATCGTTAGTGAGACTGAAATTGTTTCTTGAGTTTATTGGCCACACACATCTTCTTTCAGTGAAATTTATATATCTTCTATTTTATTACTCATCTTTCTCACCAAGTTGTTCATCTGTTCTGCATATCATTCCGTGTAGGTTGAATGTGTTACACATACTTTCACTCTGGCTTACCTCGCTTTCATTTAAAAAATGTATTTAATTAAAAAAAGTTTAAACTTTAATGTAGTTGAACTTACTCACATTTTCTCTTCTAGTTAGTACTTCAATACCTTAAGAAATCATTTTCTATTCCAAGGCCAGAAAGATCAGGTCCTACATTTTATTCTAATTTTTAAGGCTTTGTTTTTCATACTGGAGTCCTTAATTCACACGCAATTCCTTTTGTGTGTAAGCTGTGAGGTGAGGATGAATGTGTTCAGCAATTGGCTCAGCACAGCTTCCTGCAAAATCCCCTCTCTCCCTGTTGATCTTCCACAGTCCAATGTATGTCAGTATGCTTCGGGGCTTTCTAAGTAGTCCCCCTTGTTATTATTTCTGTTTATCCTTAAGTACATGGCATTATGGCTTGTTTTATAATTTTTCATAAAAGTAAGGCAATTCTCACAACCTTATTTTTTTCAAGAGTGTCATGTCTATTCCTTACCCTTCCATATAAAGGTCTGCTTTTCAAGTACCATAAAAACGAAACAAACAAACAAACAAACAAAAAACTTGTTATTTTGATTATAGTAGCATTGACTCTATAAATCAAATTAGCGAAAACTGACATGTTGACGATGTGTATTGTCTTATCCATGAACATTATATATCTCTCTGTTTATTTAGGTCTTTTAAAATGACTTTCAATAAAGTTGTATCACTTTGTGCAGTCAGGGCTTACAAATTTTTTGTTAGATTTATTATTGGGGACCTTATATTTTTGTAGCAATGGAAATACATTTTGGAAATTATGTTTTCTAATACTAGAAATGCAACTTATTTTTATTGGCTTTATAGGGAGGTATTGATAAAAATATTATTTCTAAAAATTTGTAGATTCTTTTGGGTTTGCTATATTGATAATCACATCATTTCTAAATAATACTTTGGGTTTTTTCTTCCTAATACTTATGCTATTAATTTCTCTTTTTGGGGGGTTTACTGTACTTGCTATGACTTTTGGTTCAAATTTGGAAAAAAGTGGTGATGGTGGGCATTTTCTTTCCTGACTTCAAAGAATTATTTTAAATATTTCCTATTAAGAATAATCTTTGCTGAAATATTTTGTTGATTCTTCTCATCAGATTAAGGAAGTCCTTGTTTATTCTCAATTTGCATTAGCTTTACATCATGAATGGTACTGCATTTTATCAAATATAATCTACTGAAATAATCTCATAATTTTAATCCTTTAATTTGGTTGATGAAATACATGGTTTTCCTAAAGTTAGACCATTTTTGAATTTTTGGGATAAACCCAACTTGATCTAGGTGCATCTTGTAAAAGAAAAATATATGCTGTTGGATTTAGTCTGTTAAAATCTGGCTTATGGTTTTGATACCTATGTTTGTGAGTGAGCTTACAGTATAATTTTTTTTCTCATAATGTTTTTGTCCAGTTTTCTTTTCAAGACACTAGTCTTGTCTCAAGCAATTAATTGGGAAGTTGTTCCCTTTTCCGCTGTCCAGAAGAATCTGTTTATGATTGAGATGGTGTATTTCTTAAAAGTTTGGTAGATTTACATGTAAAATCAATAGGCCTTGTATCCTTTGTGAGATTTTTTTTTAACATACTGCTTCAATTTATTTGAGTTATATTACCCAAATCAATTTGGGTAATTACATTTTTCTAGAAATTTGTCTTTACAATTGTTTTTAAATTTATTGGCATAAAATTGTTAATTGTATCATTTTCTTATCTTCTTAGCTGTAGTTTTGCTTCCCTTTTCCCTCAATATTGGTTATTTGTACTTTATTTTTTCTTGATTAATTTTGCCTGAGCAGTGCTTCAAAGAAACAACTTTTGGATTGTGGGTCTCCATTCTGTCTTTGGTTTCAGTTTGATTGATTTCTACACTTAATAATAGAACTTAAAAATGCAAGAATCAAAAACTGATAGAAAACAAAATATATACAAATTCAGATTTACAGATGTAGATTTCAACATGCTTCTCAATAATGGATAGAAAAAATACACAAAAAAGATAAAAAAGACATGAACAATATTATCAAACAACTTGACCTAAGTGACATTTCTAGAATACTCTAATAGTATTCTTTTCTGAGGTACATGGAACATTTACCAAGATAGATCATATTCTGGGTCATAAAACAAGTCTGAATAAGTTTAAAAGAACTTAAGTCACACAAACTATGTTCATTTACTGCAATAAAACTAGAAATCAATTAAAGAAAGAGATCTGGAAAATGCCCAACAGTTGGAAACCCAAATAAAATACTTCTAAATAACTTATAGATCAAAAGAGAGATTAGGAGGAAAACTATAAACTATTTAAAACTGAATGATAATATGACAAAATTTGTGATATGAAGCTAAAGTACAATTTAAAGGGAACTTTTAACATTAAACACCTACCTTAGAAAAATAAGAGATCAAAGAAATAACCTAAGTCTACACATAAAGAAACTAAAAAACCCCCACCAAATTAAATCCTAAGAAGCAGAAGACAGGAAATAGTAAAGATAAGAGCAGACACCAATGACAGAGAAAATTAAAAAAAAAAAAACAGGGAAAAATCAATGGATTCAAAACCTTGAGTTCTCGGTTCTTTGAGAAAATCAATAAAATGGATAAACTTCTGTCAGTCTGATCAGGAAAAAAAAGAGAAAAGATACAAAGTACCAACATCAGAATTATGAGAGTATAGGTTACTACAGATCCCACAGCTGTTAACAGAAAGAGGAAAAAAAGTATTATGAACAATTTTATGCTAATAAATTCAACAACTTAGATGAAGTGGACAAATTTCTTTAAAGACACAACTAACAAAACTCACTCAAGAAGAGAGATAATTTGAATATTTTTACTAAAGAAATTGAATTTGTTGTTAGAAATCTCTCACAAAGAACAATCCTGGCCCAGATGACTTCACTGCTGAATTCTACCAAATACTTAAGGAAGGAATAATACCACTTCTCTATAAATTCTTCTGGAAATATAAAGTGGAAGGAACATTTAACTCATTATACAAAGTCATTTATTAACCTAATAACAAAACTAGACAAAGTATTACAAGCAAAGAAAACCATAGACTAACACACTTTATGAATATAGAGTCAGACACTGATCGGCTTATCAACAGTGAGGAAAGGTATTTATGTCGGTATTTTTTATTTCTTCCAGTAAATCAATAATTTTTGCTTTATATTTTTGAGATTACTTTATTGGGTATGTATATGTTTAGAATTGGTGTATCTTTCTGGTGAATTAAATCTCTTATAATTACATAGTTATTTTCTTTGCCCCAATAATTTTTTGTTTTGAAATATATTTTTCAGATAATTAATAACTACACCTTTCTTTTGATTACCAAATATCTGGTATATCTTTTCCCCATTTTTTTCAACGTTTATATTATGTTTCAGGCATGACTTACTAAATCTTTTAAAAATTTTCAATTTGGCATTATTGCTGACTGCTATACTACAGAATGGTTTTTTTTTTTTTTAAAGATTTTATTTATTAGGAAAGATTGAGAGTGAGAGATAGCATGAGAAGGGAGAAGGTCAGAGTGAGAAGCAGACTCCCCATGGAGCTGGGAGCCTGATGTGGGACTCGATCCCGGGACTCCGGGATCATGACCTGAGCCGAAGGCAGTTGCTTTAACCAACTGAGCCACCCAGGCACCCCAGAATGGTTTTTTTAAAAGATTTTATTTGAGGGCGCCTGGATAGCTCAGTTGGTTAAGTGGCTGCCTTCCGCTCAGGTCATGATCCCAGGATCCTGGGATTGAGCCCCGCATCAGGATCCCTGCTCAGCGGAGAGCCTACTTCTCCCTCTCCCTCTGCTTACTTGTAGACTCTCTGTCAAAGAAGAAAATCTTAAAAAAAAAAAAAAAAGATGTGAGAGAGTGAGAGAGAGAGAGCACCGAAGCACAAGTGGGAGGAGCGGCAGGGGGAGAAGCAGGCTCCCTGCCCACACCAGGGGCTCCATCCCAGGACCCTGGGGTCACAACCTGAGCCGAAGGCAGATGCCTAACTGAGTTACCAGGCGCTCCTTATTACAGATTGTTTTGTATTTTTTTTAAAGATTTAGTTTATTTATTTGAGAGAGAGAGATTGAGAGAGCAGAAGGTCAGAGAGAGAAGCAGACTCCCCAGGGAGCTGGGAGCCTGATGTGGGACTCGATCCCAGGACTCCAGGATCATGACCTGAGCCAAAGGCAGTTGCCTAACCAACTGAGCCACCCAGGCACCCTACAGATTGTTTTTAAGATTGTTTACTTCTTGGCTTCTATTTGTTCTTACCATTTTTTGTTGCTGTTATTCTGATCCTTAAACGCTTCTTTTTTCCTCTTTTTGCCACTTCTTGCATTAATTTTTTTTTTTTGATCCTCCCTTTCCTAACTTCATTATTTTATCCTCAAAGGACTGGGATTTCTACATTCTTTACAATGGTTAACCTTAAATCTTTACTCAATATTTAACATAAAGTCCAAGCAATATGTTAACTCATTCCTTCTAAATATTAAGAGGCCTTCTGAACACTTTAACTCGGAATGATCCCACCCTCAAATGTATATTGTTTTGTATAGTATTTCAGTTTAGTCATTTCTCATAAAAATCCCACAAATTATTGTTTTCTACAGACATTTGCTTGGGTTTGCACGCCTGTATCATTTTACTTGCTTACGACTCAGACAATCCTTCTTTGGTTTTCATAGAGACAAGTTCATTTAGGTAGGACTCCTGGTAGTAAACTTTTTCCAGTTATCTTTGAATGTGCTTATTCTTCTCTCATTGTAAGGTATACAATTCTAGGAGGGCCCAGTACGCTTTCAAAACTATCATCTGGCTTAGATAGTTGCTATGAGAAAGAGGCTGTCATTCTGACCATCATTCCTCTGTAGGTAATCTCTCCTTTCTATCTTCCTAAGGGCAGAGATCTCTGTCTAAATTTTTCTTCACTGATTGATCCCAAGCACTTAAAAAGTCTTTGGCACACACTAGGCCTCTGCTACATATTTGTTGATGAATAAATTCATGCGTGCATGTTGTAGTCTTTATTAAGTGGTGAGATGAAAATCCAAAATTCTATAATCTGCTCTGTGGTACCGTGGCTGGAACTCTGCAAATCCTATTTCTCCTTTGCTAGCAGGCTTCTTGTTAGGGTCTGCAAATGCACACAGGAGGAGACTGGAAGGCAAGAGGGAGAAGGCACTTTTTTCTTCCTGTTTGCGTGTTGCACCTGTCGATGTCACTCGAGCAACAGTACTTTGCACCCCCAGACCCGCCTCACTGCATCCCCTCAGCAGCCAGGATATGCTCCCTCTTCAGAAGCTAGAGCTCCCACTTGCCGGAACTCCTGTGAACGCCGAGATTTTGGAAACCCCACTGCCTGCCTGTTTCTCTCAGCCCTGGGCTTGGGAGCCAGGCCCAGCAGTTGGTATCTCTTGCTTACCGCAGTCAGGTGTTTCCTTTTTCGCCCTCTCACAGCAATATAATCAATTCTATACCTTCAATTTGCTCTTCTGAATTATCTAATGTCGTTTGTTTTCCTGACAGTACCCCCGACTAAAACAGATGCTTTTAAGATATCTTTGTTTTTGCTGTTTTACTATGATGTAGCTAGGCATGGATTTCTTTTTTCTTATCCAGCTTGGAATATAACATGCTTCCTGAATCCGTCGGTTAACTTATCTTCTTGTCTCTATAATATTTTAGGTAATTTTTAACACACAACTTACATTCACTATTTAACTGTGTCTAATTCACCCAATGAGTATTTGACCTAAATAAACAAACATATTTTTAGTTTAAGATGTGTCAATTTTTTTTAGCTTCCTCATTTCTAATATGCTATTTGCTCACCTTTGAGGTAACATTTAAAAAATATTTTATAATGAGAAATTTCAAATATATACAAAAGAAGACAACAGTGTAAGAACTTCCATGCACTCATCGATGAGCTTCGACACTTATCAACTCGTGGACACTTACGATTTCCTCTAAACCCTCATCCATATTAATGTGAAGCAAATCCCAGACTTCACATAATTTCATCAGTAAGTTTTCCAGTGTGTACCTCTAAAAGATAAAAACTCACATTTGAAACATAAGATTAATAAACCTTGCCTAAAATACTGAAAATTATTTTTTAATATCATCAATAGTCCTGTTTCTCCTGATTGTCTTATGCAAGTTCATTTTGCTTTTATAATTTGAATCATAATCTAAAGTCCGTATGTTGCCATTGGTTAATGTGTTCCTTAAGTCTCTTTTGATGTCTAGGGTTCATCTTCATCTACTTTTTTAATATTTCTGTAGAATTAATGGGGTTATTTATCCTGTAGTTTTCCATTGGCTGGACTCTGCTGACGGTATCCCAGGAGTCATTTAACACGTTCCTTTGCCCCCGTACTTCCCATTAGTTGGTAGTCAGAGGCTTGACTGGCCTCAGATGTGACTTACTGAGGAGGGAGGGTGGCAAAACACTTAACAGGTGGTAACGTGAATGTCCAACGGTACCGACACATGGTCTGAGTATATTTGTGAAGTTAGTAGCGAGTGATGATCACTGCCATAATTTGGCCATATCACTGCCATAATCACTGCAACTCCTAATTAATTAGGAGCAGCAAAACTGTAATATTCTAATTTTATTATTTGTAGTTTACTAACTACAATAGTCCTGTAAAGAGACTTTTTCTCATCAATGAATCATTTATGCCAAAGTACAGCTCATTTAGAAAGGAAGGAAACATGCTTGTTATTTTCTTTTTATATTAGGAAAACAACAACAAAACAAAACAAAATCCCGAAGTTGTTCCCATGCATCTTCCAAAACCAAATCCTCATAGTGAATTCGGGAGTCTAAATACCATTTAATATATGTGATGTTCTACCCACTCAGGTATTTTGTTGATTTTTGCTGCTCAAAGTATTCTATCTTTGGCCAATGGGAGCATATTCCAGCTGGCTCTGAGTTCCTCTGACACAACCTTTGTGGACTTTGTGAGCCTCTTTGCTTTCCTGGACTTGATAGAAGCCATTTCTCCAGGGAATTCTGGTTCCTTTTAGTGGAAAATGGTATCTAAGGATCAACATCTAGGCATAAGGTGGGCTTACCAATACTGGGTTACTCACTGATATTAATCCTTTCAGCAAATAGTTAGGAAATGTGTAAATATATGAGAAAGTTTTCCTAGTATTTCTAATTCACGACCACAGACGTTTACTTAACATCATCATTCTCACACTTTTATGTCCTTCACCCACAGCCAAACCCTAGTTTACAACATCACCAACAAAATTACTCATTTATTCTGCATTGCATACACCTATAATCTCAGGACAATATCAATGCTATTAACAATAGTATTACGGAAAAGAAGTCAGTTTTTCTTTTGTGCGTAGAGTAAATCCCATCAGGGAGGTAGTCAAATAATTGTCTTTTAAAGTCACTTGGAATAGTTCCTCTTGGTGTGGTTATACCACGAACTGAATTGTATGGCTGGGCCCACTTAATTTTACTTTTAATTAGGAACCGCCTTATTAAAATTTATTTTGTAATTATACAAAATATTTGTTTTCAAAATCAAACAAAAAAGACAATGTAGATTCAAGGAAATCTAGCTTCACATCCAGTCTTTCTCAATCAATTTCTTTCTTCCCTCTATGGAAAACCATTTAAAAGTATTTTTAAAAGTTACTCTTCCATTTTAAAATATCTGTCCCCTCTACATACATCCCCAACTTTGTCATTGTTCAAAAAGCAAAATATTGTAATCAGAGAGAGGATTTTTTCCATTTTCCTTTTCCTTTTTTTCACTGGCTATAGCCTGGAGATTACTTCATAAACGTTCACAGAAATCGTCTTCATTCTTTTTGACAACTATAAAAGATTCCATTGTGTGGATGTTCACACCCAAAAAACACCCTTGGAGGACTTTTTATTTAATCAGTTTTCTTCTGTTGGGCATTTGGGTTGTTTCTAGTCTGCTATTTCAAATGAGGCTACCATCAACAGCCTTATTCATAGGTATTTTTGTATTAATTTTTTTGCCAGTGTATTTTTTAGAAAAGATTCCTGAAAGCTGCCTACGTGGGTAAATGAATGTGTCATTTTGCTAGATATAGTCAATTTTCTCTCCAAAAAGGTTATTCTATTTTGCCTTTCCGCCAGCAATGTATGAATGGCACAGCCAATTTCCCCACAGCCTCACTAAGGCTTTTCAAACTTGTGGATGCCAGTGTCACTGGCAAGAAATAACTCACTATAACTTTGATTTGTTCTTTTTCTAGCTTTTCGAGATAAAAATATAGATCACTGATTTTTGGTCTTTTTTTTTTTAACTAATATAACCATTTAAGGGCTATAAACTTCCCTTAAGCACGGCTTTAGCTGGATCTTTCAAGTTTTGACATGCTTTGTTATCATTCATTTCAAAATACTGTCTATTTTTAAAAAAGACTTCCTTCTTCCTCCCTCCCCTCCCCTCCTTCCCGCCTTCTCTCCCTCTCTTCCTTCCTCCCTCCCTCCCTCCCTTCCTTCCTTCCTTCCACAGAGAGAGAGAGAGAGAGAGAAAGCACAGGCAGGGGAAGCAGCAGGGAGAGGGAGAGGGAGAGGCAAGCTTCCTCAATCCTAGGACCCTGGGATTATGACCTGAGCCAAAGGCAGCCACAGGCAGCCACTTAACTGACTGGGCCACACAGGCGCTCCTCAAAATATTTTCTAATTTTGCTTGGGCCTCCTTCACTGACTGACCCATGGGTTACAGAGAGGTGTACTGCTTAATGTCACCGAAATTGCTGAGGATTTTCCATCTATCCTTTTGCTTCTGATCTTTATTTTTTTAATTCCGATATGGTTAGAAAATATACTCTATAAATTATTTCAATATTTTAAATTTTAATTTATGACTCAGCTTATAATCAACATGGTAAATGGTCCATGTGCATTTTTTTAAAATTTATTTTAAGTGGGCTCCATCTTAACGTGGGGCTTGAACTCATAACCCCAAGATCAAGAGTTGCATGCTCTACTGACTGAGCCACATGCTTTTTTAAAAATGAGAATTATGTCACAGTTTAATGAAACATTATATAAATATGTTAAGTCAAAATTTTTTTTAGCAAGATGGTCTATAGTTTTACTTATTTTTGTCTGCTTAGTTCTACCACCTAATGAGAGAGTCTGATGTCTATTATGATTGTAGATTCATTTGTTTCTCTGTTTAGATCTGCCAATGTTTAACGCTTGTCTTATATAATTTGAAATTATCTTATTGGTTTCATATTGGATTTACAATTTTCTATATTCCTAGTGGACTGACCACTCTTATTATGAATTGTCTTTTTCTGTAGTAATGCTTCTTCCCTTAAATTCCACATTGTCTGATGTTAGTATAGTTAAACCATCTTTTTTTTTTTTATATTTTATTTATTTGACAGAGAGAGATCACAAGTAGGCAGAGAGGAAGGCAGAGAGAGAGCGGGAAGCAGGCTCCCCGATGAGCAGACAGCCCAACATGGGGCTCAATCCCAGGACCCCAAGACCACGACCTGAGCCGAAGGCAGAGGCCTTAACCCACTGAGCCACCCAGGCGCCCCAAACCACCTTTCTTTTGATGAGTGTTTTTTTTTAAGATTATTTATTTATTTGACAGAGAGAGAGAGAGAAATCACAAGTAGGCAGAGAGGCAGGCGGGGGTCGAGGGGTGGGGAAGCAGGCTCCCTGCAGAGCAAAGAACCCGATGCAGGGCTTGATCCCAGGACCCTGAGATCATGACCTGAGCCGAAGGCAGAGGCTTTAACCCACTGAGCCACCCAGGCGCCCTTGATGAGTGTTTCTGTA
The DNA here is from genome assembly GCA_028533885.1 of Nasua narica. Taxonomy (NCBI): domain Eukaryota; kingdom Metazoa; phylum Chordata; class Mammalia; order Carnivora; family Procyonidae; genus Nasua; species Nasua narica. Next base: position 14,542,776 of record CM052815.1, read on the forward strand.
TCTTTCCTCCATCTGTTTAATTTCAACCATTTATTTTTATTTTTTTAAAAGATTTATTTATTTATTTATTT
>CM052815.1:14543346-14586037 GCA_028533885.1 Nasua narica
CTGGTATTCAAAGCGTTTCTCTTATAAGCAACATATAGTTGGGTTTAAAAAATCCATTCTATACTAAATGCTTAAATTATATAATCTTTTTTACCTAACTGCTGATATGTTTGGGATCTCTACTTCCTATTTTATCATTTGCATTTTGTTTTTATGTGCCTTTTCCTTTCCTGAGTTTCTTTAATCAAACGTTTTACATTATTCCATTTCTCTTCTGTTCAATTACATTTTAAAACTCTTGTTAGTAGTTAGCCTAGAGCTTAAAACCCTATCCTTACTTACCCCAGTCCTGAGCGAATTACTACGTTAGTACTTGGCTGATGCCAATTAAACCTGAGGACTTTTCAGCTCCACTTACTTCCCTCCCATCATCTCTTATTGTTACCGTGACTGTTAGTGACACGGAAAAGCGCGGCGCCTCAGGGTCCTGCAGCTAGGATTCTGGACAGCTACTGTTCATTTACATTTGTCTTCACGGCGTTCTTCGTTCCCTCTTGCATGTCGATATTTCCATCTGGGATGTTTTCCTGAGAATTTTCTTTAATTATTATTTCAGCGCAGGCCCACTGGTGCCAGATTCTCTGAATTTCTGTTTCTCTGAACTGGTCTTTATTTCACCTTCATATCTGAAGGACACGTTTGCTGGTATAAAATTCTAGGCTTGCAATCTTTTTTTCTCTTCCAGCTTGAAAGATGTTGTTACACTGGCCTCTGGTTTCTATCATCCCGGCTGAGACACTGTCAGTCCTGCTGCTCCTCTGGAGGGACCCGTGGTGCGTTAAAAGTGGGCTGCGCATTCCCTGTCCCTACTAGCAGACGGAGGACACCTCCCCTGCCTTTGATTCTGAGCAGGCGCCATTCTCGCTTGGACAGAGTGGTGCCGTGGCGGTTCTGGCTACGCACAGGCTCGCAGAGCGTGCGTGCTTCTGCTCTCCCCCTTGTGCAGCCCCGAGCCATCCTGTAGAAAGGTCCAGCTGCCCTGTCGGGGAGACTTCCGAGACAGAGCTTCCCAGCTGTACCCCAGCTCTTCCAGCCTCTCCACCGGAGGTATCAGACATGTGAGTGAAACCTTCTTCGGTGGCCAGTCCCAGATGAGTCTCTACATGTCTGCAGTGACGTGAATGACTTCCAGTGAGACCAGAAGAATGCCCAGCTGAGTCTAGCTCAGACCGCACAGTCTTGAGCAAAAACAGTTTTGTTTGAAGCCAGTAAATTCTGGGGTGGTTTCTGAGACAGAAATGGAGACCTGAAATAGTATTTGGTATCCAGAATAGAGTGCCGCCATAACAGAAACCTAGAACCTGTGGTGTTAGTTCTAGGACCGGGTTGACTACAGGCGCTGAGCAGCAGTGAGACTCTTAATGGAGCTGGACAAGCCCAGAGGAAATCGCAGTTAGAGGCTGGAGAAGGGGCGGGCTTATCTATTGGCAAAACAAACAGTGAGGCTGTATCTCGGATTACAGCAAAAATACCTAACCAAGTTGTGATGTGGCTAGGAAGACTTCCAAGAAGAATGCTGAAACTGACAAAGGGTTTTTGAAAAGCTATTAAAAGAGAGCACTTAAACAAGAAACTGCAGCTTTCAGGCAGGATTTAGAAAAAATGCTTTCAAGCTGGGACTTGCAGGGTTAGAAAATGAAACTTTTTTCAACTGCCAGCTTCTCCAATCAGCATGAAGTTTGAAAGTAAAAAAAAAAATAAATAAATAAAAATCCAGAACGTTACCAGTAAAACTATGGCCTTGGGGCCAAGCTCAAATCAGAAGCACGGCAGTAGGACCCCTTGTTACTCTCACCTCGGAAAGATGTAGATGTAAGCCTCATAAGGTTCTCTCGGACAAAAAGCGTTTAAAAATCTTAAGGGTATTTACACCCTGGACTCACATTTAAGGTAGACAGGGGCCTTCTTGAAGAGATTTGGGGTGTGGGTTCTGTCTGGAGTGATTTATAATTTGAAGGTCTACAAAGCTTTTTAAAGGGTTTGTGCCAGTTTGGACTACAAGGGGGAGAGAGGTGGGAAGCAAGACGAGTGAGCTCTTCAACTGCAAACAGAGGCCTTTCTTACAGAAAGGGAAAGACTACTCAGAGAGAAGGGTTGAGAGCGGAGAAACAAATTAGGGAACCAAGCCCAGGAAACCAAAATGTGCCATAATCAAGGAACATTCCTTGCAATGCAAGTCATCAGGGGAACTGGTGACATATGGCCAGACGGGGTTCAGAGTTGGCAGGCAACAGTGATTGCTATGTCTTTCCCATTTCTTCTTTTTAAAACTGCCATGACTTCCCTATTCCTGCCATATTACTGGGTCGTGCCGGAAGCTGAGTTGATTCTCATTAGGTTACAGTACTGCTTTAACATTATATATTAATAGAGTGGAGATACTTAACCATAAAATAATTAATTTTAGTTTTACAAAACCCCCTCTTTACATAAAGATCACACAGAAACAGATGAATAGTCTTGGAAACTCTGTTATATGTTCTCTAGGCTCTACGAAAATGCAGTTTTGCAGATATTTTGTTTCATCATTTCAAAAGAAGAAGGTATTTAAAGTTGTGCTTCCCATCCACAACCTGAAATGCCAACTACTCTTCACCACTAGAAGAACATCTGACTTAGGTCAGACACTGAGATTCCACAGTTGCCAGGACCCCCACCTCCACGTACCCACGCTGGAGTAAAGAAGACAAAACTGATGAGGGAGCTTTCACCATGGACGGTAAGCACAGCAGCCAAAAAGAGTACTAACTGAGTGACGGGAAAAGCAATGGAAAAGTGACGGAAACTCCCAGTGGAGGGTTATTTCGCGTCTTCCCTTCAGCTACTAAGCGCTGCGTAACTCACAGAAAAGGTTAGAGCCACTTAGTGGCAAATAATCTGGGAAAGTTAGAAGGTGGACAGACAGTAGTTTCCAGCTTTCCTACAGGGTGACTCACCTTCTCCAAAACTTTGGCAATTCGCGTGCCAATTTGTTCGAGTGACTGCTGTGGATACTGGTCTTTGCCAAGATTTTGCAGTACCTGGTGTGGGAAAGACGGCAGGTGAGAGCAACGAAAGGAGCAGGATCTCGGTGCTGCGGCTGACACTGAGGTGGACGCTGGAGCCCAAAAGCCAACAGCTGCTCTCGGGTATGTGCCGTGGTCCTGCTGGTCGGGCGCTTTGTGGGAGACGTGTGGAGGCCTTTACAGCATCCTTTCCGTGCCCTCCCACTTAACAAAAACTACAGACATGTAAAACACATTCATTACAGCAACATTAGAAAAGAGAGTAAATAAAGAAAATTAAAACTATCTGTAATCCTGTCACCCAGATGCAACCAGTGTTAGTATCTTCACACCACTGAGCTTTCAGGGATTTTTCTGAAATAATGTGTGTACACACATATCACTTCTCTCACAGAATATGGGGGTCACACTACATATGGTCACCTATATGTTCACATAACATGAAGATTTCTTCATGCCAATAAATGCATTTCTACTATACTTTTCTTGAGGGCTCCACTGTATCCGATCCTCTATCTATACCACATTTATTTAACAAGTCCTCTATTCTTGGACATTTGTGGTATGTTTCTCCAGTCGTCGTTGGTACACTGTTTGCTAGGCATACACTGGGTCTGCTCACCTTCCTTGCCTTCTTAAGAACGCAGGAGAATAAGCTGCCCTAAATAAGTCTGACAAGAGCCTCTGTCTGCTGGAAAGCAGAATGCTACCTACCTTGAGGAGTGAATCAGAATTCCAATTTCCTAGCCCTTAAAAGAAAAGCATAAACTCAATCCCAGGGCCTGAAAGAAATTAGGCCTGGCCTAAAGCCAGCTGAAATGTGGCCCGGCCCTCGGCTTCCTGCTGTCGGCTGCAGCACCACTGCGGCGCTAACAAGTACAGCCACGCTGAGGACGGCTGAGCACTGACCTCTGTTAGCTGACTCTCGCCCGTGTAGTGCAGGCTGGCCCGGTTGGAGACCCCGTGCAAGTGGTCCAGGGTGTGCATGCTCGTGGGCAGATTGCCGTTGCAAAGCGGCTCCATCGCCGGCTGCTGTATTGGAGTGGCAAAGTCGATGTGTTCTGTGATGCTGGAAAATGGAGATTGCCACGTTAGCCACGGAAAACCTGAGTGCATGGGGAGCAAGAGCATTAAGAGTCAGCTGATCGTAACTTCACGATGTTACCAGGACTGTCTGGAACCACAGACCCGCAGACTGAAGAGACCGCGGGGGTGATCTAGTCTGCTCTCTCATTTGACAGGTGCGAGAATCCAGTGCCTGGCGATAACTGCTAGCTGAACAAATGAGCAGAGACCGTACCCCTGGTCAAAGGAGCAGCGCTGGAATCAGAGTCCTGAACTCGGTGATTCCCAATCCACTCAAGCTGCCTCCTTTCTGTGCACCATGGGATCTGGTGTGGTCCCTGCCATTGGCCACTTTTTCCTCATTGGGGAAGTTTTCAACCTGGCGGGTTTTAGTCTAGTATTCCTTTTTTTAGGGAAAAATTCCTTTTTCAGTGATAAATACCCACAAGTGGTTCCTACCTTTCATTTTCCCTTTATGTACAGAAGCCCATTCCACAGAAAAAGTGACTCAAAATTTAGATAGTACATTTTAAACAGATGCAGCTGTTCAATGTATCTATGCATAATATGTAACTCCCTTTTGTAGTCCCAAAGTGGTCATTTTCCTGCTGTCTGCGGGCTAAATGTCATACACTATCATTTATGCTGAAATGGCAAACTGGCATGGCCAAATTTTATTTCTAGCTATTTAAAGCTTTCATATATAGTAGGCAAACATTTATTCATTATTTATTCAGAGCCTTCTACATGTCACACACCAGAGCTATAATAATTAATAAGACATAGCCAATCCCTGCAGTTATGGTGCTCGTGGGTCTTGTGAGTGGCTCAGTTATTACAGATACTATAAAAGGCGAAAACAAGGTTCAGTGTCAGTATACTACGGGGAGGTATATATTTCCCCTCTGCTGATGGAGGAAGGAGGTGGCTAGGGAAGGAGTCCCTGAGGAAGTAAGACTTAAGTCAAGACCAGAGCGTGAATGAACCAGGTGGGAAGAAGGTGGCAAACACATCATCGCACGCAAAGGACCACCAGGTGTGAAGGCCCCGACAGGAGGGAGGGTGGCGAGGATGGAAAGACACGTGGCCACAGATCACAAAGGGCTTTGTGGACCACAGTAAAGAGCAATACGAAGTTATTAGAGCACTTTAAGAACTATTTGACTTGTACTTGAGGAAGGAGTCTGAGTATTGTAGGGAGAAGGGTCAGAATAGAGTCAAGGGGGAATAAAGCATGTGGCCCAGCGAGGCACCTACTGAGTAAAGCGAAGAGGAGACAATGGCGATCTGGTTTAAGGGGGCAGCAATGGAGACGGAGAAAGGCCCATGGCTTTGAAAAACACTCAGAGGGTGGAAGTAGTAAGAATGGGTAACAGACCAGATGTGAGGGTTAAGGGAAAGGGATCGTTCAGGACGACTCCCAGGTTTCCGACCTAAGCACTGCTGGAGCGATCTAGTAAGAGTGAGAAACAGAAAACACAAAGAATGATGATTTTTTGGAAGGTGAGCGGACAAGAAAACGATGAGTTTGGTCTTCCTGAGGTTGAGGTGTCTCAGAGGTATCTAGGCAGAGATGCCAAGTAGGTAAATGGACAGACGGGCTGAGGAATTTGAAGAAAAATCTGATCTGGAGATTGAACTTTGAGAGCTGTCAATATATTGGTGGTGACAGAAGTTCTGGGAGTACATCAATCTGACTAGGAGTGATGTTAAGAAAAGAAGATTTAGAGGTAAATCTTTGGGAACGCCAACACTTAAAGGGTAGAAAAGGAGCCAGCAAAAGAGAATGAGTATCCAAGGAAGGAAAAAGCAGTTACCGGAGGGGCAACCTGGCTCAGCCTGTGTCTTGGTAGGTGTTTGTAAATCGCGACATGCTCTGGCTCCCTTTTTAAGTACATAATGTCAGAAACACGGGTTTTTCTATAAAGAGGGATCCAGTCTTTAACTCAAACTAAGTAAGTTACACACTTCTGGAGACCTTACAAAGTGTGAGGGAAGGCACTAAGAAGGGAGGGCACAGTACAATGGGCTGCGCCCACCTATAGCCTGTGGTCAGCAACGGACCTCCTCGGAATCACCAAGCCCAAAAAGGACAAAACTCTACCAGCTGCTGACAAAGAAGGACATCCCTGAAGTCAATGAAGGCCCAACGGGTTTGCTGGTACATAAATGCCATGAAGGAGGGAGACGTTTAAGATACTCACTCAATGTTTTTTGAAGAAACTGCAAGCCAGGTACTCACGATGGCAGTCAGTTCCACCCAGCGGAGTTTGAGGCACTCATCTGGGCTGGGCCATCCCAGACTCTGGTAGTCACGCTTTTTTCCTAGAAGGAAAGTATGCCATCAATGGACACAACTGCAAAGGAACAGAACCCACAGTGTCTTACTTCGCCCAGGCTGGTGTGTTTGGAGGTGCCAGTCATTCTTCTTGCCTTTAGGATTTTTATCATCTAGAGAATTAGAACGTTGTCATTCACAGCAAAGGGAATAAGATTATCTGAGTAAAGTCTCGGGCTCAAAGACAGATGATGAGGTAAAAATAAATGAGTCCGTTGGATTTAAGACTGATCAACATAAGAGCTAAGATAGTCTTCAATGTTAACATCTTACCAAGTTTCATTTTTATCCCTCTACATTTTGATTTTATAAAGACAGCTCCAACTTAGGAGGAGCATATACAGCTAAAGCAAGGTTCCCCATCCTGGCAGTACTGACGGTGGCCTGGAGGGTGCTTTGTGGTGGGGGCTGTCCTGTGCACTGGAGGGTGTTAGCAGCATCCCTGGCTTCTACCCTATAGAACCAGTGGCACCCTCCCCCCCAGATGGGACAACCAAAATATGCCCTGGGACGATAAAATCACTCCTGGTAGAGAAGCACTGTTGTACAGAAAAGCAGCAGATGGGGAATAATGGTGATAATGAAAGGTTATCATTTATTCCCAGAGCACTTACTATGTGTTCCGGTTCTGTGCTAAGTGCTTTACATCCACACCTCACTTCTCAGATGGGAAAATGGAGGCACAGAGAGATCAAGCGACTTGCCCATGGTCACCTGGCTAATGGATGGCAGAACTAGGATCCCAATCCAGGTCGGTCTGAGTCTAACACGTATGCTTCCGATCACTATGCTATTTAAAGCTATACTGGGCTTTTAAAGCTCTGTGAATTGACACCATTCACAGGTACGACCTTTTGTGTGTAGGCCCTTCACTTAGATTGAGTCCCCAACTAAGTCTCGTCTGGGAAGGGGGTCTTCCGGAGGACTTAAAATAGAACGAGTGGACAGGAAGGAGAACTTTGGTTCTGTGTAACTTTTTCTTATAATGTAGGAATTTACCAGTAACAGAAAACTGGCTGAGGTATGAGCAGGGCTTTAGATTTAAGTAAAACAGAACAGTTTGGAAGAGTTTCAAATGAACCCTGTTTAAATGAATAACTGAAATAATTAAACTTTAGGTTTCAAAATAAAGCTTATTTTTCTAGTATGTTTAAGAAATTCATTTGAAAAGCATTTATTGAACATCTATCATAAGGGACTGGGAACTGTATTGAGACACTAGGAATACACAGGGGAATAATACAGAAGGGGCCTGTCCCTGAGTTCACAGTCCAGGGAGGAAGGTAAACCTAAACCAATCCTAGGATACAACAGGATGACTGCCAGAGTGAAAGTATAGGACAACTGCACGGAGGTGAGAGCAACTAATTCTGCCTGAAGGTACCAAGGAAGGGAAGGCACGTGGCATCTGAAGTTTAAGGACGAGAGGTATTTCAGCACTGCTGAGGTGGCAGGAGGGCAAGCCCGGCAGAAGGAACAGCATGTGCAAAGGCAAGGGGTAAAATAAGCGCATGGTTGGTTCAGAAAAATAACAGCATGAAGAACAGAGACAGGCTGGATGCTGTACACCACATGAGGAAGTTTGGACTTCATTCTACAGGCAATGGGGAGCCTCTGAGCCCACATCTTCCCATCTTGTTCACAGGAATATCCTAACAGATTCTGTTTGTTTGTTTACGATTTTATTTATTTATTTGACAGAGACAGACAGCAAGAGAGGGAACACAAACAGGGGGAGTGGCAGAGGGAGAGGGAGAAGCAGGCTTCCCATTGAGCAGGGAGCCTGAAGCGGGGCTCGATCCCATGACCCTGAGATCATGACCTGAGCAGAAGGCGGACGCTTTGACTGAGCCACCCAGGCGCCCCCTAGAGACTCTGTTAAATGCTTCCCAGAAATCTAGTTACATTGTATTTACAGCACTTCCCTGGTCTTCCCCTCTGGTAGCCCTCTTCAAAAAAGAAAATGAAATTAGTTATGCATTAGTACTTTTACTAGTTCTTAGTAAATCTACAGTGGTCCTCATTGATCTCCACTCTTCCCCATGGCTTCACAAACTGTTTTAGGATTTGCTTTAAAACTTTGTCAGGATTTATCATGAACCTTACCTCTTGGTAGTGTGGGGAATACAGATTTATTTGAATACCAGGATATTGTACCTCTCTGGCCACCTGTCATCTCTTCCAAGCCTTAGAACTTTCCATGTTAGCGACAGTAAGTAGTTCCCTGATGTCATGAGCATACTCAATGCCCTACGTGGGCTCACCCACTTGAATCCACTTAAAACCACGTAAGTGCTTTCCTACCATCTCAACCATACCTAGCTCTAATTTTCACTTTTACAAGAAATTTTTAGCTTTTTGTTTGTAAAAGTAATATAGGTTTATTAGAAAATATTTAGAAAATGGAAAAGCATGTAGAAGAAAATTAAAAATTATCCATATCCCTATCAGCACCCAGAGATGACCACCTACATTTTGGTATATTCTCTTTTATACTTGTTTCTATGTACTTGTTTATTTTAGCTTCTTTCATCAAATCTAAGAGGTCATAAGCATTATTTTATATGGTTTAAGAAAGAAAAACACTGCCAATTATTATTTAAAATATCATCAGCTGTAAAATATATCTCAACTCCAGAGATACAGAAATGTGACCAAGTGTAATCATAATACAGTATATTACTACTACCTTACAAAAATTGAAGTGTTCTATCTGCTATTTTATTAACCGCTTTGGTTCACTTAATAAATTATTAGTGTCTTGGCTGCCCAGTACATGGCATGGATGTTTTGTAATTTATTTAGGCAATTATCAACATTTAGGTGGTTTATAATTTTTTATTATGATAAGTGACCCCATGATCAGTCCTGCCACTTCCGTCTTTGGCGTCTATAAAGTGATTTACTTAGGGCAAATTACTGGAAGTAAAATTGTTGGTATATTTTTAAATTTTCTGATATATATGGTCAAACGATCCCAAAATTGACCTCATTAACTCTGTGTATTGCACATTTAAAGAGAGTTTGATAAGCAAAAATGGCATGTCGCTGTTTGTGTTTGCGTATCTTTGACTGATAGTGAGGCTGAACCTTTTGTCACACGTTCAGTGGCCAATTGTACGTGTTTATTTGGGGAACTGTCTCTATACTTGCACACATCTTACTTGAAATGCTGTTTTTCATACAGATTTGTGGTGTTATTTTTTTTTAATATTTTATTTACATGAGAGAGAGAAGAGCACACAAACAAGGAGGGACAGAGGGAGTGGAAGAAGCAGACTTCCCGCTGACCGAGGAGTCCAAGGGGGGCTCGATCCCAGGACCCTGAGATCATGACCTGAGCCGAAGTCAGGTGCTCAACTGACTTAAGCCACCCAGGGGCCCCGTAGGTGTTCTTTAAATGATACTGATACTCTGTGCTTATCACATAGTCTGTAAAAATATAAATATTCTGCAAAAATACTTTGTTTCAGCCCTTTGCCTATTTTATGGTGGTTTCTGATGCCAGAATTATTTTTTTTTCTCTCTCTGCCTTAGAAAGTCCTTTTTCACTGGAAAAGCATATAAATATTCATCTAAATTTTCTACTTTTATGATTTCATTACATTTACTATTTAATGGAATTTTCATTTCTATAATGATGTTTTACATTTTAAACACCGTTTTCCTTGCTCCAGAAGACAGACCTAGTAGAGGAAGTGTTGCTTTCCTGTGTAACCTGTTAACACACGAAGTCACCCTGAAACAGTAGAGCTACTGCATGCTGTCAACTCTGGTCATGACAAAATGTCCTTTTTGGTGTCCTTTGTATTTTTCCCAAGTAACAGTCCACTCCGGGATTTTGCCAAACTGACCCCATTCTTTGTATTTTATTATGTACCCCCTACTTTCAGTTTTCAGTAAACCAAATTAAATAAGACATATTTTCATGAAGTTAATTTCTGAAGTCTAAGATAGTGAAAATATCCTTAAAAAAAAAAAAAGATTCTTTATAAAAGAAATTTGATCACCACTACTTCATTGCTAGAAAAGAAAGTCAACTGGGGCCATGGCAATGGCCCTGACCCTGGAGTCCCCAAGATGCACTTCAGGACAACTATGAACCCTAAAAATACATGACAAATTCTGATGTGTATGTATTTTTCCTGGGAGTAGTTCTAAAGTATTTATCCAATACTTAAAGAGATATCTGGCACATAAAATATTAAGTGTTAATATTTATTGGTCCTGTGTGGCCAGTTGACTTAAAGTAGTTTACATGTATAATTCCTATAGTTCTCACAACCACCCTGTAAGACAGATGTGATCATATTAAACTAGACTATCGAGAATTAATAGGACTTTAAGCTCAAGATGATAAGAATATGAGCCCGACAGGCAATGGTAAAAAAGTCAAGTAATGTCAAAACAAACGTTTTTATACCAATGACTGTTTTCTCATTCACTAAGCCCCATTACCTTCTCATCTGATCTCCTTCAAGTCACAAACACATCCTTAGAAAGAAATGAGACAGTGAAATCTGAAAAAAGATACTGGCATATTAAACATTCAAATTTACCTTGTGGCCCAGGAGATGCCACCTTTGGGCCAGTGATCTCCAGGTTCGCTTGGTAACGATGTACATTTTCTGCTTGATTCTGTTCTACCTTTTTCCCAGGAGTTTTCTTATGATCTCCTTTGGGTTTCTTTACACGTTTGACCTGGAATGTGATCTGGAAAATGGAGACATGTTGGGGACAAATTAGACCAACTATCAAATCAGTAAAGATGTGGATATTGGTGTTTTTAAGAGTAACCAGTCCTAATTCTCAAAGAAGACATCCAAAAGGCCAAGAGACACATGAAAAAGTGCTCAACATCACTCGGCATCAGGGAAATACAAATCAAAACCACAGTGAGATACCACCTCACACCAGTCAGAATGGCTAAAATTAACAAGTCAGGAAATGACAGATGTTGGCGAGGCTGCGGAGAAAGGGGAACCCTCCTACACTGTTGGTGGGAATGCAAGCTGGTGCAGCCACTCTAGAAAACAGTATGGAAGCTCCTCAAAAAGTTGAAAATAGAGCTACCCTATGACCCAGCAATTGCACTATTGGGTATTTACCCCAAAGATACAAATGTAGTGATCCGAAGGGGCACGTGCATCCTAATGTTTACAGCAGCAATGTCCACAATAGTCAAACTATGGAAAGAGCCTAGATGTCCATCAACAGATGAATGGATAAAGAAGATGTGGTATAGATGAACGAAATATTATGCAGCCATCAAAACCCCCAAAATTTTGCCATTTGCAACAACGCTGATGGAACTAGAGGGTATTATGCTAAGCAAAATAAGTCAATCAGAGAGGGATAATTATCATATGATCTCACGGATTTTGAGGAATTTGAGAAATAAGACAGAGGGTCATAGGGGAAGGGAGTGAAAAATGAAACCAGATAAAACCAGAGAGGGAGACAAACCTTAAGAGACTCTTGGTCTCAGGAAACAAACTGAGGGTTGCTGGAGCAGAGGGAGGTGGGAGGGATGGGGTGGCTGGGTGATGGACATTGGGAAGGGTATGTGCTATGGTGAGTGCTGTGAATTGTGTAAGACTGAAGAATCACAGACCTGTACCCCTGAAACAAACAAACAAACAAACAAATAAACAAACAAAACATAGTAAACAGGCCTAGGGGCGCCTGGGTGGCTCAGCTGGTTAAGTGTTCAACAGGATCTCAGGGTTGTGGGATCGAGTTCTGCACTGGGCTTCACACTGAGCAAAGAACCTGCTTAAGATTCTCGCCATTCCTCTGTCCCTCTCCACCTCCTCCCTACCCAACCCCCAACTTGTGCTCTCTTTCTAAAAAAAAAGAGTAACCAGTCTTGTTCTAGAGTTGATTCTCTCTGTTTAATTCTTACAGGTCTAAATGAAAAATGTTTAGTGAAATGGACAAAATAACCTAGCCTTGAAGGGTGCATAGAGGAAACTGAAAATGAAGATGTCTGAACTGGGCAGTTGCAGGCATGCAGGCTGGACAGCCTCCCGCTTCCTCTGCCTCCTAGAAGAGTTTGCAGTACAGACAGAAGGAAAGGGAAATGCTTCCTCAGTACGAGGCCCACTCCAGGGCTGACTGAAGAGTGCAGTAAAGTGGTGCCACACCCCCAAGAGAAACACCACACTCTGCAAACTGGGAAGCACCCCCCCGACCAAGACCTGGGCCTCAGTTTGGTATGAATGGACTTGGCAAACTCTCACCCATTCTGTGGCTTCATCATCTTCACTTCTGCAGTCTCCGTAGCAAGAGCTTCTGGCCACTCCATCCTGGGGACCCTTCTTTAGCACCCGTATCCCCTGCAAGTCCAGACGCCGCCCTTTCATCTCCAGGGCTCCCCCAAAGCCTTCCAGGGGCCATGCCTGTTGAAATTCGTCCACCAAAGCCAGTATCTCTTCAGACATTTTTGTTTCATCTGAATTCTCCATCTCCTCAGAACCATTGCTCTCCTCAACCACTGTACCTGAAATTTGAGGGCCCGCATGTCATTGAAGATTGCATAGTACTCCAGTACCTGAATGACTCCAACCTTGCTATTGGAGCAGCTTTGGCTTTGCTTAGAGCAAATTTGATAGCCACCCATAAAAATGCCAATCATCCTCAAAATGTGCAATAAAATGTTCTCTCTGCTGGGTAGCTTGGTCAAAAACTTGGAGGAGGACAACAGTAGCAGCAAGGTGGCAGGCAGGCACTGATTACCAAATCACTAGTGAGCAGGGGGGTGACTATTTTATAGACATATTATGGGGAAAAAAAGAGCCACTTGCTTTAGATGTAAGACACAGATGGCAAAGATGAAGATTATTATGATGTTATTTTTTGAGTATGTGAGATTCTTGAAGCTTTCCTCAAATCGCATAGAACATATCATGGCTGCATGTGCAGGTCATACAGTCTAACTGCCTTACCTGAGCAAGGATTTGTTTAATGGGTAATTATCTTAATTATACATTCAGGCTCCTATTTTCACTAATGGCTGGTATAAAAGAAATAGTGGTGGAGTAGTGTAATGTTTTCCTAAAATGGTTATTAAGACATTATTTGTTATGTTGCTCAAGTTTCTTATATAAGGACTTCTATGTAGAAGTCTTTATAAAAAGTCCATAAAGACTTCCATTGCATTCCAAGTGCAATGGCCTAGAAAAATTCTTTCTCCTGAGAAGTCAGTGCTTCCATTGTTATACATTAAAGGTTACACAATCTTACACGTTCCCTTCTATGCCGAGATAACTAGAACATTTAGGGCAAAAATTTGTCTGAGTTTCTTAATAGGATGTTTTCCTTAAAGAAAAAAAAAAACTTTATTACTTAACTTTTGCTATTTTGAATTAATGGCTGAATCTTATAGTGTGTGTTCCATGAAAGTCATCTCCAACCCTTTCTGGACATAGATAGGGTACAAAAACAAATAAAATGGAATGCCTCCTTTTGTAATATGCGTCCGCTGGACAACCCGAGAGCTTGGGGTTGATTGCTCAGAAAAGGCCAGTCTACATTATCCTAGTTAAGTTACCCCAATAACCTTCAGTTGGTAATTCTGGCTTGTTCAGTGATTTAGAACATGGTACTAACAAGGCCAAGGTCAGGAATCTCATTTCTGTATTGACCAGATCTATAACCATAGTGAGTAACCCCACCTTAGAAATGCATAGTATTAGTCTCCGAGAAGGTGCCAGGTGAGGAAGATGGCTGACCACCAAGGCTTAAAGCAACGTAAAGCTTTGATCCCTACTCACAGAGTGTCACTCTTGGCTCTGGTGGCACCTCTATCTTCCGTCCCACTTTCTGTTCCAGAAAGTGGGAAGGTCTGTTGTCAGGCTGGAAGTACCATTAGAAACCTGTCATTCTTTCTTGAAAGAACTATAAGGCTCCTGCATTTGATAACAAGTGACTTTGAAACGTACTGTTGTCCTTTCAAGTAAGTTTCTTTTAGGTTTTTTTTAACCAATCTGCTGGGTTTTTTTTTTTTTTTTTTGGCTTATTATTATCATTATCATTAATGAAGTTCTAACACAAGCATAAAGTAAAACAGGGGTTTGCAAAGGCATTTTCTTTAGAATATTCAGATAAAAATGGTTATTGCCTAAATTATGTGGCAAATAATATAAATGTAGGGTTGACAAAGAGTTCTAATTTCCAGTTTCTATCTTGTTTAGTACTATATCCTGAAAGTCCAACATTGTACATGACACTTAAGAGGCATGACTGTAGAATGAGTTCATGGAACTGGGGAATAATTTGGTTTGTGAGGTTCTTGAGCATCTGCTGCTCCTGCCGGCGTTTGAAGACTTTATAAACTCTAACGTTTACCTTGTCATGTGTCAAAGGCAAGCATCATGTCTTTAACATAGTATCTGGCATACTATATGATTTACCAAGTTCTCAGTAGCTAACTCAGGGAAGATACCTGGACAGGGTTGCTATGGGGACCCCCAAAAGCAACTTAATTAGAAGAACTGTCTGCCGTCTGACTTGTAGCAACAGAGTTCTAAGTATTTCTCATGTTATTTTAGCTTCCTATCCTTCCTTCTCCTATGGCCACCATGGGATTACCTGCACCTAGTCCTGAGACAGGAAAGGGTTTCTGATAGATTTGCTGGAAGCCAAGAGTATGGGCTTAAAGAAAAGTGGCTTTTGGCCAAAGGTAGACTGTAGGTAACTAATTCCCCAGGGTATAGTTAGAGCTGCATGTGGATGTGGTGTTTGGAAGCCTTATTTCCATTCAGTAACTACGACTATTCAGAAAGCATTATAAATAAATAAAGTTGTTCAGTTGGAAAGAGTTCTGCAAGCCCAGTTCCAAAGGTTAATGCTCCCTTACACCCAGACCATATGGTAATATATATATCATTACTGAAAAGTTCTTAGAGAAAGGGCCTTTCATTGACAGAAACTGGTATTCCAATCAAGAGAGACTCCGGAGCTTGCTGAAAAATAACAAGACGAGAGCCATAATGTGGCATATGAAGGCCAGAGTGGTAAATCAGCTGGCATACGCAGAGGTGAAGGAAGACAGAGGACAGAGACCAGTTAGAAAGGTATTTCAACAATCACTCTATAGAGTTATTTAAAGAGAAGTTGGCTCAGGGTGAAGATTGTAAAAGGGGAATTTTGAAAAGGGAGGAGAAAGTGGAATGTGAAGAAATTTCAGCGGACAAAAATAGAATTTGGTGGCTAAATGGATATAATGACAAAGAACAGGATAAGTTCAAAAATAATTTCAAAATTTCAAAGCCTAATGTGAAACAGGGGATATATGAAGTTTTAGAATCTGTGAAAATGAAAACAATGCTATGTACAAAGATTATGGAATTAGGAGAGGGCAATAGGACATATCATGTTGGGATTTCAGACACTTACTCATTAACTCATTTAAGCATTTGTTGCCTGTGTCCAAAAATGTGCCGAGGGCTCGTAATAGAACCACCCATGGAGCTTATGGTCTAGGTTAAAATGGATGGAAGAACATATCTCCAGGCATTGTCTAATTCTGGAAATAGAGAATTCAGGTTTGGAGAGGTCTGGACTATAGCAGGATCACAGAAGGTTTTAAATTATACTTGAGGCAAGAAGAGAAAGTAAAATATTAGGATTGCTGCTTGTGGGACCAATGATATAATATATACTAAAAACAGATAAATTGAGATCCATATCTCTATTATTTTATCTTCTTTAACATGTACCATTTTCACACTGGAAAAAGGAGAATAAATATTATGAAGTGAAGAGACTGTGAGCACCCACAGTGAGGCTTAGATGAGTTCATGTTTTTTCACTTGGATGAATCCTCTCTCAGGGTACTAGGAAAACTTATAGTTGAGTTTGAGCCATGTCAGGTAATCTGTCAAGAATCACAGGGACCAGGGGCACCTGGGTAGCTCAGTTGGTTAAGCGTCTACCTTCGACTAGGGTCATGATCTCAGGGTCTTGGGATCAAGGCCCGCATGGGGCTCCCTGCCCAGCCTGCTTCTCCTTCTCCCTCTGCCCTTCCCCCTGTTCATGCTCACGCACACACTCTCAAATAAATAAAATTTAAAAAAAATTTTAAAAAAATCACAGGGACTAGGAGAAGTGTTGAGAGACAGAGAGAAATATATGTTGTCTTCAAAAAGAAAAAAAAAAAAAGAAGAAAAGGAGAAGAAGGGGAGGAGGAAGGAGAAGAAAAAGAAGTCCTGCATAATCTCGCAATGTTCCAGACACACTTAGAAATTCATCGGTAGGTCTGGGCACTGAAGTTTAAGGGATTTTCAAAGCAGAGCACATTGATAGAAACGTGACTTGGCGAAAGTGCCCCAAACCATATTAAAATGAAGGACTGAAGAAACCAAAGTGACCCCATGGAAGGAACAGTAGCTGGGATATGCACAAAAAAATCGGGCTTGAAAAATATTTCACTAGAAAGATTTTTTTCTTCTTTTTAAAAACATTTTCTTTATTTTTTGACAGAGAGAGAGAGAGAGAGAGCAAGAGAGAATGCGAGTGTCGGGAGAGAGGCAAAGGGAGCCAGAGAGAGTTCCAGGCAGATTCCATGCTGAATGTGGGGCTCAATCTCACAACTCTGAGACTGGGGCCCTGAGATCACAACCTGAGCAGAAATCAAGAGTGGGACACTTAACTGACTGAGCCACCCAGGAGCCTGGAAATTTTTTTTTTTTTTAATTCTAGAAAGATTACTTCGAGATTGGTGAAGGTACCAAGAGCTGTAACTGAAGTCGTTCAAGGAAATAAGGACATTTAGTTGAAGGAAGCAAAACCATGGGGGGTAAGGTAGGTAGGAAAAGTGTCATCTTCAAATGTGATATTAATGAGAGACAAAACTGACTTTGTTAGCTTCAGAGGGCACGACTGGAGATGAGAAGTCACACTTTACTTCAATATTAGGGAAGACTTTTAAACGGTCAGAAAATGGAATGAGCTACCAAGGGAGACAGCTCTCTGGCCTGGAGCAGAAGCCGAAGCCACACAGTGACTTACTGAGGATGCTCCTGAGAGGGAGTAGGACACCAGAAGATGAGTAAAAGAAACGGACTGTATTGGGTAAGAAACAGTATTAATAATCTTGGAAGAGAAGTTTGTATCAAGAAGAGTTTTAGGAAGCAGAGAATGAAATGAAAAGTGAGTTCTACATTCAAAACAAAGCAGACTGACAGCAAAAAGAGGTAAAGATCACACATTTGAAGAGATGACAGCAAAAAAAGTCCTTCCTTCAAAATTTGACTCAAAACATCTCCGGAAAGTCTTACATGATTAACACCAACAGGCTTGAATACTAGAATGTGGTTTCTGAAGGCAGGCAGGGCACATTCTACCTCTGAGGATGATACTACAGAGATACAGCTCGTAAAATGGCTCATAAAATAAAAAGAATATACTGCAGGGGCGCCTGGGTGGCTCAGTGGGTTAAAGCCTCTGCCTTCGGCTCAGGTCATGATCTCAGGGTCCTGGGATCGAGCCCCACATCAGGCTCTCTGTTCAGCAGGGAGCCTGCTTCCCCCCCTCTCTCTGCCTGCCTCTCTGCCTACTGGTGATCTCTCTCTGTCAAAAAAAAAAAAAAAAAATTAAAAGAATATACTGCAGAATTAAACAAATTTGGTTTCAAACAAAGAGTCCACCACTATAGGGCCCTCAGCAATTCTATTTTGAGTTCTAGTATTTTCTTTAAAGGGCAGGGATCTGGTTTTGGAGTCAAGTAGACTTCCTTAAGATTTCATGAGTGAACAAAGGCATAATATTTAAAGTCAGTAATTGCAAAGCACAAAAGGCTTAAATGAAATCACTCAGACTAAGGCAGGTAAAGAAATTCACTTCTGACAAGAAAAACAACATATCATCAATTTTCATTTGCACCAATGATGTTTTAGCTGGGTCAGTATGGCAAGAGAAAACTGGGGCTTTCCAGAAGATGACCCAGAAAAGCAAGCAGGAAATCTTTCCTCTAACAACTCTTGTGCAAATGTCAGGGTTCCCTTTAATTCAACAGATGTTCACTGAGCAGATACTGTGTGTATGTACTGGTGAGGACTTTGGCTCACAAGCAGCCTCTAAGTCTGGATGCAGTGGAGTCACGCCTATGTGTGCAGAAGTGAACACTGACTGAGCTCCAACTGTGTACCGGGCCCTAAAGAAAGGTTCCATTTAAATACTAATCACTTGAGGCATTTTGTTTGTTTTTAAATTAACGAGGCAAGGGAAGCTCAGAAAGAATAAGTAACTTGCCCAAGATTTAACAACTAGTTGGTGTTGGTACAAGGACATGGTAGCAGGATCTCTGACTACAAAGCCTATGTTCTTCCTTCCACATCTAAGGTTTACTGGGGAGGAATTTTGTGCTAGATGATGAGGTACTAAAGCAGTGATTTTCAAATGTTAATCAGTGACACAATTTGTACCAATCCTTAGCAAAATGAAAAACATAAAAAGGACATGTATATAAAATTGTAACACAAACACACACACACACACACACACGTCCAGACACAAATTTTTGGAGTAAGGCTGCCAACTGCCCATTTTTGAGAAAGACTTGACTTTTATTGTGAGATTGTCTTTGCACTTTTTGACATTAAAATTTTCTTTGCTTTCATAAAATAATGGTAACAGCAGATGCTAGTTTTCTTTAAAAATGACCTTACCAATTAAAAAAAAAATTCTAATCCATTAACCCTCCTATTTCTGAGACCCAGAGCCAAAGGGCACAATGCATGGGACCAGAAGACCTGAGGATGAGTTTCAGTTATGCAACCCACTGATGATCTTGGGCCAGGTACCTAACTTCTCTGAGTCTCAATTTTCTAATCTATAAGATGGGCTTGATAATAATACCTATTTCACATGGTTAGCACATAATTCATAAGTTTATAAATTATATATTAAAGTGCCATTAAAGTGAGCATATGTTTGTAAATTGTCAAGTATCATAGAAAGGTAGTGATTATCATAAGTTTATGGTTACTGGAAAGGACTTAACTATTTGTATTTCTTTAAATTTTCCTCCAAAAATAGAATTTTCAAAAATTCTTTAATGTCTATATTTGGCTTTTATTATAACACACTATTTACATTTAAAAAAAATGGAGTTTTTCTCACTCTGATAAGCACACCACAGGAAGCCTGCTGGTATGGATATACTAACATATCACAAGTGTAGTTCCTGTGGACTTATATGTATCTAGGGCAAAGAAGAAGGCGCTCCCAGAATTCAGACATATGGCAAAGAAAAGTTAGTACCTGAGCGTGAAACCAGTAAGAGTCATCATTATATTATGGATTGAATTAGCAATCTATAAAGGAATCCACCCTAAAAGACAGTCTAGTCTGCATGATGCTGAAGGGACCTGGAAAAGACCCCATTTCAGCCAGGGCAACCATACTGCCTTTCTAGTATGGGAATGGGATGGAACTCCATGGGGAACATGGGACTAAAGAAACTTAACTTAGTCACTAGGTTATAATCTATTTCAAATGATGATATACCATTTGGCAAATGAGACAAACAGCAAGATTCTGGCTGGGTTTTATTCTGAATTGTCTGAAGAAAAAAAGAGTCTAATTTGGTAGTCAGAAGTATTCTAGTCATTAGGGAGCTGTATTATATTGGAATAGGAACAGCCTGTATAAACTGAATAAAACACCCCTTATCATTGCTCAGTTTTATTTGTGATGATTCTGAGGTTATCAAGCAACCTCATGATGTCCATTTGGTTGTGTGGGTATCTGATGCCAGGTAGAGACAAGAGGCTGCCAGGCCCTAGAGAGGGGTCGCTCCCTCATAAATGAATAAACTGCCTATCCAGTTTAAGAATCCATCTCTTTAGAAATGGTAAATGGAAAATAGTTTCCTTAAAGCCCAATGATTTCTGATAGAACTGATGAAACTAATTTTGTATACCTGCAAAGGTGAAGGTCACAACTTCCCCTTTGAGGCCCAGCTTGCTTCTCTTGGACATCATTTTTTTTTTAAAGATTTTATTTATTTATTTATTTATTAGGAAAGAGAGAGAGTGAGAGAGAGCATGAGAAGGGAGAAGGTCAGAGTGAGAAGCGGACTCCCCATGGAGCTGGGAGCCCGATGTGGGACTCGATCTCGGGACTCCGGGATCATGACCTGAGTCGAAGGCAGTTGCTTAACCAACTGCGCCACCCAGGCGCCCTGGACATCATTTTTTAATATACAATACTGTTTAGAAGGAAACAGAGTTTGTAATTGCTAAATATGTTAATCCAACCCACACAGGAAGGCAAATGTCACATTTCATTACTTTAACAAATATTTACTGCACACAGAAATAAAGGTATATAGTACATGATATATAAGAAGTTCACAGTCTGATGGGAAATAAGACACATAAGCACTCACATTGTATGAAACGTGCCTTGACAAAAAGTGAGAACAAGACAGCGTATGGAGCAACTAAATGCCTGGAGACCTTTGTGAATGCTTCACAGAGGAGGTGACATTCACGCTGGATCTTGGAGATGTGTAAGAATTGTCCACATAAAGCAAAAAGTACGGAGGGGCCATTCTCAGCCTGTGCAAACACGGAAGCTCAAACAGCATGGCATGTGAGGGCAATGGTGCAAGGTTTATACATCCTGCTATGTAGAGTATGGGGAGATGGTACACTTGGAGACAAAACTAAGGCCCAAATTGCCACATATCCTATACTATGATATCTGGACTCTTCCTATAGGTAACAGAGAGCCACTGAAAATTTTAAACATAGGCAACTTACCTGATCAGATCTTATTAGAAACAACTCTTCAGACACAAAATATATCGGTAAGGTTGCTTCTGCTTTTAAAGTTTTGTACCTAGGACATGTATTATCTCTCTCCTGCAAACACATACTCTCTCTCTCTCTCTTTCTCTCTCTCCATACACACACTGAAGTAAAGACTAGATATTGGGAATTCAATTATGAAGCTATTGCAATCGCCCAAGCAGAAATGAAGAAAGTCCAAATTTAGGCAGTGGCAGAAGGAACAGATGAAGAGATGAATAGATGCAACAGGTCTTGGATACAGTAGTAACTGGGTGAGTTGTGATGCCATTAACAAACAGCAGGGATACAGGCATTAGAAGCAGTTCAGGTAATAGGGTGAAAATGAGGACAAGTTCAATTCTGGATATGTGAAATTTGAAGTGCCTATGGTACCACTAAAAAATAGAGACCACTAAAAAATGGGGAAATAAGATCTAGGGTTGTAGAGAATGTCCTAGCTGAAAAGAGAGATTTGGAGTCACTGTTATACTCAAAAGTATTTGAGACACCAAGAGATAAAACAAAGAGCGTTAAGAAGAGGGATAAGAAAAAAAGACAAGGTTAAGATCTGGGTAACCCAACAAATAAGGGGCAAAGTAAAGAATAAGTGAAAGAAATTGAAAAAGATGTCCTGAGGACAGGAAGAGAGCCAAGAGCAAGTGATACCCCAGAAGCCAAGAGGAGAAGGAAGAGAGTTTCAAGGAGCGGGGAGTTGTGCATAGATTCAAATGCAGCAAAGTGGTTACGAAGGATGAATACTACAGAGTCATTCATTTTGGCAATTATGCATTGACTGATAATGTCAAGAACTGTTCAGTACAGCATAGCTCAAAATGTGGTCATGGAATGGAACTTTAGGAGAGGGCCTGGTAGGTGTGTCCATTATTCCAAATCTTTAATTATTGGGTTAGTGTAAATATAAGTCATCTTGCTTTTTTTTCAATGACTTGCTCAGTAGACTATTGATATTAAGAAGACAGATTCATATATAAATGAATCAAATCCCAGCAAAATAAGACAGGCAGGCGAAAGAAAAAAGAAGGAAGTGTGAAGAGCTTTTTCGCATGCGAGCCTGTCTTCCACCTCGCACCTGCAGGTCACCGTTGTGATTCTACAAATACAATGAGTGGCTGTTAAAAGAAGGAAACTATTTAAAGAAAAGCCTAAACTCAAAGCTTGAGAGTTGATTTTACCCCAGAAGCACAGCTCAGGTCAAATCAACTTACTTTCAAGTCTAAGGGCATCTGAGTCCCTCCCTGAATTCTCAACAGAGAGTACAGGTTCCTCCTCTGTTCCTGTCTCAGAGGGCTCTTCTTCGGCAGCATCCAGTGACTGTGAGTTGTCAAAATATTTCTGTCTGTCATGGCTGTTGTCCAGGGTTTTCTCATGACAGTTACCTCAATGACAAGAGACACAGAGACAGCATATTAGAAACATCTCTCTTAGGTAGTCCCAAGGTTCTAGGTCTTCGAGCAGCAGGAAGAGCAAAAAGATGACAGTGTCAGTGTCAGTTTTTCTCCAGCAGGACACACAAAAATCAGTGAGCTGGAGCACCTCGAGCCAGATTTTCATTGTGATTCAAGAGTTTGCACTGAAGTTCAAGTTTCATCTGCTGGGCCAGCATAAGAACCAGGTGTTTGGGGGAAAATTATGACGACAAAGATCAATTCCCAAGATCTCATTACATTTATAATGCATGACTGTGAAATATTTCTTTGAAAGTCAGAAACATCACAAAAATGTAGTTTTCCTTCTATTTGCCTTTCAAAGGTGGAAAATGACCGATTAGTACCCGAATAAATCAGAGATAGATGAACTATTGCAGAGAAACATAATTATCTATTCTCAAATCATAGATAAAAAATGAAAGATATATCAAAAGGCAAAGGATTATAAGTTAAAAACCAAGGACTTAAAGAGGGATGGTGATGGCCGAGAATCCATGTTTACGACTGCAATGTCGCAAAGATGTGGATTGTTCTTTGGAAAAACAAATTCTGCTCGTGTAAAGATTTACTTTAGTGTAAAATGTCACTTCTGGGATGTAATCACTGCACTCTGTTACTTTCTGGTATGTAGAGGAAGCCTAACCTCTTACTACAGTTTTGACAGTGAGCTGAGCTTTGACCCTGTTAGGGGTTGTGTATTTATATGGGTAAAGAGCCACTACCCTGCCCCACCTGATGCCCGTTCCCTGAGTAGGGGAATGTGTTACGAGACTGGTGTGTCTGATGGGCCAGTGATCTGGCCAGCTAAGCAGGACTCCTCTTCCTCTCTTCCGTTTGAGGTGCACTGTCTCTAAAGATGTAAGTTTGGTGGAAGCCCATACCTTTCCTCTTACAGGACAATTCTTCTGGTAAGAGTAAGTAACTTCCCTCCTTTACCAGAACATTCAAACGTGCTCTACAGGTTTATTTTTAATAGAAAATTGTCCCAAAGAGATGTATGTACTCAATTAAGCTCTCTCTGCAGCAGTGGAAGTACAAGAAGTCTCTTTCTGGATTTAAGATTCCCTTTTAGATTCCATAATTAAGGAAAGCACTTCTTATGCCATTTCTGTTATTGTGCCAAGAAAACATAATGGACTCAAAACCCTTCCCAACATACGGAGTTTGGAGTAAGGGGACTGCATGCTCAAGGAGTCACTTTTATTTTCCAGTTCTACACTCTCACATATCTGAGGCTACCATATTTAATAAGGTTACGTCGGAAACCGAATTTTTTGTTTCAGAGGAGCTTTAGCTCTCAAGAAGCTCACAAGCAACTTGGAAAGACGGTAAATATGAGACAACAAACAATAATGAGGTAGCATACTGTGCAAACTAGGTGCTTCAGAGAATAAGCTTTGAGCAGGTAAAACTTAAATTTTGAGGAAAAGGTCGTATAGGACTTAAAAACATGGAACTGTAAGGAAGGGAGCCAGTATCTGCGGAGTGTTTTGTATTTTTTCTTCTACATAACCCTCAAAAATGCCTTGTGAAAGAACTGATTTTCATTTTACAGATAAGGAAACTGAGTCTCAGTGAGATTAAGTAACTTGCCTAAGGTAAGACAGTAAGTAAGTGGTAGATCTGAGATTTCAATCAGTTCTATCCTACGAGAAAGCCTCTTGGTTTTCCACCAGTCAATGCCACCTCTCTAGCAGAAAAGAGAAGGTGACACTGTACGCAGGAAGGAATTATGTGTTGAGCAAAGCAACGTGCACAGTTCTCATCTGTGTTTGGGAGACGATGAGAACCACAGATGGAAAGTTGTGTGGGGGGTGTATGTGTGCACCCATCGAAGGCTGACAGGAAAGATGCCATGATCAATGACAGTCACTGTCTTTCTCCAAATTCTTCTGTGGGAGAGCTGAAGTAGAGAACTAGAATACCGTCTAGTATGCGGAGGTAAGTATGGGGAAGCTAAGCAGAAAAGCATTAAAATAGCAGTGACAAACAATTGTACACACCCAACTGACTGAAATTTACTACGAAGAACATCACATTTCCTAGCGACAACTCTTTACTGGGATATAAATAAGAATGACTATTAAAGACACAGAGAAAATAATGATGACAATGATTTTGATGATCTTCAAACATATGTTAATTCCCAGTGACTATTCTCTGCTTTCAGCTTTGGTGAGTTTGCCTCTAAAGCATTTTGCACCTGGACACAGGTTGAGTGAGACAATGTTACAAAAGCAAAGGACAAACCTTTAACACTATGACCCAGTAAAACTCCTGTGTTTTCTGCAATTGACTTCCTCCTCCAACCTCTGCCTCTCAGATTTTTCTCTCCCACTCTCTTCCCATTATGAAAATTTAATTGGTTTCATCTTTTTAAATGTCTGCAATATTTAAAAATGCCTCATAGGTAATTTATAAGATATGATGTGCAGAAGATTCTGAAGCTAAAATTAGTCCTCCTGCATGACCTCAAACCCAGATGCCTTCTTGAAGGAAGCCTGTGCATTCTAAGAATGTCTTTCCTCCAACTCAGGAAATCGGGGCCAACATCTCCGAGAGAGAGGGCAGAAGAGGGGATTAGGGAGACTGGAGAATAAAAAGGAATAAGAAGTTTACGTTATGATATTTGCTGTAAGTAGGCAGAATCAAAACGATCAAGTAAAAGTTACATACTTTAAGGATTCACTTTCATTTTCATTAATAAGTTAGAACTGTTAATATTAATTTTCTTAGGCTGACAGTTAAAGACAAACTCGTTCAGTGTTCTGTTGTGATTTACATAATTACCTAGGCTAATAATAAAAAGTCAAATTGCCTATTTTTTAAATTGTTCCTTCTGGTTGTCTGAAGAACTGAAACACTTCAGAAAGAAGTAAAGTTTCTGTTCTTTGGGCTACAGTATAGGTGTACTCTAGTTCAAAGGCGAACTAAAGTTGCCTATGTGGAAAAGCTGTCACTTGCCTTCACAGCAGAGGTGAAGATGATGTCCTCATTAAAGAAACACAGGAAAATGTTGGAGAAAGAAAAATGGAAAGATATCTAAAAAGTAACAAGTCATCTTCCGTGCATATGACTATTATTTTTTGCTGATGAAGAAAGCAAAGGTGATTTTGTGTCTTAGACTAACCTTGAGAGGTACAATTTTTCTTTCTTTCTTTTTTTAAGGAACTACATGATTTAAATGAAATGCTTTAGATAACAAGGTCCCAAGTGAAAATGGAAACACTTCTCTGTGCTTAATGCTCTATACTTGCTTGCAAAGCATTTAGCGTCTAATTCAAATCCTGACAGTTTGGTTTTTCTTGGAAGTAGGTGACTACACAGCAATACCAACTAAGCATAAAACTCCAGGTAGGGTTTTTCTGATTCTGGAATTGCTATGAGATCTTAAGGACATATCAACATCCTTTTCTGTGGCTAGAGTATCGCCCGCATAAACTGAATTATTAATATTAACCTATTCTACAAGGGTGTTCTGGGAAACAACTAAATAATATATCATGTTGAAGCATTAAGTCTCCTAAGGCAAAGGTACAATTTATCCTGTGGCTAAACAGGTTTTCAGACTAAACTAAGTTCTCAGGAACGCCTATCATTACTAAGGCTAAGGAAATCTCCTATTTTCTCATAATTTTGTTTACAGAGGTCCCAGAAGAATACTTATTTTCTAGAATTGGGTAACCACTTACTCTTAAGAAGAATGCTTACCTTCTGAATCTTTTAAGTTGGCAAGACATTTCTGGTTGGGTACTTTAGGATCCTTTAGGATTAGTTATAACAAAGAAATGCCACAAATAAATTGAGGCATCAGAGCTTTGAAAGAGCCAAGTAACTAGAGCTAGTCCAGAAGAACTAATAAAGGCTCACGTAGTTCTGTTAGCCTTAGAGCATAGTGGCTAAGAGCTCAGATGAGCCGGACTACACGAGTTCCAATCCTGTTTCTACTACTTTCCAGCTGTATACAGCAGGGCAAGTTATTTTTACTTTTTGTGTATCAGTTTCTTCATCTGCAAATTGAGCTTCATGGTAGTGCCCACTTCACAGAGTTGCTAAGATTCAATCTAAGAAGTGAGACCATGGCCTAGCACATGGTGAGCTATTACTACTGTCTCTCTGAAAAGCTACAAAGGAATAAATTATCCCAACGTCATCTCTCTCACCAAGGCCTTCGAGCTACAGCCTAACTCAACCCCTGATACGAGCAACTGGCTCTAGAAGTCATCAGGGGATCTGCCTCACTTCAGTGCCAATGTATGTGTGTGTGTGCATGTGTGTCCGCGTGTCCGTGTGTGTGTGTGTGTGTGTGTGTGTGTGTAAGAGATGATGAAGACAGTAGAGAGTTTGCTTCTACTGGGCTTTAAGAAGAAAACAGCAACTAATTCAGATTCAGCTGATTGGCATATCTGAATCTTAAAATATTGAGCACATTTAGAAATTTCCCTCAGTCTGCTCTGTGCTCTCTGAATTCACCACCTTACAAAATGAAAACAGACCACAGATCTTCTGTTCAGTTAAACCAACACTTACCTCTGCACCCCACAATGTGTGCTATGTTGTGACATATTAAAGGTTTACTCCAGTCTTCTTCCAAATTTTTCTTGCTTGAACATACTTTTCCCCCCTTACAACAAATAAGTGTAATACTCCTATGCTCCCTATTACATAATGATTTTTTCTAAATAACAAACTGATTTATAATAGGAACTAGAATTTGAATTTTATGTTGCTGATGGCAAAGTAACAGATGTTAGAAAAATGGCCTTTGTGAACTGTGGAAAATTCTAAAGATATTCTTACTATCCCTGTTCTAACAGGGTTCTATTATACTCTAAAGTCTCCTTTCTTCTGCCTATAAGAAAAGTTACCTTACAGGAGGCATTCTGGTACATTCAACTAAATATAAGGTACCTGGGTATAAAATACAGGTAATACTGTCCCCTTAATAGACATGTTTTACAGTATTTGTCTTTCTCCTTATCGTTCTACTCAACTGTATGCAAATTATGCAGCTCTATAACCTTTTTTTTCCTGTATATAGGTAATACTGTGAATGTTTTATTATAATTTTAGATAACTCAAAGGTTCATGATATTTCCCTAGTAAGATAATCTTTTAGAAAAGGTAGTAAAATAAATCGTGAAGTGAAGAGAAGTCTATCTTTCAGTTGCTCACCATGCTTTGCAAAATTACTTTAAAATATTAGCAGGAAATGCTGTCAGTGAGTGATAGGCGGAGCTTGGTACCACACAAAGTAATAAGCCTATTTGACTTTCGGCGAGCAGTTATCTTTATGATTTCCACCTCCAGAGGTTGTGACAGGGGTCCTGTAGACCTGGTCCCTAGAAGAACATTCCATGGTATGAATTTAAATCCAGTCTTAGCTGCAGCCTTTCTGTACACACTTGAGCAAATCAACTTACTTCTGTGTCTAGGGTCTTTATCTGAAATGAGAGGACTCCTGGGACACAGCAATAGTGAAACCGCTAGGAAGAGGGGTACTCAGAGCTCTCTGGGTCTGGGTGAGACCTAGCTTGCTGATGACCATGCCCGAGAAAACAGTGAAGCTGCCTCACCTCCTTTGCCCTGTGCTGCCCTCTACTTAGGAAAGACAAGAGAAATCATTTCAACAGAAGTATTGGCTCCTTAGACTTGTTCTCATTCAGCAATTACTGCCAAATGAAATTCTTTGCAGGAGGTTTAAAGTAATGGTTATGTACTGACTGACCTTAAAAGTGCAATGCCAGATAGAAAACAGACCATATTAAAGACTTGAAATTAGCAACTTCAGAATTACAATAGGCTTTCCCTCCTGGTGAGGTGAATGAGTCAGAAGCAAGTTCAAAAAAGAAAAACTAAGGAAAGGCTGTGACCTCAAATACAAGTAAATGTGTATGTGTGTGGGATGTATATATGTGTGTGCATGTGTGTGTTTTCCTTTTACTACATATTACAGGTCTGAACTCTACGCTGGGGACCACTCGATCCTCTTATGGGAGGGCAGTCTGCTTTGCCTAGGGATTCAGAGCTGTACTGGTTTCTGTAGACTTATATTCCCAGTCTCCTTTTAGAGGAGCAAAGTGAGAGCTGGGTGTAAATCTGGCCTGTCTTCCATGTGGCCTTCTCTTAAATGACTGTGGCATCGAGGGCAAAGGCAGCCAGCTGAGACACAGACATCATAACCTGTGGTCTGTGCAAATGACTCCAGTGATGGAATTCAAACTCTCGGCAGCTACTATTTCCTCTAGAAATGTGAAGAATCAGATTCGATCTCTAAACAAGAGAATTTAAACATTCACCGGAAGTTTACTATGAAAGATTTGCCCATGCAGATAGTATACTGAAGAAGAAAGCAAGTTAACTGCCACAGCTGCTAGTAGTAGTCGTCGTTGTCGCCTTAGTAGTAGTCTTAGTCACAGTATTAAATTTAAATCTTTGGGTTAGTTCAGCTGAGGCAAACTTGTTTCAAGCAAATGTGCTGGGTTTCTAAACCCAACAGGTTTTCTCTGAGTTACTGACTTACCCATAAACGATAGTTTTTTCCACGAGGGTCAACAAGGACATTTGTTTTTTAACTTCATCAAAAACAGTGCATACAGGGAGTGAGAGAATGCAAGCTCTAGGACATATGTCAGCTTCTAGTGGACAAGAGAAACAGTATGATTCCTTTTGTCTTCTCCCTCCTATGGTGTGGGAGCCACAGACTTTAAAAGAAGATCTGCATCTATATATGTATATTGAGTGGGGGTTTGGTGTAAAGCATTCTGGGTAAACGGTGGGTGGACACAAGTTAATTACTCTTTATTACTAGGTATTCTCAGTAGTTCAAACTTGAAATATCACCAGCTACTTTGCCATTTAAGTACATGCTATGTGCTAAACGATACGGGGCGGGGCGCAGAATGTATGATGGGCCAGAGTACGAAAATGAAAAAAGGACTGGTCCCTGCTCTCAATGAGCTGAAGAAGTCTTGTAGGACAGTTGTGTCTCAGACACAAATAACTGTAACGGCAAGACACAGGAGCTGAAGGAGATGAACAGGTAGAATGACTAGTTATAGATTACTTATAACTAAGGGGTCGGGCATATGGCAGAAGTGGGCCTTGAAGGATGGCTAAAATTACGATTTTTATAGAGGGGAAGGGCATAATGGAGGGTGAGGAGGAGGAGCTGCAGAAAACATGAGCAAACACATGGATCCAGGAAAGTGGAATGTGTGTAGTAAAGAAATCAGGCTATCCACAGTATCATCCTCGTATAGTATGGTTACAATTTCCATTGACTTTGCCAGAGGCAGAATGATGTTGAAGATTTTATGTGGTCAGTGAGCTTAAATTCAGCACGTCTTTTTGAGGCAACCATACACACTTGACTTGGTTTCACCCAATTCTTAATAGTTAGAATAAGCCTATAAACAGGTGGTAGAGGAAGGGGCTTAAATTTCTTAGATACCCACAACCTTGGGGGTTTACCATTTGCCTCTCCTTTCTTCTGCTGCAAGTGATTGGTCACCTGCTGATGTCAAGGAAAGGAATCTAGCAGGAAAATCAACAGACCCTAACTCTGGTCCTCTTCCTCAGAATACAAATGGAGCCACAGAGATAGCACAGTGGGGAAGGGACCTACCATCAGAAGCACTTATTTGTTGGGCATATCAGGATTGCCTTTTTTCCTATTGCAAGGGTATTACGCTAGGTCAAGTCTAGTAAAATCTCAAAGGCTACTTGGTCTTTTTTTATTCCTCAGGGTAAGAGAATTATAAGGATGTCTTTAAATGAGAACTCAAGACCCTAATTATTCCAGAATTGATAAGGACTTGAACCTAGTAATATCTCCTAGGACTCTGTGTGAAAACAAAGAGTGTTAGCAATTTTCCTTTTCATTGGTATGGGTAGTGAGTACGATATTAAACCAAGGTTATTATATTTTTAAAAGAGGCCACTTGAGTCCCTCCACCACAGAACCTTTTAAGGAGGGCCTTGTGGATTTCAGAAACAAAGTCCCCTAGTTGCCTGATTGCAGACACTACTTCGTGGGTATGGGATTAAGACAAGCACTTTCATTAGAGCATATCTAACTCTAAGTATATAGAGCCAATGCACTAAAGCAAGTAAAAAGCACAGAGAAATAAATGGTGCTATCACATTTTTTCCTTTTGCTTTATGTCACCAAATGAGTCACCTGGAGGCATTCACCTCAGTGGCCACTTTGCACATAATAACATGGTTTCTAAGACCTTACTCTTTTTCAATTTTTAACATTTATGCTTTTTAGGTAGTGAGAGAGGTGGTGAATTATTTCATCTTTTTGTTCATGTCAGGTTTTTCCCTAGCTGTATTTCACACTGCCAAGGGAAACCTGGCTATATTATTAGAGGTGCGGCAGGAATAGGAACATTTGATCAACACCTGGTACACTACCAACTGCTATTGACCTCCAGCTCTTTCTCCTGAAATTTGATATGCTCGTTATTTTTTTTTATAATAATCACTTTGGATATGTGATCTGACTGGGTTATTAATCAATGCCTGATAGCTAAAAAGCTTTAATTGCTTTGAGTTTGGCGAATTTTGAATGGCATATTTAGGCTTGTTGTTATAAAAAGCAATTAAATGAGAAGATAAATCCAAAGCTATGAAAAATTTGATTTAAATTTCTCCTGCATTTTCAAGATCATAATCAAATAAACCTTGGTGACTAAGAAAAAGTAAGAAATTACTCAAATTTTCTTGGTCAAAGAGTTCAGTAGTTTAGTATGAAATATATCTGACTACTAGTAATTACAACACTGGAAGAAAAAAGGGGGAAAAAAAACAAAGCCAGCATTCCACATACACATATATATGCCAGGTATCCTCAGTCAAATTTTTTTAAAACCAACTAATGTTATTTTGTAGTGATTATCAGGTTTAACTGCTTTATTTCCATCAGACCATGAAACTGAGTAGAAATCATTCAGTGATTGAATTTGTAAAGTGGTTTAAAGACTTAGTGCTAATAGTGTTAAAAATTTCAAAACTGGGGGGCACCTGGGTGGCTCAGTGGGTTGAAGCCTCTGCCTTCGGCTCAGGTCATGATCTCAGGGTTCTGGGATCGAGCCCCGCATCGGGCTCTCTCTGCTCAGCAGGGAGCCTGCTCCCCCCCCCCTCCTTCTGCCTGCCTCTCTGCCTACTTGTGATCTCTCTCTCTCTCTGTCAAATAAATAAATAAATAAATAAATAAATCTTAAAAAAAATTTTCAAAACTGGGAATTCACTTCAAATGGTTGGCTCATAGTGCACATAAAGAACTTACTGAGGCACAAATCACTTAAAAAAAAAAAAAAAAGAGCTCATTCCACCAACGTAGAATGGACTTCCAGTGTGTGCACGTGTGTGTGCACGCACACATGATTTCTGCAATCAGAATGATCTTTTTTGAAGGGGAAGAGTCATGCAAATGCTTCCTATGAGATGGCAAAATATCTCTAAAAACATCAACAACAATGAATGGAAGTTGAAATACAAAAAGAAAGACAGCAACCAATGAACTTGCCTAACATAGATTTAGTTGCCTTCAGTTCTTATCAGGAGACTGATCTACAACTGCAGTAACAAACCATATTAAAAGTATCTTGTTCAATAATTAATAAGGGCTAGATTAAACAGACCCCATCCTGCTCATCCTTACTATCTTCTCGTAGGTGTACAATCACTTTGTCCACAGCGATCTGGGTGTAGGAAATCACAGTGAGCTCCTGATGTACGATGGAGTCTACACACAAAGAAAGATGTCCAAGTATAACTTCCCAACCCTATCTGTAGATAAGTAATCATAAAATTGGATTAATGACGCCATCCAGCGGGTATCCTCAAACTACACAAAAAGCAGAAAGGAGGCAGAACTGTGTTCTAAACTTAATTTAGTACCCAAAAATATAACTGACTTCCTTTAGGAGACTCAAGATAGTAACTCTAACACTGGTGGAGACTATTTGCACGCTTCAAATATTAAGCTCTGCAATTCAGAGATATTATAAATTTATTTTTAGATCAGTGAATAAAAGTATTCCACAACTGAGTAACAACCTCCACTGACGTCAAGCAGCACTACGGAAATGTCTATCGTGACAGCTCAGTTGCTACCCTCAGTCTTGGTCCTCCTGGAGCATCACAGACAAGGTCGCGCTGATTCAGCTCCAACAGACCACCGAGAGAGAATAAAGTCACCTGCTCTGTGAATACTACATGCTGAGGTCTGGAACACCCCCCTGACAAAAGCCCTCTTGCTTCACTCCCCTGGCAAAATTCTCTATTTTATTTCAAACATAGTTACTTTTCCAATATTTCTAACAGGTGAATTTTAAAAATCTTCCTTAGGTGTATCCTATTATTATGTTTCTAAAGAATGTTTCTCGGTATCATTATCTACTTGCTTTAAAGTTATTTTAGTCTCTGAGCGACAGGCTGAAACATGAGTTATAGTTTAGAAACTATGCCAATAGCTCTAAAAGTAAGAGCTCATTTTAACACTTCTATTATCCTAAGCTTTATTCTTGCTGTTTTAGTATAGCTATCTCCTCATTTTACAGAAAATACTTTTGATAAAATGAAGCCACAAATGACTTTTTAAACTATTAAACCCAGAGCCTTCACACTCTTCATCTGCCAACTACTGCCGGGATTTTTCCATAGGTACCGGCACGATTGTTTACGTAGTTTTTCTTTAAACGGATTCACTGTTTAATCTTAGATCATGTTAAAATGAGAAATCAGTACCACTATTCATCAATCACAGGTTTGATGTGCTGGTTATACATTTTTCCTAATGCCCATCAGAATAAACGGTAAACACTAAAATTATTAAAAAAAATTTTTTTAAATACCCAAACTATTTTAAAATGTTAACGTAAGTACCACCTGAAAGCTGGTGTGCCTCTAGTGATAGCTATACCATACTTGGGGAACCAACACGAAACAGGCTATTACTGATTTCTTTTTCCTTCTCAAACCCTCTGTTCTTCTGACCTTCAGGACTTAGCTCCATCTTGGCTTCCCAATACCCCTCTACTCCTTCACTGGCTCTGCTCCTTAAATGCTAGTATTTTCTAGGATTCCATCCTTGGCCTTTTCTTCTCACCTTCCACATTCTCTCTGAGGGAGCCAGAGGCATCTCTAAAAGAACATTTCTATCACAGAACTTATTCTCCAGACTCATATCTGTGCAGAAATGATTTCTTTTCCATAGTCTCTCTCTTTATTAATGACATTGATATTGATGCAGTTACCAAAGTTAGAAACTTCTCTGGTCAACTCTCATTCTAAGTCCACTGTTTTCAGTCTTTCCTGTCTCAACATTATCCACAACACCCTCTGCCTCTCTTCACTCTGATCTGACAACTGGTCTCTCATTTCACTGAGAGGCAATCAAAAGTCTACATCTATACCTATATATTGCCCTGACTACTCTCTCAAGACAACCCCTACCCTACGTTTGTGCTTCAGATGCGATCCTGCCATCTACTCAAGAACTTTGCTTCTACAATTAGCTTCTCTCCTTTTTGCATCTTTAATTTCTCCTTTTTTACTAGATCAGTCCTATGCAAACATACTGCAAAATTTTCTATTTTTAGAACAAAACCCAAACCAAATTTATCTTTAATCCACATCCCTAACTTCCATCTCATTTTCTGCTTCTCATTTTAGCAAAACTCCTTGAAAGAGTTGCTAGCCATCCCCAAAAACCCCCTTCACAACCCATTTCATAAATATTTTAGAAGAGTGCCAACAACCTCCATGTTCCTAAACCCAATGGATTATTCTCTGTCCTCATCCAACTCAATCTCTTAGGATGCATCCGTGTGGTGCAATAATTATGACACAACCAATCACTTCTCAAAAACATTTTCTTCATTTCTGGGACAAAATACTTTTCTGATGTTCCTACTGTCTAGCTGGCTGTTCCTTTATAGTTCTTTCTCTTCTCAACCTCCTAATGTTGACTGGAATGCCCTAGTAATTCATTGTTGACCTACTTTCCTTTTTATACTAACCACTGAGGTAACTTCATCCAAGCTCATAATTTAAAACATCACACCTAAGCCCATGCATGGCTCACAAATTTTCATCTCTAGCCTGGGGCTCTTCCCTGTTGATCATGACACTCCTATATCTAAATGCCTCCCTAACGCTTGCACTGAAACATTTAATAAGCAATGCAAACCTAACATCTACAAAACCAAACTTGTTTTTCTCCCTAAAGCTGCTCCTTCCTCAGACTTTACTATCTTGTTAAACAGCACCAATGGTGATTACAAATCTCATTAAACAGCACCAGTTGCTCAGGTCCCAAATTTAGGAGTTACTCATGACCTCTCTTTCCTTCATTTCCCACATTCCCTCTGGTAGTGTCTTGTTGGTTCTATTTCCAAATATGAAACCCAAATACAATGATGGCTTTTCACCTTCTCCCCCTTCGCCTGGCTGGTCCAAGCCAATATTATCTTTCACGTACATTTTTGCAACAGCATCCTAATTGGTCTTCCTGCTTCTGCCCTTACCCTATCACAATCTATTTTCAATAGAGCGGCTAGAGGAAACTTGCTAATATGTAAATCAGATAATTTTTCTTATCTGCTCAACGCCTTCCAAATTATACATCTTTATCTTGGAATAAAAGCCCAAATTATTAGAATGATCTGCAAGGCAGTAAAGATATGGTTATATCCTCTTCCCATTCATCTGTTTTCATCTCTTATAAGCCCACTGCAACCATACAGGCCTTCTTGCTATTCCTTGCAAAAGCTTCTGCAACAACTGTTCCCTCTTGTATGCTGTGTGTCTGTGTGGCCTAAACTCTTACCTCTTTCAAGTCTTTGCTCAAATGTTACTTTCTCAGTGGATCCTCTTTGAACAATCCAGTTTGAATCTCACCTGACCTGCTCTATTTTCTCCTTCGCACTATCTTCTAACAGATGTTAGAAGTACTCTATTATAAAATAAATTTATTTTTTATTATAATAAAATAAACTTATTATATTTATCATCTCCTCTGTTTCTCTCTACTACAGTGAAACTCCATAAGACCTGGAATTTTTTTTCTGTTTGGTTTCCAGTTCCTAGAATAGTGCCTGGCAAACAAGACGTAATAGTTGGATGAATGAATAACTAAGCAGTTATTCATTTGGTTTCCTTTAGTTAAAAGAAAACATTCTGTTGCTTTAGAAGGGTATAGCCACCACCAAATTTCATTTTTTCTTAAATATTATTTGGCCAGGTTAACAATCTATAATAACTGGAGGATAGGAAAGATCTTAGGCAGGGGCCAATAGGCTCATTCCCCAAAAGGAAAAAAATTTCAACAAATTCACATCAAAAACCAGAATGTATTTAAAAACTAAAACGAGTAATTTTATATTTAATGTCTTTCAGAGGCTGAAGTGTAAAACCACTGGCTATCAGAATTTGACTTACTGTTCTAAGCCCTTTGAAAACCAAAGGTAACCACTTTGTTCATGAAAGCTAAATGCTGGGAATCCTAAAAGATAAATTAAAAAAAAAATGCAAGTACAGCTACCAGATCTGCGTACAATCCAAGGCTACGTGGCAATCTAATGACGCAAAATTCAGAGGAGACAAAGGTGACAAGCTAAACCGAAAGGGACTGTTTTAGGTGTGCCTTTAGGGTTATGACTGCCCTACTTCAGGTTCACGTTTTATACAGGGATGTAGGTATCTCTTTTCAGTGATGACATAAAAAGTCAGTGATTATACCACCTTCACAAAAAATGTCTCAAGAATTTACAAGTATGAATTATTTCAATCTTAGCAGTGGAATAGGTTATGACTCGTTGGGAGTAACGGAATCATACACAGGAACCACACTGGCCTTGGAAGGCAGAGGACTCCGATTTCAATCTTGGCTCTACCACTGAGTGACACTGACATGAGTAACTCATAATGTTTGCTTCTAAACTCATAAAAAGAGGACTTTACCTATTCCCCCTCTACCACACTGATATTTGTCAAAGGATAATTTGTTAACCAAATAATTGTATCCCTTTTTAGTAAAGAAATACAAAAATCTAAAAACATTAGAGAGTTACATTTGGCTTTGTTGCAGGATATGCTTAATTTTAGGATTTTGAAACCTGTCGTATATTAACCAAAGTTTTAATTCTTCTTACGGAAATAAATGGAGGGAAGCTAACTAGTAGCATATTAAAAATGCTATAAAAACTGGATCTTTAAGACTGTCCTTTGTTTTTTAAAGCAGACATCTTCATTAATTTTTATGAAGAATGTCATGAAGCAAGTCTTAATTGAAGGTAGCATATCCTGGGTAGTCCACAGGAGGGCAGCAAAATGCAAGATTTCTTTTTCTTCAAAATCTAAACTCCAGGTAAAATTGCTTTAAGCTACAAGTTATAAATCTACAGAAATTTAGGTTGAAGAACATAGGCTAAACTATAGGTAATGAACCAAATTAGAAAAGGAGTTTTGGTTTAGATAAGTAAAATTATCGGATAAGTAAAATTAGGTAAAAGAAATTTTTTTCTCTAGTGGTGAAAGCTTTCATATAGATATTATTGAAAAGCCTGCATAAAATTCTAAACATATATAGATATTAAAGCCCAAGTACTACTGTAAAACATTTATCCATCATTTTTAAAGATCTGGGTCAATATTTTTAAGTGGGGATGTGTCTTAGTGAATTATGAGAAGACCAGAGAAATCCTGGGTTAGATGCTTAATTATATTCAGCAAATACCAATGCCATTGTCAGTGGCATACCTGTAAGCATCTCATGCAAATGAAGTCTAATAACTATGACCTGACATTGGTCTTATGTTCTCTAATAAAAGAAAAATACTGGATGAAAAATACTAAAAATAAAGTAAAACCATACATATCAGAGACAAAATAATAATAAAATAATTTAGATTGCTTAAATAGTAGAAAAATATCTTTGCTAGATATAACTTTTTGATAGCAAATTAGTGAAGTTGAAGGAAAAAGTACTTAGAAAATACTTTGGGGTAATATCCACTACATGTATTTCTGGACTTCTCGACAGATTCAATATTTAATCATTCTGCTTATACTGTTATTAAAATTTATGTTCCATTTTTGGTCCTTAAAGAAGATAATCATTATGTCATGAAGTTTCATTCTTTCTGACACCTTTATTTTTCCAATTAAAAAGAAAAGTCCTTTTTTTAGTGTTAGCATTGGAAAGAACTTACTTATACTTGAATGCACTGGAAGTTTACTTAACAGATTTCATTTTACTTTAAAAAGGGCCAAGTGTGTTGTTAGTGAAGAATGGGTTTGTTAAAGTGGCACATTCCATTCTATTTAACTTAAATTGTAAAAAAACAAACCAATAAATGTGGTAAAACAGCATGTATTTCAAAACTGCCACAATAAATGTTTAATCAAAACTCAAAGTGCTAGCTTCTCTTTTAATAGTCAGCTCAAGAGTAGACAATTTAAATATCAATCTATTAAGTTTTCCTTCCCAGCATCCTTGAAATTGGGGTGCTGATATAAAACTACCTATAAAAGAGAAGAATTTATTAAAAGCTATTCAAAGGAGAGAGAAGGAGATGATATCAAGTAGTTGCTATATAAGAACATATACACCTAACACATGGCAGCCAATAAAAGTTTGAAAAATGTAAGTTCAAGTAATTATACATTGACACATTTTCTGGCTATAAAGCCTTTACAAGTGGAAACATTTTGTAAGCATAGTGATTGTATATTTTTAAGTTGAAGGAAGTGTTTGTGCAAACATTCCAAGAAACATACACTGAAAATCTATGTGAAAAATTCCATGATTACATATGAAAAGCAGTAAAATACTCATGTTAACACACTGCCTACGCCTACAATTTTAGCATTAAATTCATATTATCCAAGAGATTATACTATGTTATAGCTGCTGTAAAAACAGCTACTCGCATAGATCTTTAAAGAAAATAATTTGTTAAAGACTAACAATAATGGTCAGAAAATTATTAAAGAAATGTTTTCTAAGAGTAATTAGCTATTTTTGATCTTGAAGAAAAGCTTATCTGTAAAGCTTTTAAATGGTAGCTTTACAAAAAGACTTCCATAAAAGAATGACTTAGGTTGGGACAGGGTGGGCAAGGGCAGCTGAAATTCTTCTCTAATAAAAATCAACATGAATTCCTTGATAACTATATGGAAAAAGAATCATAAGCCTTGTTGATATCTTGAAAACTTCATACTGTCATAATAAAAGTCTCAGACAAGGACGATAACTTACGAAGCTTATTTCAATATTGCAAAAATGAAAAAGCAAAAGGCAGACAATCATCTGAAGGTACAGAAATGCTAATCATCATTCAGAGGTTTTTCTCCTTTTTTTCCTTAACCACTTAGTAAAGCTTAGAGAAAAAGGAGATGAAACTGGGTTTTCAAATACAAGAAGTTGAAGTTTCTGGGGAGATACTTGCTGCTTTGAAGTTTCAGCTTTTCAAAGCTGGAACTCAGCAAAGCAACTGTGAATGTACAGGATTCCTGTGGAAAGAGTAATGCAAAAACACTGTCAAAGAAAAAAATCAATACAGAAATGAACTCAGTATTGTCAATGAAGTTGTAAACTTAAAAAATGCTATAGCATACATTTCCATCAGGCGGGATCAGTAGTTAGCAGATGGTGGATTCTCTCCTAAAGTAATTAATCGCAACGTAAAAGGAGCTAAATTGAAAAAATTTGTTAATGAGCACTCTCTGAAACAACTAAAAAAAGTATTCCCTCTTCCAATCAAATTTTATTTTATTGTATTAGATCGAGTAATAATATCTGTGGAATACCTGGACAACTAAATATTAAGATACTACAACTTTGTAGATTTGTTTCAGGTTATTAGTTTCCTGGGCTAGCTGAAATTATGCTCTGAGGAAAAAGTTCAAGACAACTGAATTCCTTCTCTTGACATGATGGACATAAAATAATAATAAATTTCAAGAAACCAAAATCCTAAGCAAAAGCATGTAAAGTAATATTAACAAAAACGCTTTGTAGAAGAGGGTCACTATATACAAACAAAATTCTTTCTAATAACAAAGACATCAAGAAGGGCAAGGGAGATGAAAGCAGGTAAAAAATATAAGAGACCCCCCCCAAAAATATAAGAGACCCTATTAACAAAAGCAGCTCATTGAAAAAAGCAAAATTCTGTTTACAAGGCTATTGTTAGGTAATGTAGGGAATTTAAAAGATCACAACATATTTTCTGGAATTAAGTAAGAAGATAAAGACCCATAACTTGCACCTTTAAGGTCGAACTATTTTGTATTTATTATGAATTTCTAATGGCTTACTTCTACCCAATACCTATCATGTGATAAGGACCTCTTTTAATCCTACAAACAAGTCTATGGGACAGATTTTCCCTTTCATTTCATAGATGATGACAGAAGTTACTTTACTGGAATTAGAAACACTGGAATGGCAGAGCTAAGGCTCAAACATGAGTCTGCAGGACACTGTTCCATTTAACACACTGTCTTAGGCCTTCAGCACTCATGCAAGAACTCCAGATTGTGCTCAGTACTGATCCACAACTGAGCGATGGAGTTATGCTACTAGATTTTTGGTTTCTTCACTAAAAAATTGGGCTCTGATACTTAAAAACGTAAACACTACTTACTACTTACTGCCTGTCATTTCCTTAAGATCCTAAGGCTGTCTAGTACAGTGAATGGAAAACCATTTGAGCGATATATTTTTTCCTTCAGTGAAGCAGAAGCACCGATAGTGCTCTGCTTGAATATCACAATCCGATCTGAACGTTAACAAAGCAGAGGGCGCCTGGGGAGCTCAGTCTGTTAAGCAGCTGCCTTCAGCTCAGGTCATGATCCCAGGGTCCTGGGATCGAGCCCCACCTCAGGCTCCCTGCTCCATGGAGAGCCTGCTTCTCCCTCTCCCTCTGCTGCTGCTCTACTTGTGCTTTCTCTCTCTCTCTCTCTCTCTGTCAAACAAATAAACAAAATCTTTAAAAACAAACAAACAAACAAACAAACAAACAAAGCACCCACGGTATGTTCTTCAACAGCAAAGTTCTAAGGAGCCACATA
This sequence comes from Nasua narica, assembly GCA_028533885.1. Classification (NCBI taxonomy): domain Eukaryota; kingdom Metazoa; phylum Chordata; class Mammalia; order Carnivora; family Procyonidae; genus Nasua; species Nasua narica. The sequence goes on from CM052815.1 coordinate 14,584,094, forward strand.
TATGTAAACCTCACCTCTCCTAACTCAAGCCAAACTTGTTTTATTCTCATAGTGAAAGTTAAACAAGTAAATAAATATAATGGAACCCTTAAGGAGTTCTAACTGATAAATTTACAATAGTTCAGATAGATATTCACTCAAATAATTTTTTACCCAGATGGACACACTTATGCACATACACATATGTATATATATATATACTGGTGGCTGTGGGAAAAGTGGAAGAATGCAAGAAGATACTTCTTAATGTCAGATGACTACTTTAAAGGTGCCGTCAAGATCTGGACCTTCACTGAAAGGCAAGGGGGTCTATTTCAGTGAATGAGGATCAGATCTTCAAAATCTTACTGCAGGTTGTCTTTATGGACAGAAAATATATCCCTTACCATTAATATTGGTCATTAAGAAACATCACAGATTTTGGGGAAAGGAAAAAATCTCACATCTATCCATCTCAGTTGAATACATTTTAGTCACCCTTTTTCAACAGGTTCTAGGACAGAATTAAGCACAATACCCTAAGGCATCTACATAGTAAGTAATTAATTAATTTCCTTCGAATGTATCTAGAATTATACTAGTGATGTAAAATCCCCAGGAAAAACGTAGAAAATCATTTTCTGTGTTCTGCTGATCAGAATAGGAACCCTGGTTGAGTTCATTATTTTGCCAGCATTTAACAGCTGCTTACCACTGCAAACAGAAGAGGTGATGTTGTACAGAAAAGGATAAAACTGCATACAGCGTATCAACTTCAAGCTGTTTTCACATTCTGGGCATTTGGTGGTTAATTTCAAAGCCTGTCTAAAGGCTTCAAGTGCCCCACTGAGATTCTTCAGAGCAAGGTAAGCATTTCCCAGGCTCAAAAAGGTCAGGGGCTGAAAAAAAATCAGAAAAATATTAGTGAATTAATATCTCCTAAGAATTACAAAACTTTTAAAGTATATGTCTTTTGGCTTCTTTTAGGTTATCCCATAAGAGCTAATGGCTAACTGTCCATTTTATTTACATCAGCCAATTCTATACTGTAAAAAATATAAGTTTATATTTTACCTTTTCACTAAAATAATAGTGTGTAATATACACTAAAGTGTATAGATCAATGAATTTTTATATGTGTATATATCCCTGTAACCACCTCTCATCTCAAGATATAAAACATTTAGAATGTTTCTAATACCCCAAAGGATTCCCTTAAGCAACCCAACCAAATCCCAGACGTAACTAGTGTTGTTATATTCTCTCACCATAAATTAGCTCTGCCTATCCTTAAACTTTATATAAATGTAATCAAAAAGCATGTTCCCGGGTGCCTGGGTGGCTCAGTTGGTTGAGCAACTGCCTTCAGCTCAGGTCATGATCCTTGAGTTCCGGGATCGAGTCCTACATCGGGCTCCCAGCTCCACGGGAAGTCTGCTTCTTCTCTAACCTTCTCTCCTCTCATGCTCTCTCTCACTTTCTCTGTGTCTCAAATAAATAAATAAAAATCTTTAAAAAAAAAAAAAAGCATGTTCCCTTCCATGTATATATAATCTCTACCCTTTTGTAGATTCTTTTACTCAATAGACTATCTAAGGTTTACGAAACTGAATGTTTTTTGTGTATCAGTAATTTATTATTATTTTTTAATTAATTTGTAATGTCTACCATGTGAATACATAGTTTGTCCATTTTTCTAGTGATAAGCATTTGAACCGTTTCCAGTTTTGGGCTACGATGAATAAAGTTACTATGAACATTCTTTTTTTTTTCCCCCAAATTTATTTTAATTTTTCAGTGTTACAAGATTGATTGTTCATGCACCACACCCAGTGCTCCATGCAGTACGTGCCCCTCTCGATACCCACCACCAGGCTCACCCCCCCCACCCCCTCCCCTCCAAAACCCTCAGTTTGTTGCTCAGAGTCCACAGTCTCTCCTGGTTCAACACCCCCTCCGATTTCC
>CM052815.1:14586537-14612679 GCA_028533885.1 Nasua narica
TAGCTTATTGGCATATAGCTGCTGATAATAATTTTTGATGATTGTTTCTATTTCCTTTGGATTAGTCGTGATCTCTCCCCTTTCATTCATAATTTTGTTGATTAAGGTCCTCTCTCTTTTCTTCTGGATGAGTTTGGCCAGTGGTTTATCGATCTTATTGATTCTTTCAAAAAACCAACTTCTGGATTCATTGATGCGTACTATGAACATTCTTACAATTATCTTTCAATAGACATATGTGCTCATTTTCCTTAGATCTATACTCAGCAGTGGGTCTTAAGGCAGGCATATATTTAGTTTCATGAGATACAACCAAATAGTTTTTTGTGGGTTTTTTTAAGATTTTATTTATTTATTTGACAGAGAGAGAGAGAGAGACACAGCGAGAGAGGGAACACAAGCAGGGGGAGTGGGAGAGGGAGAAGCAGGCTTCCCTACGAGCAGGGAGCCCGATGCGGGGCTCGATCCCAGGGCCCTGGGATCGTGACCTGAGCTGAGGGCAGACGCTTAACCAACTGAGCCACCCAGGCGCCCCCAAATAGTTGTTTTTTTTTTTATTTTATTTATTTATTGAGACGGAGAGTATGAGTGGGGGTAGGTGCAGAGGGGGAGGGAGAGGGACACACAGACTGAACTGAGCATGGACTTCGAGGCGGGGCTCAATCCCACAACCCTGACATCACAACATGAGCCAAAACCAAGAGTGACTGTGTGTGACTGTCCCACAACCAAAGAGTTTTCTAGGGCTGCCTGGGTGGCTCAGTGGGTTAAAGCCTCTGCCTTCAGCTCAGGTCATGATCTCAGGGTCCTGATATCAAGCCCCGCATTGGGCTCTCTGCTCAGCGGGAAGCCTGCTTCCCCCTCTCCCTCTGCTTGCCTCTACCTACTCGTGATCTCTCTCCCTCTCTGTTAATAAATAAAATCTTTAAAAAAAAGTTTTCTAAAGTGGATATATAAATTTATACTCTTACCAGGAAGTATGATAATTTATTGTCTTAGTACTGTCAGTCTTTTAAATTTAGCTGTTTTAGTGAGATGCTGAAGTAGCATCTCAATGTGGTTTCAATTTGTAGTTCCTTGATTAGTACTGGTGTTGAATATTTTGTCATGTGCTTACTGGCTATCCAGGTAGTCTCATTCTGAAGTGCCTATTGTTTTCCCCATTAAGAAAAACAACAGTGGGGCGCCTGGGTGGCTCAGCCGGTTAAGCCTCTGCCTTCGGCTCAGGTCATGATCTCAGGGTCCTGGGATCGAGCCCCACATGGGGCTCTCTGCTCAGCGGGGAGCCTGCTTCCCCCTCTCTCTCTGCCTGCCTCTCTGCCTACTTGTGATCTCTCTCTCTGTCAAATAAATAAATAAAATTAATAAATAAAATTAAAAAAAAAAAAAAGAAAAACAACAGGTTGTCTTTTCCTTACTATTTTGAAGGAGTTCTTTATGTATGTACTAGATATGGGTCGTTTGTTGGAAATATTTATTGCAAATATCTTCTCCCAGTCTGGGGTTTGCCTTTTATTCTCTTACCAGTATCTCTGATAAATAGACATTCTTACTTTTGATGAAGTTCTGTTTATAGATATATACACGGATATGTATAAATAAAATATTTATATATTTATATAAATATATTTTTACAGTTAGTGCTTTTTTAAATATTTGCCTATTATAACATTGTAAAGACCTTCTCTCATTTTTTCATTAAGCTTTTATTGTTTCATGTTTCACATTCTGGTACATGATCCACCTCAACTTAATTCTGTGTATGAAGTGAGGGAGGAATCAAGGTTCGTTTCTTTATCTATAGGGATATCCAAGTATTCCAGCACTACTTACTGAAAAGTCAACAGGTGTCCCCACTCCCCTGAACTACTGGTGTACCTTTGTCATAAATCAAGCGACCATATATACAGCGGATACTTCTAATTTCTCTACTGTGTTTTATTGATATGTTTGAGTATCTTTGTGCCAATACCATACTCACTTCATTATAGGAAGTCTTGAAATTTAGTAATATAAGCCTTCCAACTGTTTTTTTCGCCCCCTCACCCACAAATTTTCTGGCTGGATAAAGGATCGGCAGTTCAGAGCAAACCTGACAGGTGACTTAAGAGGGAAATGACAGGGTTCTCAAGATGTGGTGCTGGAACAACCAGATGTCTATGTGATATGAACTTTGATGAAAGAACTTTGATCCCTACTTCACATTACAAAAAAAATTTAACTTGAAATGGATCACAAACCTAAATATAAAACCTAAAACTTCAAATTGTCTAGAAGACAACATAGGAAAATACTTTACTGTATTTGAACCAGCTTTTTAAAGACAAGTAATAGACAGCAAAGACAAAATAGAACTAATTGTTTTCAAACTTCTTGTGAGGATACCTTAAATCTTTTTTTTTTTTAAGATTTTATTTATTTATTTGACACAGAGAGAGAGAGAGATCACAAGTGGGCAGAGAGGCAGGCAGAGAGAGAGGGGGAAGCAGGCACCCCGCTGAGCAGAGAGCCTGATATGGGGCTCGATCCCAGGACCCCGAGACCACGACCTGAGCCGAAGGCAGAGGCTTTAACCCGCTGAGCCATCCAGGTGCCCCGAGGATACCTTAAATCTAAAGATAAAAATCAAAAGAGAAAAGATGGGCAAATTGAAGGATATTTTTTAAAGATAAGACAAAAAGAGAAAATTTTTTTAATGTATGATGGAGTTAAAGATTTTGTATAGTTTGTATAAAATAAAAAATATCTGAATTCTAACAAAATGAAAAAAAATTCTAACAAAATGAGCAAAATGCATACAAAAACTTTTACTTTAGAAATACAATTAAAGGAAAAAATATATATAATTAAAAGGATGTCTGGCTGGCTCAGTCTGTGGAGTATGCGGCGCTATCTCGGGATTATAGGTTCGAGCCTCACCTTCAGTGTAGCAATTACTTTAAAAATAAATAAATAAAATCTTTAGGAAAAATTAAAATAAGAAAATAAAAATACAATTAAAGGATAAAGAGATTTATGTTACAACACAGGAGTGGAATTTTTTAAAGTAACCTTCTTTTACAAATGTTAAGTCAGAGGCAGTGTGACCTGGCCAAAGGGTGTGAACACTGTGGCCAATCTCCAGAAGTTCAAATAAATCCAAGCTTTGAGACTTCTGGTAAATCCCTTTGCCCTTTTCTTTATCTATCAAATGGGTAAATTCCATCTCACAGGGTTGTTGCGAGGATTAAATGAGTTATCACATGTAAAGTGATCAGTGTGGTGCCTGGCTCTAGTAAACAATAATAAAAGTTAGCAATTAGTTCAATTGCCAAATTCTGGTGAAACTACAGATGAAATGAACACTTTCAGACCTGGATGATGGCAATATATACTGGCCCAAATCTTTGGGTAGATATTTGGCATTCTGTATCGAAGCCATCAAAATACTCATTCACTTAGTAATTCCACTGCTAGCCACCTTTCCTAAGAAAATTATGTGGGATGCAGAAAAAACCTTATGCAGAAAACCATTACTGATAACAGTAAGCACTGTCAGCAACCTAAACATCCAATGACAGAGAAGTAAGCTGTGATATGCAAATTCAAAAGCAGCCATTAATGATGGCCAGTAAAAACTATGTGGTAATAAAATTTTTTTACACAGTAACTTTTAAAGATCACCAGTGCAACAGTGTTGCAACACTACAAAATATTTGAATAGAAGAAAAACTTCCAGGAATTATTTCCAAATGTTGATAGTTCAGGGAAGGGTGCTTGCTGGTTAAGGTGTATTTTTGTGGTATCTATTCTGATCCACTGATTTATCTTTTTATTATTGTAGCACCACAGTATTTAACAACTGAAATTTTAGTGTAATTTTCAAATATAGAAAAGGCAATTAATCTCTAAAGGAATTCTTTTTTCTTCAGAAGAATACTGCCTCATTGCCTTGGCTGGTGGCAATAGAAGGTGAAACAAGTATCAGAGGAATACAGCTGCGATGAGCCTTCCCTTTGGGGGCCCACTCATCACATTCCGTATATAGCATCTGTTCGCACCACACCGGCACCTGGCCCACAGCAAACATTTGATAAATATTTGATATACTTTTTTGGCACCAAGCCCGTTGTACAGTATAGCAACTGTAAACTTGGGCTTAAAATCTACTTGTGAATTTGTGTGTTTCAAGGGAAACTCTTAACAGGCAATATTTTCTTCTCATAGTTAAAAAATTAGTTCTGAGATATCACAAATAAACCTAAATTACTCATGCATACTTCTTTTAAAAGTTTTTTTGAAGGGGCATCTGGGTGGCTCAGTCCATTGGGTTTCTGACTTCAGCTCACTTCATGATCTCAAGGTACTGGGATGGAGCCCTGCATTGGGCTACCCTCTCAGTGGGGAGCCTGCTTCTCCCTCTGCCTCTGCCCCTACCCCTCTGGCTCTGTCCGTCCCCCTACTTGTGCTCTTTCTCAAATAAATAAAATCTTTAAAAATGAATAAATAAAATAAATAAGGGGTTTTTTTGGATATAAAACTTACGAACATTTAAGTACTAGGTATAAGAACAATTTAATTGTATATTTATTATAGCTGTATTTCATCAAACCTAGGATGTCATCAATTGTAACATGCGTCCTTATTTCAGAGAAGTTGTATCCTAGAAATTATGAACTAGAGTAATTAACTACACAGCAGTGATTAACTCCATGGGCTGCATGTGGGAGGTTCAGGGCACGAATATTAACCCATCTATCCTTATCAATGCAACCTTTAAACTGTGTTCTGACTTGGTATAAAGATATCTATAAATTAAAAGTTGTAAAACAGTATAATATTAAGCAGCAGGCGTACTTTGATGAGTAAGATAAAGAAAGAACCAGATGTTTCAGACTGACATAAAAAAGTGGTAGTATATTTTTAGCAGCTATGTCATTCTTATTTAAACATAAGTTCCTAAAAATAAATTAACCATGTAATTATAAATTTCATTCACTTAAAATAAAGAAATGGGACAAGAAAACTACAGGCCAATATTTCTGATGAAAATAGATGCAAATGTCCTCAACAAAATACTAACAAACTGAATCCAACAATACATTAACAAAAATCATTCATCACAATCAAATGTGATTTACTTCCAAGATACAAGGGTGATTTAATATTCACACATCAATCAATGTGATACATCACATCGGTAAGAGAAAGGATAAAAATTATATGATCATTTCAATAAGTACAGGAAAAGCATTTGACAAGTATAACATCCATTCATGATAAAAGTCCTCAACAAAGTAGGTCGAGAGGGAAAATATCTCAACATAATAAAGGGCATATATGAAAAACCCACAGCAAATATCACCCTCAATGGGGAAAAACAGCTTTTCCCCTAACGTCAGGAACAAGACAAGGATGTCCACTCTCACCACTTTTATTCAACGTAGTACTGGAAGTCTTATCTTCAGCAATCAGACAACACAAAGAAATAAAAGGAATCCAAATCGGTAAGGAAGAAGTACAACTTTTTACTATTTGCAGATATTGTGATACCATATATAGAAAAGCCTAAAGACTCCACCAAAAAATTACCAAAACTGTTAAGTGAATTCAGTAAAATCATAGGATACAAAATCCACGTGCAGAAATCTGTTGCATTTGTACATACTCATAATGAAGCAGCAGAAAGAGAAATTGAAAAAACAATCCCATTTGCAACTGTACCAAAAATAAGATACCTACAAATAAACCTAACTAAAGAGGTGAAGAATTATACTCTGAAAACTGTAAAACACTGATGAAAGAAATTGAAGAGAACAAACAAGTGGAAAGAAATCCCATATTCATGAACTGGAAGAAAAAATAGTTAAAATGTCTATCCTACCCAAAGGAATCTACACATTGAATACAATCCCTATCAAAATACCAACAGTATTTTTTGCAGAACTAGAACAAAAAAGTCCCAAGATGAATATGTAACCATAAAAGACCTTCAATAGCCAAAGCAACTTTGAAAAAGCAAAGCAAAGCTGGAGGCATCACAATTCTGGATGTCAAGTTATAGTACAAAACTGTAGTAATCAAAACAGAATGGTACTGGCACAAAAACAGATATATAGATCAATGAAACAGAATAGAAAACCCAGAAATTAACCTACAATTATATGATTAATCTTCAATAAATCAGGACAGAATATCTAATGGAAAAAAGATAGTTTTTTCAACAAATGGTGCTGAAAAAACTGGTCAGTAAATAATAATAAAACTGGACCACTTTCTTACACCATACACGAAAATAAACTGAAAATGGATTAAAGACCTAAATGTGAGATCTGAAAACATAAAACTCCTAAAAGAGAACAAGGCAGTAATTTCTCTGACATCAGCCATAGCAACATTTTTATAGATATGTCTCCTGAGGCAAGGGGAATAAAAGCAAAAATAAACTATTGGGACTACATCAAAATAAAAAGCTCCTACACAGAGAAGGAAATAATCAACAAAACTAAAAGTCAACCCACAGAATGGGAGAGGGTATTTGCAAATGACATATGGGATAAAGGGTTAATATTCAAAATATAAAAAGAATTGCTACAACTCAATACTCAAAAAAAAATCCAATCAAAATAGGCAGAAGACTTGAACAGCTATTTTTCCAAATAAGACATCTAGATGGCCAATAGACACATGAAAAGCTGGTCAATATCACTCATCATCAGGGAAATACAAATCAAAACCACAATGAGATACCACCTCACACCTGTCAGAATGGCTAAAATTAACAACACGAGAAACAACAGATGTTGGCAAGGATGCAAAGAAAGAGGAACTCTCTCACACTGTTGGTGGGAAAGCAAACTGGTACGGTCACTCTGGAAAACAGTATGGAAGTTCTCAAAAAGTTAAAAATAGAACTACCCTATAACCCAGCAATTGTACTACTGGGTATTTACCCAATGGCTACAAACATACTGACTCGAAGGGGCACATGCACCCTGATGTTTACAGTAGCACTATCAACAACAGCCAAATTATGGAAAGAACCCAATTGTCCATTGACTGATAAATGGATAAAGAAGACGAAGTCATAAATACAGTGGAATATTACTCAGCCATCAAAAAGAATGAAATCTTGCCATTTACAAGAACATGGATAAAGCTAGAGTGTATTACGCTAAGTGAAGTAAGCTAGTCAGAGAAAGACAAATACTGTATGATTTCACTCATGTGTGGACTTAAAGAAAAAAATACAGATGAACATATGGGAAGGGAAAAAAAAAGAGAGAGAGGGAAGCAAACCATAAAAGACTAGAGAGAACAAACTGAAGGTTGATGGAGGGGAGGTAGGCAGGAATGGGCTAAATGGGTGACGGGTATTAAGGAGAGCACTTGTGTTGAATGTGATTATGAATCACTAAATCCTAAAACCAATATTACATTGTATGTTAACTAACTAATATTACATTGTATGTTAACCAATATTACATTGTATGTTAACTAACTAGAAGTTAAATAAAAATATGGGAAAAAAAAACATTAAAAATAGAACTGCTGGGGAGCCTGGGTGGCACAGTCTGGTTAAGCGTCTGACTCTTGGTTTCAGCTCAGGTCATGATCTCAGGGTAGTGAGATCCAGTCTTGCATCAGGTTCCATGCTGAGCACAGAGAGAGAGAGTCCCTCTGCCCCTCCCACTCATGCTCGCTCTCTCAAATAAATAAATAAATCTTAACAAAACAAAACGAAACTACCTTATGATCCAAGAAACACACTACTGGGTATTTATCCAAAGAATATGAAAACATTAATTCAAAAGGATACATGCACCCCTATGTTTACAGCAGCACTATTTACAATAGCCAAGATATGGAAGCAGCCCAACTGTCCATCAATAGATGAATGGATAAGGAAGATGTGGTGTATATACATACAATCAAATATTATCCAGCCATAAAAAAAGAACAAATCTTATAATTTGCAATGACATGGATGGAGCTAGAGAGTACGATGCTAAGTGAAATAAGACAGAGAAAGACAAATATCATATGATTTTACTCAAAGATGGAATTTAAGAAATAAAACAAGCAAAGGAAAAAAAGAGAGGGAGAGACAAACCAAGAAACAGACTCAGCTACAGAGAACAAACTGATGGTTACCAGAGTGGAGGTGGGCAGAGGGATGGGTGAAAAGAGGTGATGGGGATTAAGGAGGGCACTTATGATGAGCACCAGGGGATGTACGAAGCATTAATTCACTATATTGTACACCTGAGACTAACATAACACTGTACATTAACTACAGTGGAATTAAAATTAAAAAAAAAGAAATTAAATATATCTAAGATATATCTGGGGATAAAAACAAGAAGATACAGAAAAATGTGCTTAGCATGATTTTACATTTGTACAAAATAAAACAATATAAAAAATAAACATAAAAAATAAGACAAAACAAAATCTGTTTTACACCATCCTAAAGTATGCAAACTGTACTCCAATAAAAATAAGAGATTTTTTTAATGCCTTCCCCAGAAAAATACAAATTATACCCTGAATTTGAGTTACCCCCACATAGTACATGGAGCTACAGAGAAACATAAAACCTCACCTCAGAGCTATTGATGGCCAAAGCTTGAAGCAGCAGTTTAGTGGCATCAAGATGGAGACCATAGTGAATCAAAAGGTTGGCCAAGTTCACAAGAGGAATGTCCTGGTATTGAAGTGGAGCCAAATTCAAAGCCCTCTGAAGACAGGCAATAGCAAAAGTGCTGTTTCCTACTGCTCTCCAGTAGAGTCCAGCTTCATTGAGTATCAGCCAGACGGGGGCATTTGGCTGAAAAACCCAAAATACCTCAGTTACTACAAGAATATAGTACTAGTTCTACCAAGGATTTTTTAACGCATACGTTTTAATTTTTAATTACAAATACTAAGCATTTAAATTTCCGATGTCTAAAGTAGGCGACTTACCTTATTAATAGCATGAAATAAGAATGACCCAATTTCTTCTTCTGGGATAGTATAGTTATTAATACGGGAAAGCAAAATCTGAAAATATCAAAAGGAAGACTGACTCAATTGAAAATAACAGGGAAGACATTTGAAAGAATTCTATAGATAGTCTCGAGCTCCTGAGGAACAGCTAATTTGAATAGACATTTATAATCGTGTATTTATAAATATAAAACATGAGGTCATCACCAACAGGTGTTGACCTGCTTACATGACTGCTCTAGTTTCTTCTAACTAAAACACATTAAAAGATGTATACCACATACACATACCCCATTAAAGTCAACCTAAGTATCCAAAACCAAATGAGAAATTATTCAAGACAATAGCACGTAACACCTGAAGCAACAAAAATCTTCTATCTTTCCTAGCTGGAAAAACACTGGATCCTCAATTACGCTATGTCCTTGCAACATGTGTATAGCTGTGAGCAACTCTAAGGGAGGGATCATGGTCTATTTATCTTTTCTAGCAATCCAAACAGTGCCTGGCACACAACGTTTTCCGCCTAGGTAAATGTTTGTTGACCGTAAGTAGTAACTGTTCAGAGTTTTAAAATTAAGTTTTAAAAAGGTTGTTGTGATGGTCTGTTCCCTCTGCAAAAAAGTAGTTTTTCATTTGTATTTCTGGACTGGTATCTAATGAAGAATTTCTAGTCAGTAATAAAACATTCTTAGTTATACATAACTGGCAGGAATTAAAGAACAAAGCATAACAGAACTTATCTATAGTATCTGTAAAGTAGTTACCAAATTCATACAATCTTCCAAGGGCCTTATATAGGGCCAAAGCAGGGTTGATAAGGCCACAAAGAGAATCTTCGAGCTTTCAATTTATACAAACTCCCGGAGGCTTGGAGGACGCAAAGCTAAACCGCAGCGGTCAGAATGGCCTCTAGTAGATGAGCTCCGTCAGGTAAACAGAGAGTTCTGTGCTGCTCATCTTTGTGGCACTCTTACTCGAGACAATGCTTACACGGTCTGTGTGAACAGCTCTGAAGCACACGTTCCTGACACTCCTTCAATAGCATGCATGTCTTCTTAATGACTCCACCAATTCTTTAACTCTATCCTCAGTTTTAAAAACTTTTAAGTTCAGTAACTGCCTTCTATCAAATTTTTGTTCCACCCAAGAGGCTTGTGAAGTCACCCAGAACAGACGGCAATACACACCAGCCTAAGCGAGCCTTACTTTTCGTGCATGGTCATCTGGCATTTTGGCTTTCAGATCCATGCGGACCTCTAATTCTTTGACTAAGTAGGACAGAGTCTGGCTTTTTCTGAAGTCAGTTATGGAACAGTCAGGGGTTTGGGCCTCTTCTTCTGAAGAATAATCATCACTGCTGAGTTCGTGGATCCTGGCACAAGAAAAAGGAACAAGATTCATATTTTCAAAGTTTGGGCGATTTCAAGATAAAGACTTAACCTTTCCAGCCGAAGGCCGGTGCTCCCAAGGAACCGCCAGATGACAAGGACGCAGAGTCAAGTGCTTTGCCAAATCCATCAGCACTTGCCTGAGTCCTTTGTTTTCCGGAGGCAGAAAATACGTTGGTAATTCCCTGCCAAGAGGGACTCGAGGATAGCTTTCTGCACAATCTGCTCTTTTAGGCCAAAGAACATGCTGTTTGTCCTAATAAAGAGAAAAAGTTTCTCGTAAATTGCCTTGGATTCAATATTTCAACACGCTAAATAAACTTTTAAAAGCATCTACTAGGACAATTGAACAATTTAGTATTTTAAAATAATTGTAGACACTATTGTAGACTACTGTTGTAGACTCTTAAATGTTCCTTCCACTGCAGACTATTAGTCTATGTCAGTAATTCTACTTGCTTTACCAGAGACTGGGTCAGGGCTGGGCAGGCTTCAGTCGACCGAGCCCAACGAGATAACAGGGAGAGGCTAGCTTGGGGCTTCTGGGAAAGAAAAGCCAGCCTTAGTCTCTTATGCCACACAGGAACGAAGAACATGTTGCTCCAAGTTGCTGCTGGCTGTTACCTCATGAGCATGAGGAAGACAAGCATTAGGACGAAACCTATACTGTGGATGGCAAATTAAAGAAAAGGAAAGAAATGGGTCCCTGATGACATCACTGGTCCACTAAATCAACCAAACCCACAGCTTGCTCTCATCTCTGGACTTTCTGTAATATGAGGCATATTTTCTTTTAAGACAATTTAAAGTAGAGTTTATGATTTGCAACTGAAAACATATGAGCTTATAAAACTGGCACAGAAAACTACTTTTCCCTGAACTAAGATGTTTTCCTTGCCAATGCCAAAGTTTAACAATTGTTTTGATTTGTAAAATGTTCATTTCTCTAAATATAAATAACATACATCAGAGGCTTATTAAACTTAAATCTTGAAGCTATCAACCTTGGGAGAATTTATTTTACAGAGAATTAAATCCAAGTGGCTATATTAATTTTGATAGAATAGAAACTCGATTAAATTCTAAATATTTAACACTGAATAAAAAATACATGGTATCTGTCCGCAGACCCTGGTATCCCCATGGACTAACATACAATTATTTCTTAGCTAGCTCAGAAATACATATTTATTGGGGCATTTGCGTTGCTCAGTCAGTTAAACATTTGCCTTCGGCTCAGGTCACGGTCTTAAGGCCCTGGGATGAAGCCCCACATTGGGCTCCCTGCTCGATGGGGAGCTTGCTTCTTCTCCCTCTCCTTCTGCTGCTCCCCCTGCTTGAGCTCTCTAATAAATAAAATCTTAAAAAAAATACATATTTATTAACTCATTATCTGTATCATCTGATAGAATGTAAGGTCCAGTAATGAGTTTGCATACTATATTCATAGTACCAGCCTGACACATAAATGGGAGCTCAATCAAAGAATGCTGATGAAAAAGTGAAATACAGCTGGCCCTTGAACAGCACAGCTTGGAACTATGCAGGTCCATTTACATGTGGATTTTTTTTATAAATACAGTGCAGTACTATAAATGTATTTTTTCTTCCTCATGACTTTCTTAATAACATTTTCTTTTCTCTAGCTTACTTTATTGTAAGAATACAGTACATAATACCTACAACATAAAAAATATGTGTTAATCCACTGTTTATGCTCTCAGTAAGGCTCTAGTCAATAGCAGGCTATTAGTAGTTAAGTTTTTGGGGAATCAAAAGTTATATGCAGATTTCTGATTGCATGGGGGGTCAGCCCCTCTAGCCCCCATGTTGTTCAAGGGTCAACTGTATACACAAGCATATACTTAGGTCAAGTTTAGAAACTTTCTAGGGTTGGTAATTATACTCAGAGCTGAAAGTTTTGAACTAAAATTGGAGTGTCTATATGCCTCACCTGATTGGGAAGAAGACCTCAAAGCAGACCCTGTATCTTGCTAACCTACTACCTAGGAGAATGCCTTCTGTTTAATAGAAGTTGACTACGTGTTTGCTGAGCTAGGCTGAACAGTGAAAGGGACCATATTAATCAATGAAGGTGAGGGCCACTGCTTCCAGAAATCTTGTCTGAGAAAACTGCTTCATCATTCTCTATTAACTTACCCTATATGCATCAGAATCCCTGCCCCAGATCCAGAGAATGGAATGGGCTACGGGAGAAGACTTGACCAAATCACTGATATCACTTTGATTTGCCTGAACATCAAAATTCACAGACATCATACCGGAGGTTGATGAATCCTCGCCAAACTAGAAAATGAAAAGTTGAATCAAATTGGAAGCAGAAAAGAAGTTGTGACTCAGATTTAATCCAACACAAAACATCAGAGAATATTCAAACCCAGGAGGAAATCTGAAAGTAGGTCAGTAATAAAGTAATCAGATCTATACATTTTCAGAACTAGGCTCCAACACTATTCTCTCAGAAAATGCATAGTTAGAGCAACTTTCAAACAACTATTTCATTGGAGTACGAGAAAAATGGCATAGATTCTTCCTTTCTTTACTTTCCCTTTACTTCCCTTCTGTGATTTAGTCTCTTTTAGGTTTAAAGATGAGCTGATTATCTAAGAGGTTTTGCTCATTATTGCCCTCCCCTGTCTAGACTAAAATGATGGCTACTCTATAGAATTAGTGTGCTGTGGGAGAAGCAAGGAACTTGAAAAAGGGCTCTCAGGAGTTTAATACAGCTATGATTTAGGCATTATAACTATTATACAATCAACTCCAAATATAAATATAGCCTTCCTCCAAACCAAGGTAAATCAATGCTTGATATTCTTAGGGGATGCCCCAATTCCTGTTTATTTCTAAAACCTTGTTAGATAAGAGAATGGAACCAGGATGGGAGGGAGTAGAAAAGAATGGATTTGTTCACTATATAACAGAGATGCAACTTATGGATATATCATACTGAAGCTACACTAGTACAGGGGAGTCTTCCAAATGGTCTGTCTTGAGACCATCATGATATCCAAAAGTTGGTTTCAGTCTATATCATTAGTAAATATTATTCCCTTTTTCCCCTTAAAATAATGTTTGGATTCAAGACGGAGCTACAGGGGCACCTGGGTGACTTAGTTGGTTAAGCATCTGCCTTTGGCTGAGGTCATGATCCCAGGGTCCTGCGATTGAGCCCTGCATCAGGCTCCCTGCTCAGCGGGGATCCTGCTTCTTCCTCTCCCTCTGCTGCTCCCTCTGCTTCTGCTTTCTGGCTCTCTTTCTCAAAAAAATAAATATAATCTTAAAAAAAAAAGACAGAAAGCTATAATCTCAGATGTGTAAGTCTGATCTCCCTTTACTGTGTCTGAAAACTAACCATGGGATATTGCTAGCAACGAGCTGACAAAAATCATGGGAAGCTTTTGGTCCTTATCACTAATTCTCCCCTAAATGGCCTCTTAATTTTTGCTTATATCTCTGGAAATTCCTATATCTGTGATTAAAGATACGATAGGTTTCAACAGGACATGATAAATTTTACTTTATTTCCAACATCCTTTTGGTTGATAATTTGGAACTCTGGTTGTGCTTACTATCTGTATCAGTCCAATTAGATGCTCTCTGGTATCATTATAAATATATATTATTTCTTCCCAACTAGTTAGCCTAGGATTGTATATGTATGACTGCATGTGTACATACGTATATGTGTACATGTATATGTATGGATATTCACAGAGACAGAGAGAGACGATACCTGTGCATGTAGCAATAATGCTTAATAAAAATTTCCTATTGATAATGATCATTTTGTTCATGTTTTTAGTTGAAGTAACATAACTGGACTGATGACTTTTAAGAAAGAACATGGTTACTCTTTCCCAAATTTTAAATTGCTGGTCTTACGCTAGTAAGTTAAAAGGGAGATGAAAGCTTTGAGTTAAATACAGCCCAATCTAGCTATCATGGTAAAGAAGAAAAGAAAGACATAGATAGCTAGTACTTGGGGGAAATGGAAATGTCATGCATGAGGTAACTGAGTCCTATCTACAGAATCTGACTTCATAAACATACTCAAAATCTTAAATTAGTCACGAATTTGGGGATCAAAGATACAAGGAATTGAGGGGGGGAAAGCAGTATTACTCCTAGATATGCCAAGTTATAAGAACTAGAAGAGACCAAAAAATAAGACCTGAACATAGTCGACATTTTCAAAAATATCTCCACGATGATAGCGCACAGGTTGGTCCCACTGACAATGTAAACTATGCTGCTGGTTGACCAGACGGCATATCTGATGATTTCCTGGAATAAGAAAGGAAATTACAATTTTTGAGAAACATCAGCAATGCCAACATGATTTCTTTGGTCTGAGTCATTTAGTTTCAGAGCCTGGCAGAGTACTTACACAGGCGGTACTATACAGGGATACACTCATTAATGGTTAGCTAAATTAAATCATTCTAAAGAAGCCTTGGTTTCTCCAACCATAAAAAACAAAAGGGTCCCACTAAATCACCAAAATATCTTCTGGTAATTACATTCTGTGATAGTAGAATCTATTGATTACATTGTTTTAAGAGACTTTTGCCATCTCTCTGGAGACAATCTGCTTTATATACTTCATAATTCTGTCTCAAAATTATATACAAGAGCTCTGGTTATACTGTAGTACAGAGCAAGCAGTAAATAACCCAAGGACTGAACATACTCTTTATACTCAAAATAGCAAAGAAAACGTAGTAGGTGGATTGTAAAATGGACTTTAAATGGTCACAGCTAAGGTTCAAAAATTTAAGAGACCTTCCAGATCAAATATTTATCAAAGGAGACAATATACTTGTACATAATATAATGGATTTTATTAATTTATTCTTTGGTGTCAGCTGTTAGATCTACTCCCTTAGGGTTTTATCAGAAATGAAACATTCTGGATATAACCAAGTCACTGATAACCTATCAACCCAAGTGTCCTTAGACAGTGGTTCTACTTCTGGGTCATGGACTCTAAGAGATTTTTAATAAAAGCTATATGCCTTCTTCCCAGAAAAAAAAATTGTGCACATACATATTCCAGTATGTAATTTTAGGGGAGGATTTCAGGACCCCCTGAAAATAATCCATTGACCTGGGTTAAGAGTTCCTGCTTGAGACAAATTCTAGCCTAAAATCTTACTTCTAAAATAAAATATTTGTTTTTAAGGGAGCAAGAAAAATAAGACAGCCTCATTGCCAGGGTTGGCTCGACAGTGTGGATGCTTTGTTTCAAGGGTGTGTCTGGCTTGTGTTTATTTGGTATAAGGCCATGTTATTCACATTGTGTTTTCAGACCAGCAGCAACAGACATCAAATAGGAGCGTGTTAGAAATTCAGAATCTCCTTTGAGAAACAGACTGAGGGTTTGGGGAGGGGGGGAGATGGATGAGCCTGGTGGTGGGTATTAAGGAGGCATGTATTGCATGGAGCACTGGGTGTGGTACATAAACAACGAATCTTGGAATACTGAAAAAATAAATAAATAAAAATTTTAAAGAAAGAAAGAAAGAAAGAAAGAAAGAAAGAAAGAAAGAAAGAAAGAAAGAAAGAAAGAGAAAGAAAGAAATTCAGAATCTCAGGTCCTACGTGAGAAGAATCTGCATTTAACAAGGTCTCCAAGAGATAGGCATGTATACTAAATCAAAGTGGGCTGTTAAGACTTCTAGGATCTAGGGGCGCCTGGGTGGCTCAGTGGGTGAAAGCCTCTGCCTTCGGCTCAGGTCATGATCTCGGGGTCCTGGGATCGAGCCCCACATTGGGCTCTCTGCTCGGTGAGGTGCCTGTTTCCCCCTCTCTCTCTGCCTGCCTCTCTGCCTACTTGTGATTTCTCTGTCTCTGTCAAATAAATAAATAATAAAATCTAAAACAAAACAAAACAAAACAAAAGACTTCTAGGATCTAAAAGATTTAATTTTTACTTTAAAATGTGAATTAAAAAAAACTTGATGATGACTCGATTTTAAGACTGAGGGAAGTCATAAGCACAACTTTATACTGCTTTAGGGCTACACAAAAGTTATGAAAGTAGAACATGCTAGAAGTAAACTTCCTAAACTGTCTTTAATTATTTGGAATCAATACTCACCTAACTGTGCCTCTTTTGCCATCTGTGTCTCATGGATGATGTTTCTTAAGATTTGCTCCTCCTGAATCAGCTTATGTTTTTCTAGGATCTCCTGCTGTTTCAGGTAGTGGTCATGCTGTTTTTGATATTCTTTCAACTCATTCAGTGTTCGCTGGAGGGATCTTAACATTTTTTTAACACCAGGAAAAAGTTATTGAGCTTTAAAATTGAATTTTTAAACCCACTTACTGCATAGATTTTTTTCTGGTTCTCAGCAGTAATTGCTGGTTTTTTTTTTCCTTTTAACATACAACCACTGTACCACAAGTTTAAAAATAATGGGGGCAAAATAAATCTATTGTTTTATTAAAAATTAGAGGCAAAAACAGGGAAGCAAAGGTCTTCCCTGACACAGGGCTCTCTTGACATTAAATGGTGTGTTGGACTGTTCAGGTACCCGAAAGATGAAGCAACACACTATAAATTTTGCCATATTCAACAACTATTCTACTTCCCTCCACAAAGTTTGTGTTAGTTCTACTGACATTCAAAGACACCTTTTCATCTTTTCTTTTGATTCTACATAAAGACAAGGTTAAGAGAAAGGGCCAACAGTACTTTGCTCTTGAACTCTAGCTCCCTGGGTTTTTGGATTTTTGGGAAAAAAAAACCCACAGAAACTGGCTTAGAAAGAAATATTCTCTACTACCTGGTATCAATAAATCAGCTGCCTGATTATATTTAGTCACAGAATCCTTTCTACCTACTACATTGTACACATGGAGATTTAGGAGCTGTACAGATTGTGTACAAGAGAACCAATTTGCTCAGCCAGGACAAGTTCTGATCAGGTGTAACAGAAGCCAGTGTGAACAACTAAGTGGCCATTCCTTCCTTTTCATCACATTATGCTTTAAAATGATTGGAAAATAAGCAAATGCAATGGTTTAATGAGTTCCGGATCTTCATTTAATTCCCTAATAATCAAAGTCGCCTCAAAACATGGAGGCTAATTCCATAAGAACCATTCACTTTGAGTTATGTGAAGTTTCCTAACTGGCCCTGCTATTTATGGAATCAAATACATTTTTATTAAGTATATTGCAAGGACCAAGTACAACAGCACTTCATCACTGTACAATTTACAGAAATCAGATTAAAATATGGGCCAAATAATGTTTCTCAATGTTAACTAAGGTAACATTAGCCCAACCCTAGCAGCTAACGGGGAGAAAGAGCAAATATAGCATGTGCAAGTGATTTTACGACAACATATTCTGTGGAAATTAAAACAACCAAAGTACTAATTATGTGGCAGCACCCCTACTCCACCTGACTTCATAAAAGTAATCGATGGTCAAAAGTATAAAGACCTAAATGACAGAATTTACTGCAAACATTCTCTAGTTCCTGGAATTCATACTATTAAGATTCCTCTACACAATCTCTGAGTTGTGTTAACCCCCCTGGATCTGAAGAAAAGGGCGAGGACTAGCAGTAGTAGAGGGGTGTTTTTAACTCTAATGAACAAATTAAATTGACATCACCCTACATAGGTCTTAGCTTACGGTTCTAGAGTGCTACAGCTTCAGTGAAATTTTCTCTCCCAATTACCTATGTTGAGCTTCCAATTTCTGCTCGAGTTTTTGCTGACAAAGGACAGCATGCTTCCTCTTTATAGCTTGCTCAAACCCAGGTTTGGCCTGCAAAGCATGGTCATAACAGAGCACTGAGTGGTTATACTCCCCCAGCATCTGAAGAGACAAAAACAAACACACACATATACACACAGGAGGAAAACGTTAGCCACGGCGTCGTTGGATCTGCCCAAACCCCCTGACGACTTATGAGATCACACTTGGACCTCACTCTACAGTGAACATTATTTTTCATAATTTTGTTTTGTTTATTTATTTACTCATTTGAGAGAGAGAGAGAGACAGAGACAGAGCACTTACAGGGGGAGAGGCAGAGGGACAGGGAGAAGCAGACTCCCCACGGACATGGGAGCCCAACATGGGGCTTGATCCCAGGACCTGGAGATCGTGACCTGAGCGGAAGCATACTCTTAACCATCTGAGCCAGCCAGGTGCCCCTGGTGAACATTATTTTTGATCAGTGACCAAATCCACAATGTAAGATATGCTGTAAGATCACTTAACGAGAAAGTATTGCTATCTTCAGAGGGATACTCTGCAGGAATTAAAAATTCTTAACAATTTAATTATTTTTCTTTTTTTGTTAAGAGGCAAGGACTATTAGGATACATTATTGTGTTGAGGTATTGCCCCTTAATTTCTTCATTTCCATTCCCTTTTCCTTGTTCAGACCAAAAGAGGAAGGGGAAAAAGGTAATTTCTGGTTGAAAATAAATTTTTTTTTCCAAAGAAAAGAAAAAAGCAACTGGTTTGGCGCATGAAAACACAAAGTTGTATTTACTGCATATATATTTCCCAAAGTGTAGTAGCTGGTGAAGAAGTCACTGTCATCCAGGGCCGCATGGACGACCACAGCAGCGTCCGCGGAGAAGTGCGCTCTGTGCAGCACATTCGCCAAGTTGACCAGGGCGATGTCCTTATTGCGCCTGCAGGAGAAGGGGAGGTGCGACTCGGCGTTAGGGGAGACGCGTCCGCTCCATAACTCCGTATGACTACTTGACAAGGGGAAATTACATTCGAAGTTACTGAACTTAGGAAAATAACTTTGAGTTTGCTGATAGAGAAAATAATTAAAGAAAATCATTTTGTTACAATTTAATATAAATAATGGTGCTTATTCAATCCGACCGCTATGAAGTTTGCCATAGAAATAAGGTCAGGTAGACACTTTATGACTGTAAAATGTATTTAGGGCTCATTATTTCCTTCAAGAAAAATTTAATTTATGCTAATTCCTCCAGGCAAGGTCCTTATAGTCAAGTTTCAAGTGAATCAGAAGGTGTCTACATCAGATATTTTTTCCTTAATGGAAATCAGAAGGCTATTGTGCTATTAACACCGTGAACTCTTTGGCATCATTTTTTTTGTGATGGGCCTAAATTCTTTGAACAGGTATAGAGGAGACTGTGAGTACAACACAATGCTTCTTCATATTGTTTTCTTACGTGCTGCTTCTTTGCCAGTCCTGAGTTAGGTGGAGAAGCAGGAAGTCCAGAAAGGGAGAAAACTTACCTGGAAGAGAAGTGAAGTGCTCGCATGGCACACTCCACTACTTGATATGGCTCATTCTTTATTCTCCAATAAAATGAAGCCATGTTATACAGTACCCATGAGGAAGAATTCTAGAGATTAAACAAATAAGATAACAATCAAACACAACACATTTTCTTTGACTTAGAATATTCAAAATGAACACCTTTGCTACTCTGTCTCTTTTGAAATTTAAGCTGAAGAACAAGACATTACACGAATGAATAAGCAGGGGACAAAGTACCAATAAACTACACCTGTTAAAAGAGCCTCCTGATCATCAGCTGAACAAGTACGTGCCTTCAGGTGTCATCTCCAGAGAGACCATTCAACTTCAGGCTCTTGTTCCAAGAGGGAAATTAAGCTGAAAAACCCACCAAGTGGCCCAAACTTTTTGGTTCCTATTTCAGGACTTTAGAAGTTAGGACCTAACCTACTTAGAAATGCCAGTTGTTCTAACATGTAATTACTTAAATTAACAAAGTTTCCAATTTATTTAAATATCTGAATGCAGGTATATACATAAGCAAAAAACAGGCTTATCCTTTTGTAAACGATGAATTTTTATTTGTTCTCTCATCTGTGTTCACAACCCAAACCTTCACTGCTAAAAATTATGTCTTTAGTATAGAGTAATAAGTGTATTATTCAGTGAAGTTAAACAGAAATTGAGGTAGATTTGCTTCTTCTGTGGCTTGGATTTTTTGTCTCGTAACATATACTAAATTTCAACCACACAGAGGTCAAAACGCTGAACTGGACCATGACAAAAACTCAATGTAAATAGTTTAAGCCCATTCAGAGAAATTTCAAATTTGGCATGGCAAAAAAGTCATATAAAGTTAAAAAAAAAAACAGGGGCGCCTGGGTGGCTCAGTGGGTTAAGGCCTCTGCCTTCAGCCCAGGTCATGATTCCAGGGTCTTGGGATCGAGCCTCGCATCGGGCTCTCTGCTCAGTGGGGAGCCTGCTTCCCCCTCTCTCTCTGCCTGCCTCTCTGCCTGCTTGTGATCTCTCTCTCTGTCAAATAAATAAATAAAATCTTAAAAAAAAAAAGTTAAAAAAACAGCTGTAAAGTTTAAGATAAACTGGGATATATATGTATGACATCCACTATTTATTATCTTTAATACATAAAGAGATCTAAAAAGAAGGGCAAGAATATGAGAAAAAAATACAAGAGAATATGGGTCAAAAACATGAACAGACAAATTCAAAAGTACAAAACAATGGCAAAGTAGCAGGAAAATGATGTAAAACTTAACAGAATATAAAGGAAAAGATACAAATTTTGCTTTTATAAATTTGCAAAAAAAAAGAATGTCAACACTCACTGTTGGCTATATTATATATTAACTTCAGATATTAACTATAGAAATGTTAGATGAATACAGCATTTCTGGGGGACATTTGAGACATTTATGTAAAAGGCCTTAAAATATGATTACCCTTTGATGCTCATAATACCACTATTAAAAATGCACTTTAGGGGCACCTGAGTCGCTCAGTGGGTTAAGTGCCCAACTCTTGATTTTGGCTCAGGTCATGATCTCAGGGAAATGAGATTAAGCCCTGCATCAGGCTCAGAGCGTGAAGCCTGCTTAAAGAGTCTCTCAATCCCTCTCTCTGCCCATCACCCGCCTACCACCCTTGTGTTCTCACTCTCTTAAAAAAAAAAAAAAAGTATCTTATGAGAATAAGTTTTAACTATAAAGATGTGTAAAAATAAATATATAAAAGATTACATTGTAAGACAGTAATTATGTGGGTTTTTTTTCTTTTTTATAGATTTTTTATGTAGTTTGAATTTTTTCCACAAGGACAAATTGTTTTCTTCAAAAAGTTATTTTTAATATTAAAACTAAGTATAATTCTATATTAATCAACTTTAAGTATTCTCTTTTCAAGGAATATATAGAATTTGCAAGTGATGCAAATGAGGGTATAACACTTGTGTAAGTGGTTACAGGATATGTGCCACATTCTTTCAGAACTGACTTAGGACTTGGGTTTCAGTTTGTTTTGACAACCCTTTGAGAAAGTTTTTTTTTCAAATTAACAAATGCTTTGATTTTTATCTCTTATGTTCAGACTTTACATTGTGAATTAGGACCAAAAAATCGATTAGAAATTCTACATGAACAAGCGAAAACACCATGATATGTAGACTACTCTACATCATAGTATATTGGAAGTAAGAGAAAAACATCTTTAAAGAAGAAATTTTTCTGTAAGATTTCTCATAAAATTTCCCCCATAAATCTATAAATGTTTGAATATCACTGTCAATACTTTCTCCTTCTCTTGAACACTTTCTCCCTTGGCTCTTAGGAGACCACATTCTTCTTGGATACCCTTCTTTTGCTGGCCTCTCCTCTTCTGCTTGACAGCTAACTGTGGGAGCTTGACAGCTAACAGGGATTCAGAGTGGCCTCTTCTCAAACTTCCATTTCCTCCAGATGACCTCATCCAGTCCCATGGCTACAAATACTCCCTACTTAATTATCTTTTATCTATATATCCAGCTCTGATTCCTCCTGGAGCTCAAGTCTCTTTTAGGTATTTCAAATTTAATGTGACCAAAACAGACTCTATCTTCTGTTCCTCCACCCCAACACTGCTCTTCCTTCAAGTTGCTCATGCCAAGACTTCAGGAATTATTCTCAATTCCTCTTTTCCTCTCATTCTCCACATCTAACTCATCAGCTTCTAAACTTCTAAATGTTTCCTGAAATAGTTTAAGTCCCTCGTTTCCAATACTAACCATTCTAGTCCAAGCTATGTCATCTCTCTCCTGAACTACTGCCTAGAGCCTTAGAACTGGTCTGTTTTCAGTTTGAGTCCCGTCAGTCATTTCTCCATCTAAGTTTAAGAGTATATTTTAAAAAATATTAGTCAAATTATGTCATTCCTCTGCTCTAGCTTCCCAGTACTCAGGTCTCAGCGCACAGAGTCCTTATCCTAGCTTTCAGAGGCCTACTTAGTCTGGCCCTGGTCTACATCTTTGGCTGCATTCCCTACCATCCTCTCCTTTGCTCACTAGGCTCCACCTTACTGACCTTCACCTTGTTACAGACTTAATCTTTGTGTCTCTCCCTGTCCCCCTCCCCACCAAATTATATGTGGAGCCCTAACTCTAGCGTGACTGCACGTGAAGACAGGGCCTGGGAAGAGATGTTAAAGGTTAAATGAGATCCTAAGAGTAAGGCCCTAATCCAATAATGCAAGTTTCCTCCTAAGAAGAGGAAGACATACCAGATCTCTCCCTCTCCACAGACAGAGAAGGGGACATGTGAGGACACAGTGAGAAGGTGGTCATCTGCAAGGCAGGAAGAAAGTCCTCAGCAGGAACTGAATCAGCCAGCACCTTATCCTGGACTTCCCAACGTCCACGACTATGAGAAAGAAGTTTCTGTTGTTTAAGCCACCCAGTCTGTGGTATTTTATGATGGCAGCCTGAGCAGACTACTACACTACTCAGCTCATTAAGGCTTCAGACCCTTTGCCTTGGCTTAGAATGCTCTTCCTTGACTGCTGACTTTTGGTTGCTTCTTGTCATTCAGGTATTAGCTTAAATTTCACCTTTCCAGAGACGATGACCCTAACTGTTCAATCTAAAGTAGCCACACAATTACCCTCTACCTTAATTTTCTATAGAGAACTTACCACTATGATCTACTTTCAACTAACCATCCTTTGAAGGATATTTTAAATCCTAGGCCAGTTTTCCTAGGTAGTTTTTATTACTCATCAAGTTCTGGGGATGCAATGTTTTACATTACCTTCAGAAAAACAAAATGAAGACAGTAACTTGGCTACAAAATCATAAAATATATATATATATACACACACACACACACACACACGACACATTTGAATAAACATATAAACATGTAATATATTTGAATAAACTCTATGTAAATGTTGCCCATACACATTTTACTTAGTACCATTATAATACTGCTTAAAAACTAGCCTCCATTTTGGAGCACCCGGGTGGCTCAATCGGTTAAGCATTTTGCTCTTGGTTTTGGCTCAGGTTGTGATCTCGGGATTGTGGGATTGAGCCCTGTGTCAGGCTCCACACCCAGTGTGGAGATTCTCTCTCCACCCTGCTTGAGATTCTCTCTCTCTCCCTCTTCCTCTACCCCTCTCCCCAGCTCTCGTGTGCTTGCTCACTCGCTCTTTTGAATAAATAAATATCATTTTTAAAAAAAGAAAGGAAGAAAGAAGAGAAACTAGCCTGCATTTTATGATACAATTCAGACACAGAGAACAGTAAAAACAACAACAATTACAACAACAACAACAACAACAACAAAAACTGCTTTCTAAATTCCCACATATTATGTTGAATCATACATTTAATTTCTTGGGTCCTGTTACATAATTTAATTCCCTATTTCATGTTTTTAAAGCATATGGTACCTTAAAACTATAAGAAGACTTTATTGTTGGTGGTGCTTCTTTTCTTGTCCAGAGAACAGTGATGATCTATGTGTTGGGTAAATATTATATATAAAATAATATATAAAATATATAAATATAATACGACACTAATGTTAAATTTTCTTTCACATTCAAAATATATAATCTAGCCTATAAGCCCTGTGGTTTATGTTGGCTTATAATTTGCTTTTTCATGAATTAGTTTAAATAAAACTTTTGGCATCCGTTCCTGGAAGAGAGGACTAGACTACCAATGTTTCTCCCTAGCTTTGAACTATATAGTTTTTATTAATATAATCATATTTAAAATCACTGTCTAGACAAAAATAATCTAGGCAGGTTATTTTCTGAGAAAAAAAGACCATCTGTGCAGAGTCTCCGGCTCTTTCAATCACTGATAACTTACCTTCTGCAGGCCTTCATGAATGAGATGACCTATGTCATCTATACTTCTTCCTAGTCGTTTAGATAAATATGTGAAGATTGGATCTTCTTTAGGTAATAGAGGTGCAGATAGGTTAACTCTCTCTTGTACACCCTGAAGAGAAGAAGAAAAAAATGAAAAAAACAAAACAGAACAAAACAAAAACCACACATACAGAAGGAGATCATAAGACAAAAGCTTACAAGTAACTCAGTATCTTATAGCATTTATTTTCAAGGAGTTTTAAGAAATAGGAGATGTTTGTAAAACTATAAAGCTGTTTGGAAGGGGAGAAGAAAGAAAAAATATTTATAAGCAAGAGACTCAATTACAGAAAAAAATGTAAAAAAACCCAAAAAACAAAAAAAAAAACAAAAAACCTCAAATCTTTCCACTTACTCGCAGGTGTTGAAAAGCATGTATACTATATGGAAGTTCTAGAATTTTGGTACAATCAGGTTGCTCAGGGTCTGGAGGGACAGGAGATTCTGTGTCTATATAATCTTCAGGGCTAAAATCAAGAAGCCAGGAGTGATAAATGAATGAAAGGTGAAAAAAATGTCTAATTTTTTCCTGAATGAACTATATTTTCATAGCATCTCATCTTTATAATCAGTATTAGTCAACATTCAACCTTTTTCACACAGCAACTGTGGGGAGGCAATATTTTAGGAGTTTAACTTAAAGGAGATAAATCAAGAGAGAGAAAATAGTAGGTAGACCAAAGAATGTCACGATTATGAACTTTTTAAAAGCTTTTCAATATCGAACTAGAAATGTTAAACCAATTTACACTTCTGTTGACAGCCTCTCCACATTTTTACCAGTTACTGATTTTTAAATATTTTTTCCAATTTCACAGGTGAAAACTATCTAAAAGGTTTATTTTGTACTTATTTGATCATTACTGAGAGACAGGTTTTCCACATCTTTGTTGGCCATTTGTATTTCTTTTACTATAAATTGTTCAGTCTTCTGTGGTATTAAGTATTTTTAATTGATATATAAAAATTCTACATGTATTTTGAACTTTCAAATTTCAATAAACTCATCTGTGACTGAAGCTTATCCACATTGATAAATAATTTCTTATTGATTTGAGAAAGGTCTATTCAGGAAGACATTAATTTTATTTCTGGAATGAGAATTTCTTTACCTGATGTCTTTGCTTTCCAAAGTTATATATGTGCCGTCATATAGATCCAGGTCCCCCAAGGGCACCTTGGCTTTGATGCAGTCTGGATCCTCTTTATTATGTCTCTGTTCCAGTCCTGTATCTCTGTCCTCATTCTCTTCTATATGAATTTTTTGAGCAACTAATTGCTTCTGTTGAGAAGACAATGAGAACACAGTGGATTTTTCTAGTATTTCAGTCTAGCCACCACATAAGAGAAAGGAGAATTTAATGTGTTGAAGTCAGAAAATCCTCTATGAAGGAAGACAAGGATTCTGAACACATAAGTCCCCCCTTATCTGTAGGGGTATATTCCAAGACTCCCAGTGGATGCCCAAAACCACAGATAGTATCAAACCCTATATATATGGTATTTTTTCCTATACATATATACCTATAATGAAGTTTAATTTATAAATTAAGTACAGTAAGAGATTGACAACAA
>CM052815.1:14613179-14645110 GCA_028533885.1 Nasua narica
CAGGCAGAGGCAGAGGGAGAAGCAGGCTCCCCGCTGAGCAAGGAGCCCGATGTGGGACTCGATCCCAGGACCCCGGGATCATGACCTGAGCCAAAGGCAGCAGCTTAACCAACTGAGCCACCCAGGCGTCCCCATTTTTTGAACACTGTTTTTAAATAAAAAGAGATAAAGCTTCCAGCCACAAAGCTGTATAAATATACCTATTGTCTTATTCCTACTTTTTTCAAATAACTAATGTTGTTTGTTATTAAGCAAAATCAGTTTATGGAAATCAATGATAGAAACAAAAAGGTCAGACTTTATTAGTACTAATAGATTTCAAGTTTTCAAAGTGCAAAGTGATTAATGCTTTGACCTCATCATAAAAACACACAAAAATAGAGCTACCCTATGACCCAGCAATCGCACTACTGGGTATTTACCCTAAAGATATAAATGTAGTGATCCGAAGGGTTACATGCACCCGAATGTTTATAGCAGCAATGTCCACAATAGCCAAAATATGGAAAGAACCTAGATGTCCATCAACAGATGAATGGATAAAGAAGATGTGGTCTATATATACAATGGAATACTATGCAGCCATTAAGAGAAACGAAATCTTGCCATTTGCAACGACAATGATGCAACTAGACGGTATTATGCTAAGCGAAATAAGTCAGTCAGAGAAAGACAATTATCACATGATCGCTCTGATATGAAGAATTTGAGAGGCAGGGCAGGGGGTTAAGGGGGGGTGGGGAAGAGAAATGAAATAAGATGGGATGGGGAAGGAGACAAACCATAAGAGACTCCTAAACTCACGAAACAAAATAAGGGTGGCTGGGAGGTGGGGTGGGGTAGGGTTATGGACATTGGGGAGGGTATGCACTATGGCAAATGCTATGAAATGTGTAAGCCTGATGATTCACAGACATGTACCCTGGGGCAAATAATACATTATATGTTAATAAAAAATTAAAAAAAAACCACACACACAAAAACAAGACTCTACTTGGGACTTAATAAAAAATACATTTTTATAGAGTACTGAAACCATTCTTCCTTTTTCTAATTTACCCAAACTCTCCTTCCAAGTATATGCACAGAGATTATTCTTTCTCATACTTGATGCAAAAACTTAATACACGGAATCCCTGTTCAATGATACAGTTATTCAAGAATCAGATAAAACTCAGGTTAGTCTGTTTCTCTTACTATTGCTCAAATGTCGTTCTAATCAGATGTTACTTTTAAAAATATGATTAAAAGTATATGTGAAACTGAGAAGAATTGGGCTTAAGAAATAATGCACTTTCATTTTTCTTTGAATACAGTAGCTCCTGTGAAATACAACGAGTTTCAGCTGCATATTACATTTCCACTGCCTCACCTCCAATTCTTTGAGGTAGTTAACTGTTGTTTCTTGTCTCATTAATATGACTAAGTCATGGGGATGCTTCAAGTTCATTGGTGAATCCACCTGCAAGCAAGCAAGCATAAACAAAGCTCAGATTTCATCAACATTTGTTTGGATTCATAAAGTTTCCCTGGATATGCTTAAATTACTGTTCCACCACCATTACAACCAGAGTTGGGTGCTCAGTAAAACTCAAGGGGTATTACAAAAGTGATCGTACATAAATTTCAGTAGAGAATTACATGTTCAATAGCTGCCCCTTGAATTCCAACATTAAAGAGTAAGCTTTTGAAGTGAATATTCTAACTTGGAAATATTCAAGAGGAAAAGTATTTGACAACAAATGAAAAAGTAAATTCCTTAAAAAAGATAATCCACACCTGTAATAATTAAAAAAGGAATTGTCTTGTCTTGACAGAACATTTCATATCTGAATAGGTTTGGAGTGATAAAAGGAAAATACTAAAAGCACCTATTTTTGAAGGCTATTTGTAGAAGCCGTAAATCAAAGTTAATATAAAATAATCTTGAGATTTATTATTTATAACTCGTGTTCTCTGGATCATAAATGTGTGACTATGTTGTTGAAGCTGTAGGAAAAATGAACCCTTATATGCTAGTAGCAGGCTTATAAATTTGTTCTTGTTGTCTGGAGGGTCATTTGACAACATGTATCAAAATGTTTAAAGTGCATGGCAATATTAACTCTAGAAAACTATCCCAGAACATTCTTTAACATGTAGGCAAAAATAAACACAAGTATGCTTACTATGACACTTTTAGCTGCAAAAAAAAAATTAGACACAACCTAAGTCCATCAATAAGGGAATAGGGAGGGGTGCTTGGATGGCTCAGTTGGTTAAGCATCTGACTCTTTTTTTTTTCTTTTAAACATTTTATTTATTTATTTTAACAGAGAGAGAACACAAGCAGGCAGAGAGGCAGGCAGAGGCAGAGAGAGGAGCAGGCTCCCTGCTGAGCAAGGAGCCGGATGTGGGACCAGATCCCAGGACGCTGGGACCATGACCTGAGCCGAAGGCAGCTGCCTAACCAACTGAGCCACCCAGGCGTCCCAAGCATCTGACTCTTATTCTCAGCTCAGGGTCATGATCTCAGGGTCATGAGTTCAAGCTCTGCATTGGGCTCTACACTAGGTATGGAACCTACTTAAAAACAAAAAAGGGAATAAGGAAATACACTGTCTAAAATGAGATATAGAAGACTAGACCTACTGTCATGGAAGGATGTTCACAATGTATAATTAACTAAAAATAAAGAATAGTAAATATACTATGATATTTTTAAGAAATTACATATATATATTTACAAATATAGATGTATACATGTCTCTATATCCACAAAACTAAGTAACTTTACAGTGGTTTCTTTTGGGAAGTGGGATTAAAAAGAGAGCCACATTCACGTCTATATGCTTGTGTATTTTTAAACTGTTTATAATGAAGACATAATATATTTATAACAAAGAAAACACCATGTGCGCACACACACATGGTGTTCGAATTTCAGAAAAATCTGACAGTGGCCTTGGTACCTAAGGGATGAGCTAAAGTTTCTGCTATCCCATGATGCTAGATTGGAGCTGTCAAATTGTGTATCAGCCCTTCAGGAAGTTCCACTTTGAGGAAAAAGTATCTTTTTCTAATTTCTAAGAAACTGATATCAGCTCAACTAATAAAATTTAGAGGTAGCTTTTTTTAAAAAAAGATTTTATTTATTTATTTGGTAGAGAAAGCACGTGTGGGTGAGTGAGTTGGGGGAAGGGAAGAGGGGGAGAGAGAAAATCTCCAGTAGACTGTGCTGAGCACAGAGCCTAACCCAGGGCTTGATCTTATAACCTTGACGTTATGACCTGGCTTAACTGACTGAGCCACCCAGGCGGCCCTAGAGCTACCTTTTTAAATGCAGAAGATAGGTTTGCATAGATGTTGGTGATCCAAGAGTCTATTAAAAAAAGGATTTTAGGGTGCCGGTTGGTTCAGTCTGTTAAGTGTCTGCCTTCGGCTCAGGTCATGATCCCAGGGTCCTGGGATCGAGTTCCGCATCGGGCTCCCTGCTCAGCGGGAAGCCTGCTTTTCCCTCTGCCACACTCCCTGCTTGTGTTCCCTGTCTCGCTGTGTCTCTCTATGTCAAATGAATAAATAAAATATTTAAAAAAAGATTTTAAAAAGAGGGAATAATAATGACATGAAATAAAGTTGGACGATTGCTTTAATAACATGCATTATATTAGACAATGTTAGGTAACAACAGATAAAATTCATCTGCCTTTTTGCTCATCCTACCATCTCAGAGACACCAGAGGAAAAAGAGATGCTAGTCCAGAGTAACTTCCATACTTTCACTGTAATTATCTGAACTACATAATTATTATTTTATCATTGTGGATAATTACCATAGCCCATGGTCTTGCTTTTAAGATGACATCCCTTCACTGCTCCCCCTGGTCTTCATGCTATATTGGATACCATATCAAAACTGGACTCTGAATTTAAAAGGCACTAAAAATACAATAGCAAGGCCTATAGTACTTGACAACCTGAGCTGTTAACCTCCTCTATCAACCAGTCAAAGCTAGCAAAAGCCTACAAGCAAAATGCTAGGTTTATCTCAATAAGAAACAGAAAATTTTGCTTCTCTTTTCATAGTATTTGAACACATGCCCAACAGTCAAATGCATGTAGGGAGGGAAAGCTACTATAATGGACTGAATATGGACTGATTTAACCCCAAAGCCCACTGATTTTTTTTTACAATGTAATAAATTATAGCACACCATAATTTTTATCGAAGAATATGTAAAAGCTACAGCCAGTGGCCAGAGTGCAAAGGAATTTTTCATAAGGAGGCAAAGAAAGTCTGCCTACTTTGCTACCTGTCTAGAACATCAAGAGGTAGCTATTTAGTACATGACTCTATAAGGATTTTTAAATGAGGCTTTTATAAAAAAAATAAAATAGGAGGTAGAGAAGGAATGTGAGAGTATGACATTCCAATTCCAAAATACCTAAGCAATCTGTTCACCTGATATTTGGAGAAATGCAGAAGGAATGAAACAATGAGATAAATGAAGATTTATACTGAAAAAATACTGAAAGCACACTCTTAGTTTTAGATGAAAAGGATATTAGCTAATCAGGGCTTTACCATGCTTTGAGTAGCATGGGATTGGCCAACATTCAATTGTGAGGAAGTACTTTTCATTTCCTTAAAGCTTTAGGTTCAACAAATATACAAGAGCTAGAGGAGTTATAAAGATAAAATTATTAGCAGAAGGAAGGAAGTGAGCCCACTGACAGCTGTGCTTCTCTTTTTGACATGGCAGCAAATAGCATGGCTCTTTGCCAGATAAGGGTTGGTTGCTTATACCTGACATATATATTTATTGAGGTAACCTCAAGTTCTTAAAATTTAAGACTTTATAATTATCTTTGGCAAATGCCAATTGGCTTGAATTTCTCTCCTTCTGAATACCTCCACTCCTTAAGTTACAAAACAGAGTATGCCTGTAAAGACTACAACATCCATCCATTCAACCAATAAAGGTTTATTAAGCCTCTATAAACCAGGCCCACTATGTCAATATTTGAAGCCTGTGTACTCCAATTTTATATACAACGTGAATGCCTTCAAAATCTTTAGCATTTAGAAGAGGCTACTATTAGCCCAGGAGCAAAAAGTGACAGGAATTAGAGAGGTAGGTTAAGAAGGACATCACACACACACAAAGGACATGACACATACATAAGACCTCAAAGCACCTTATGGCTTTTTCACAAGGGACAAGCAACTCTATAAACTTCTGTTACTTCAAAGCATAATAAATGATGCTTGTAATGACCTGAATCATAAAATAAAAGGAATTACTTTCAATTAAGATAGCGAAAAAGTATGAAATATATTTTTAGAGCAAAGTTTATACTACAGGGAAATACTGACCAAATATTTGGAAATTACCCATATGGACTTGTATTATACAGAATGATTCCTTCTCTAAGAGTTCTCAATTCAATTTCACTTTCCTTTGAATACATTATATAAGTATGTGTCCAATTATATATAACAGCAGTAAATATCTTACTTATATCAAGTTCGTTTTCATATATTTCAAAATTTGCTGCTGTCTCTATCGTTAATACCTACATTTCTCATCTAGAGCCCTACCTCTGTGAGTTCAGTAAATTCACATGGTAACAGAGGGAAATGTCACTGTATAAGGATAATTACTTCACTGACAAATCAAATAAAGGGTGCACATTTTAAACTTAAAATAACCAGTCTACGGGCATAAACATTTTTGAGTTCTACAAAAGCATGAGTGAATCCATCACTTTCCATGGGTCCTTTAGGACGGGGAAATTGACCATTCCCATTATAATGTTAATTCCAGCTCTCATATGCAACTTATTCTTCACATATGCTAAACATTCTTACCTCTTTTTGATAGAATTCATATGAGAACATGAGAGCAGCATTAATGAAATCTTATATTACAGCATACACATTTTTTAATTCCCCTTAATTAGAAACTAGTGATAGAATATTTAAGTCTTGGGGGGCCTGGGTGGCTCAGTTGATTGGGCAACTGCCTTCCTGCCTTCGGCTCAGGTCGTGGTCCTGGGGTCCCGGGATCGAGTCCCGCGTCGGGTTCCCTACTCTGAGGGGAACCTGCTTCTCCCTCTGATCTCTCCCCTCTCATTCTCTCTCTCTCTGTGTCTGTCTCTGTCTCAATTAAATAAAATAAATCTTTAAAAAAAAAAGAATATTTAAGTCTTTTATTCAGAATTTTAGATTATTTATTGAGACAGTATGATGGAAAACATAAAATCTTCATTGCTTTAAAGATTTTACCTCCACCTTAAGTGATCCCACTTAGTGGGTAGTTATAGTGTTTGCTAACTAGTATCTGCAATTCCCTTCTTGTGGCAAAAACACCTGCTTTGCTTAGCTGGAAGCATCCTTCCCCACAGGGGAAGCCCAAATTCCCCTGGAAAGGGGATTCCTTTCCCTTGGTCATGGTGATTATCTCCGAGAAGGGGTATCAACCAAGTAGTCAGCTGGTACTAAGGAGCCTGTAATCTAGAACTCTGTTTGAGTTATGGGGACTAGTCATCTTGTATTGACAGGGGCCTGAGAATGGGGTTAAAGAAACAGAGAAATGAAGGCAGAGAACAAACCTATCATGGTTACATTGTTTCAGCCCTGGATCAAACTGTATCTGCAGCACTTAGAATTTGTTCAAACATTCCAACAACAATTTTCAATACAGAAGTCTTACTGCTATTTCTAAACATCTGCTGATTTTTCTTAGGTCCTCTGTCTAGGGGTATCCTCTTACTCTTGTGGCTCTTTTCAGACTTTCTGTCCCTTTGCACATGCTAATTCTCCTTCTTGGAACATACTTCTATCCCTATGCTTTTGGTGAATGCCAAATGACTGGGCTCAAATGAAATTTCTTTTGTGAAGCCATCCTTCTCTTGAGCTCCCACGGCACTCTTTATAAGCTTCTTTAATAGTGTTTATTACATTGTCTTATTACTGTATGCCTGTCTCTCCCAAAAAAATTTTTTTGTATTCCCCTTTCTACTTTCAGTACTTCATAGGCTTTCGGGTACATGTCAGACACCAAAACACTGTTCATTGGTTGGTGAAGTTATCTGATGTCACATCTGTTAGGGAATCCATCTCTGTCGGCATTATCATTCAGTGATGACTGACCATCTGTAAAGGAGGTAAAGTGGCTAGGCTTCCAGGAATTATGACAAAATAAGCCCTTGACAGGTCTACGACTAGCTGT
The DNA here is from genome assembly GCA_028533885.1 of Nasua narica. Classification (NCBI taxonomy): domain Eukaryota; kingdom Metazoa; phylum Chordata; class Mammalia; order Carnivora; family Procyonidae; genus Nasua; species Nasua narica. Next base: position 14,620,394 of record CM052815.1, read on the forward strand.
GTGATCTAAAGCAAATCGCCTTTCCTGCATAGGCTTCCACTTCCTCAATATAAACTTGAGGGGACCCATGATAACTTCTAAAATTCCTTATACTCTTCAAATCCTACCTCCATAAAAGATTTAGCACTACCACAAAAGCATCACATTTTTACAAGTCTCACCCACCAGTGAAGTAATCTAATGTTCAAATGAATGAAATGATCGTTCTTCCAATTAGCCAGGATAAATCTATACTCGGTCTAGGTGGGGACTCTCCAAAGCTGCAGCTAAAAGCTTCTTTTCAAACTGTCAATTTGTCAAATTACCAAGGTTCCAATTAGCAGTGGCTATTTATTTCTGAGCTATTAGGCTGCTCATTGTATCATGGGCAAAATTAGCTCTTGCGGTCCTTATGCCACTTAATTCTAACAAAGTTCAATTAAAAAAAAAATCTTCTGATCATAAGCTAAATATGTATGTTACTGTAAAAGCAAACACATTATGGATAATATAAAGAAGAAAATTAAAATTACTTAAAATGTCACCTTCCGAAATATGTGCTATCAGCTAACTAATTATGTCAGGATCACGTCTCTTTGGGCTTGTGCACCTGCGTTTGTGTGCACGTGCATGCACACACACAGCTATGTAGATGAATATTTTTACACAAACAGGATCATATTTACTATATTGTATTCTCCCCTTCTCCACTCTTTCCTAAATTTTATCAGATTTCTTCCTCAGGAATACAGGTCTACATCATCATGTTTAGTTAATATTTTATTAAAGTTATTTATCCAGTTTCCTACTAATTAAAATTTGGGCTTTTAGTTATTCTCCCTTTTTAACAATACTGAGATGAGTATTTATAAATTTTTTGATTGCTGTCCAATTATTTTCTTCCTAAAAATAGAACTGGTAAGTTAAAGGGACTGCACTTTTAAATTTATATTTTTTGCCAGCTTTTCTCCAGAATAGCTGAATCAACTTAAATTCCTAACAACAGTCATTGAGTTTCTACACACTCTCAAGGACACAGGAAAAGGGTGAATACATTTTAATCTCTTTGTTAGTCATATAGATTTCTTCTTTTGTGTACTTATAAAAAAGTTTCCTCATTGTCTTACTTTAAATCCATCTGATAGTTTACATCACTATTTTATAAATGGTGTTTTCTAGATGGTGGGACTCTAGTTGATTATCTTCTTGTTTTCTGACTTTTTCTAAAACAAACATCTATTTATTTTTTTTTAACTGCTATCTACCGATCTTGTTAAAATGAAATTTTAGAGTGCTATGTAACATGTATTTTAAACAAAAAACAACTGTAATGACAAATAAGCTAAGTTCTGAGCAATAGTCTTGTAGCTTTTCTTTATATATTCAGAGAAAAAGTTCCTCTCCCATATGTGGGACCAAGAAAAACACTTTAAAAAGTTAACATATTTTGTATTTTCTTGTTCCTTACCTTACTCTCCTCAGATTTTTATCCTTATTTCAAATCTAGTTTATTACCATTTTCAAATGAATGCCCAAAGGACCCTCACCTTTATGACCTCTGTCAGGTGAATACAGGGGCGAGCAAGATGGATTTAGAGGGATGGAACGAGGGAGACAAAAGTCTGCTGCCTGACTTTGCATGCAATTCTTTCTTCAGGATTCAAGTCTAACCATCACGGACCTGCACCTTCCTCCAGATCAAGAATAGTGCAAGCTCACAAATGGAATACCAGTCTAGCCTCGCCTCTTGAAAGGGACTTACATGGGCTCCTGGATATAATTTTCAAAACTTTAATATAGGAGCAGATATTTTACCAGAAATACTATCAGATCAATGAAACACTATCATTATGAACTGTCAGGATTTGGAAATATTTTTGTTAAAGTTGACTTTTTTTGCCATTAGGTACTTGTACAATATGGAATTTTAATAAAAAATTTAAAAACATGCCTCAATTTTGCACCAGAAATCAGGTTATCGAAACTAATATAAACTTTAAACAAACAAAAATACTGAATCTTGGCCATCACATGAATTTTTACAGCCTTATAGTTGTATTTTCTGAAGTTTTACCCTCAGATTATACCTTCTCATTTTCACAGTTCTTGGAAGACAGTTGTAAATGCTTAAGTGCATTTAAAACAATCTGGGTATTTGAAGTATATTATATAGCTGTAACCTAGATTGAACCATGTACAGTGTTGCAGCCAATTTTTTAAACACTATTTATTTATCTATTTATTATTTATTTATTTATTTGTTTAGAGGAAGGGAGGGAGAGCAAGAGAGTGAGCAAGCAAGCAGAAGCGGGAGAGCCAGAGGGAAAGGGAATCTCAAGTTGACTCCATGCTGAGCATGGAGCCTGACACAAGGTTCAATTTCATGACCCTGAGATCATTACCTGAGCCAAAATCAGGGACACTAAACCGACTGAGCCATCCAGGTGCTCCTGTTGCAGCCAATTTTATGATAACATTCATATCACACAATCACCATGTCCTAACTGAAGGCAAGTTAATAACCATTTTCAATACGAACAACAAATGAACACCTTCTTTTAAAAAGTGCTACCAGTCTACACATTCTGATTTGTGTCACCAGGAAACATACAAATAACAAAATGAAGCAAGTAGACAATTTACAACTTTACAAGGAAATGAAATGCTGGATCAGGACTCAAGAGTCATGGATATTTCTCATTTGTATATTTATGATATTATTGTAAACATATACAGAAAAATGTCACTGCAGTTTGAACTATTTTATATTTAACTCAGAAGTGACTCTCATTCCAGCAGCCAAAATTTATCAGAGAGAATAAGGGCCCAACAAAGATGTCCATGTCCTAATCCCAGAACCTGGGACTAGTTAGGATGCATGGGAAAAGTTAATTAAAGTAGCCGATGGAGTTAAGGTGGCTATTCAGGCTACTTTAATTAAGACAGAGAGTATAACCTGATTACCCAGGTGGGCCCACTGTAATCACAAGGGTCCTTAAAAGTGAAATAGGCAGGTGAAAGAGAGACGTGGATAAGAAGAAAGGTAAGACTGGGGCGCCTGGGTGGCTCAGTTGGTTGGGCGACTGCCTTAGGCTCAGGTCATGATCCCGGAGTCCCGGGATCGAGTCCCGCATCGGGCTCCCGGCTCTGCGGGAAGTCTGCTTCTCCCTCTGACCTTCTCCCCTCTCATTCTCAGTCTCTCTCTCTCTAATAAATAAATAAAAATCTAAAAAAAAAAAAAAAAGAAGAAAGGTAAGACAAGGGGGCCAAGAGCCAAGGAATGTGGGTGGCTTCTGGAAACTAGAAACGGTAAGGAAATGGAATCTCCCTTAGAACCTCCTGAAAGAGAGGGAGCATACTGTCCCCTTGATTTTAGCCCAGTGAAACATGGGTTGGACTTCTAACCTACAGAACTGTAAGATGATAGATTTGTGTTGTTTTAAGCCACTATGTGGTAATTTTTAACAGCAGCAAATAGAAAACTAATGCAAGCATCCACTAACTTCTAGGCATAATGCCAGGCTTAATATGATAAATAAAACATGTGTGAGCTTGAAAAATCTTAGATGGATACTATGGACTGAACTGTGTCTCCTCAAAATCATATGTTGAAGCTGTAACCTCCAATATGACAGTAATTGGAGATTGGACCTTTTGAAGGTAATTAGGTTTGGATGAGGTCGTGAGGTTGGGCCTTATGACAAGATTGGTGCCCTTATAAGAGGAGACATTAACGCTAGCCTTCTCTTTCTCTCTGCCATGTGAGAACACAGCAAGAATGCAGCTGGTCTGTCAGTCAGAAAGAGAACTCTCACCAGAACCTGATCACTCTGACCTTGGACTTCCAGACTCCAAAACTGTAAGAAAATAAACTTCTGTTACTTAAATCACTCAGTTTATGGGATTTTGTTATGACAGCCAAACTAAGATTTGTTAATCAAATATTGGAAAAGGGACACTAAAATGAGTGCCAGAAATTGAACCTTAATTTTATCATTACTCAGGTGATGGCAAACTCAAAAGTCAGGAAATTACTTTGCTATTTCATGCTAGAAATCACTGCTGTAAGATACTACTGAATAAAGTTCAACCTGATTATTCATCAAACAGTAGTATTAACATGGGGGGGGGGGGTCAGCTTAACTAATTTCTTTGACTCCAATCCCAACAAGTGTGAAGTAAGCATTAATGACATAGGTTCGATTTTTCTATGAAGATAACCAAACCAAACTGAAGATTCCTTTTTCTTCATACTTCCACGGATGGGCACACACTGTTTTGCTAGGGCAATGGATGGGATAAGGGGTCTTTCACTAGAATCAAATTATATAAACAAACATCTGACATATCCCAAACACTGTTAGGCATTTTCAAACACTCCGGATGCAGTCCTTTAAAAGAAGGATTCCTTTTAATCCTATATCTAAGAGAATTAGATTCCAATATCTAAGAAAATTAAATATGCATTCTTCAAACCAGGAAATTCCACCTCAAAGGCTTCATCTTACAAATATACTCACAGAAGTAGACAAAGACCAATGAATGAGCATGTTCACTCACTGCTGCAATATTGTTTCATAGTAAAAGCCTGGAAACAATCTAAATGGCTATCTTTAGGGAACTGGTTAAATATAGAATAGCCATACAACCAAATACTATGCATTTTTAAGGGTAAAGAGAGTAGTTTTTCATTTCTCACAGATGTCTACCTCTTATTAAGTGAATAATAACTAGTCATGAGACAAAAGGTTTCCAGTTGTGGTTATTAAAAAAATCTGTATGAGGGGCCACCTGGGTGGCTCAATTGGTTAAGTGGCTGCCTTTGGCTCAAGTCAGTATCATGGGGTCCTCCTGGGATTGAGCCCTGCATTGGGTTCCCTGCTTGGCAGAGAGCCTGCTTCTCCCTCTCCCTCTGTAGCTTCCACTGCTTGTGCACACACACACACTCTCTCTCTCTGTCAAATAAATAAATAAAATTTAAAAAAAAAATCTGTATGAGGATTTGCAAATGCATGAGAACTTTTTGGAAGAATACACAAATAATTCTGTGATTACTTCCAGGAAGAAGGGCTGTGAGTGGTTATGAAACTTTCACTTTTCATTTTACATCATAAGTAGCTCAAAAAAAAAGTTTTGAACTATGATCATGTATTTTAGTTTTATTAAAGATTATTTATTTATTTGACAGAGAGAGATCACAAGTAGGCAGAGAGGCAGGCGGGGGCGGGGGGGGGGAGAAGCAGGCTCCCTGCTGAGCAGAGAGCCTGATGTGGGGCTCAATCCCAGGACCCTGAGATCATGACCTGAGCCAAAGGCAGAGGCTTTAACCCACTGAGCCACCCAGGCGCCCCGATAATGTATTTTAGTTTTAAATTCAATCATAAAATTAAAAAATATATTGGTGTTTTATAGATAAAACTATAGAAATACTTTTCTTTATAGTGGTAGTAATGCTTAGCAGTACAGAGAACAAAGCTTGAATGGGATCTGAGCTGAAGTTTTAGACACTGCCACTTCTTACCTTCATGGCTTTGGGGAAGGAGTTTAAACATACTCAGCCTAAATTTCTGTATTTAATAGGAAGATCAATACCCACATCTTACTGGGTCTTTAGGACAATAAAATGAGATATAAATATGAAAACACTTAGTAAAGTGTTCAGTGAAATAGACATAAAATTTTACTCCTATAAAAGTTACCTGTTCTCTTCCCCTAAGCGGCCAGAGCTGGCCTCTGAAAATGGTTCACTCTTCGCTTGACCCAGAAAACCCTACAAAATCATGCAAATCAAGAGGTTCGAATCTTTGTGTTCACTTTAAGAACATACATGAAACTGCCCAGGCCATCAAGGGTATGCTTATCCGAAAAGCCACCAAGTATCAGAAAGAGGTCATTTTGCAGAAACAATGTGTGCCATTCTGTCGCTACAATGGTGGAGGTGGTAGGTGTGCCCAAGGCCAAACAGAGGGGCTGCACACGGGGTCAGTGGCTCAAGAAGAGTGCTGAATTTTTACTGTACATGCTTAAAAATGCAGAGTGTAATGCTGAACTTCAGGAGTTAGATGTAGATTCTCTGGTCATTGAGCAAATCCAGGTGAGCAGGGCTGCCAGGATGCCGCGTAGAACGTGCAGGGCCCATGGTCAGATCAACCCACACATAAGCTCTCCCCGCCACACTGAGATGATCCTTACTGCAAAAGAGCAGATTGTTCCTAAGCCAGAAGAGGAGATGGCGTAGTAGAAAAACATATCCCAGAAGAAACTGAAGAAACAAAAACTTATGGCCTGGGAGTAAATTCTGCATAGAATAAATGCAAATAAAAATAAAAACAGAAAAAAAAAGAGTTTACTTTATCCTAAATTAGAGCAGCTTCCATGTGTGACTATATAAAATGCAAACTCTGTGAAGGCAGGGACTGTATCTTCCTCACAGCTGTATTCCACCTACCTAACACAGAAAGCATTCCAGGATGTGTTTAATGAGCTAGCTAAGTCAGCCAAAAGTAATGGCACACAAAAAGCTCTCAGCAAATTCTTGCCCAAATAAAAAATGCTCCTGACTCCATTTGACCACTTTTGGCAAGTATCATTCTCTTGAGTTTTACTAAAGGTTAACTACCCATCTCAACTCCCCACCAATTAGACTCAAGGTAGAAAGAGCTGCAGGGGGTGGGGGTGCGGTGCGGTGGGGGGTGTGTGTGTGTGTGTGTGTGTGTGTGTGTGTGTGTGCGCGTGCGCACTCTCTCTAGCCAGTCACCTGATTTCAACTTAAATAACTATTAAATAACTAAGTGCCTCACTGGTAAGTGAAGACTGAAGTAAGGTGTTAATGAAAAATACATAAATGAGTTCTTTTCAAAAGTTATACTCATTAAGTAGTTAAATAAGTATGGAAAGCACAATCTGATCTGTCCAGTGTAGATTTCTGGTAGCAGGTATTGAAAACAAATATGTACTTTAACTTATATAAAACTCATGACGGTATAGATTTATTAAAGATTTATTTATTAAAAAGTGCTTTTGTACATGCATATATTAAAGAAATGTCTTAATGTTAAATGATTTACCTATATAGTATTCAATAGTTTTATTTTTATAGTATTCAATAATTTAAATAATGCCACAATCTTCAAGTTCTTTGAGCATATCATCAAAGGTATGTTGAAGAGATAATAAATCTAAATAGCCAATCGGAATTTAGGTTATCTGAACCACCATTTTACAAATCTGGTTTAGAGATACTACATGCTTAGAGAAGTCTTTGTTTGTTTAGACCTTATTTTTAACACGAAGAATGAATGAATTGGCTGACTCCTTTAAAGTAAATGCACTGTGGGTGCCTGGGTGGCTCAGGCCATTAAGCAGCCAACTCTTGATTTCGGCGCAGGTCATGATCTTACAGGTCATAGAATCAAGCCCTAGTTTGGGCTCCATGCTCAGCAGGGAGTCTGCTAGGGATTCTCTCTCTCCCTCTGCCCCAGCCACTGCTTGTACACACACACACAAACATGGACTCATACATATGGGCGCGTGCTCTCTCTCTCTCAAATAAATATTAAAAAAAAAATAAATGCGCTCTGATTTCTCCAGACTTCTAAGATGACGGTGGCCCATCACTGTGCTGATATGCAAGAGCTATTACAAGTGTGGATAACTGGGCACTTGGGTGGCTCAGTCAGTTAAGCATCTGCCTTTGGCTCAGGTCATCATCCCAGCGCCCCTGGGATGGAGTAGCACTTGGGGCTCTCTGCTCAGCGGGGAGGCTGCTTCTCCCTCTCCCTGATGCTCCCCTTGCTTGTGCGCGCTCTCTGATTATCAAATAAATAAATCAATCCTTAAAAAAAAGTCTGAATAACTGCTTGCACACATACATGAAGGCATATTCAATATTTCCCGAGTGTTTATAATGTGTCAGCCACTGTTTTAGGAATGAGGGTTTCCTCAGTGACCATAACAAAGTTCTATGAAAGAGTTAATGTTCTCATAGAAAGATTGGCAATAAAATATATATTACAATAGAATAATAGGTGCTATGAGGAAAAATAAAGCAGAGTAAGAAGACAATGATGGAAGGAGATGTTTGAGATATTGTGGTCAGAAAACAGGTGACATGTGAACAGAGACTTGAAAAAAGAGGGGATGAGCCATGAGGATGTCTGCAGAAGTTTTTCATGCAACAGAAGGAGCAGTAGCAAACAAACTTGGTGCTCTATAGACCACCCCAAAGGCAGGTAGGGCTAAAGCACAGCACACAAGAAGGAAAGTGGTATCTGCAACAGAGAGATGACCAGGGGCCAGGTCGCAGATCTTGCAAGATCCTTACAGGCCATGCTAAAAACTCCCAAGTTTTATTCTTAAAAGTATGGGAAACCACTGAAGGTTTTTTGATGTTCTTTCCTTCTCTTCTTCTACAGCTGTTAAAGGAATCAAAGGACAAGACTTTTGATCTGGGGAGAACAGACTCTATGGTGCAAAAATGGGAGCAAGGAGACTTGTTAGCAGGTTACTGTGCTTAGGTCGAAGAGGAAGATAAAGACAGTTTAGACTAGGGTTGTAGAAATATGGGTGGAAAGACATGGCTTGATGCAGGGGACATTTTGGAACTAAAGTTAACAGGTTATTGATTAGGTATGAGAGTCGAGGAAGATTTTGGACCTCAGCAATTTGGTAACAGTGTGGTGGGATGGGAAATAAAGAGTTCAGTTTAGGACATGATGTATTTGTGGTGTCTATTAGACAGCTAAGCGGAGATGTTGAGTGGGCAACTGGACATGAGTCTGGAGTTTAGGGAGAGACTGCAGATATGATTTGGGAGAATTCTCAGAATATATATATTTTATGCCATGAGACTGCATAAGATCATCTGGTGAGCACATCAGTATATAAGATTCACCAAGAAAAGAGGAATTCAGAAGAAGAGAATGAAAAGTCATGGCCAGGGATACAGAAGAAAGCCAGGAGTGTATGTTCCAGAAGTCATGGAATAAAATAGTACCATAAGGTCTGAGGACAAGTGCTTGCTGGAGAGCTAAGAGGTTGAGAGAGAGAACTGAGAGCAGAGCACCGAATCTGGCAATAAGGCAGGCCCTGGGATATCTTGACAAGAGTCGCAGGGATGAAGGACGGACTGGAGTGGCTGTAAAAGAGATCTATACCAAGAGAGGGAAGAGAGCCCATGAGCACAAACAACTCTCTTGAGGTGCCTGGCGGTAAAGAGCCACCCAACAGAGGAATTCTCCTTGCTTTGGCCACCATGGAGAATCACTGAGATGCAGTTAGGGCTCACGCCCTGCTCCCTACACTCTGGAGTGCAAAGCTGTTCTAATTTTTGACCTGACCTGCTGGCAAGCCTCTTACTTCTCACTGTCAGAGCGCCTTCTGTTCATTTCCACCAATGCTGCTTCTAAACTTGCAACACCTGCTGAACCCCACAGCTGACCCTAATCCCCCCCATAATGCAGCTGCCATTTCTCATCCGTCTTGCCTCTGCCCTGATTTTTTCTTCTTGTTTTTTTTCCCTAGACTCTTTCAATGCCTGAGCAATAAACCTGACCTTTTAGATATATCATCAGTGACAAAGGATGACTTCCTTTGCGTGCACAATCTGACCACAGAAGATAGTCCAAGAGACATCCCCGAAAGTATGGCTCTTCTTATGTGCTTACAGCACCGTTTATGAAGGCCTAATGGCTGACTCACAAGGACTTACTTGGAGTTTTAAAGATCTTCCAGGAGTCTGAGGCCACCTGTAGGCTGGCCTCCAGGATGATTATCACATTAGTGAGTACTGTAACACTTCATTCACACAATGGTAAATTCCTGAATGGCAGCAAGTGGTTCTTACACTTCTTTGTATCATCCATTCAACAGAAAACTACTGCAGCCTAAGGGATTAAGCATGAAAGATGCAGGAGGTGCAGAGAAGATGGATATGGCCTCTCCCTTCGTGGAGCATGTAGTAGTCTAGTAGGGTATTTACATAAGTAAATTGAACAATATGGCATGGTAAATGTCTTTTTGAAGGGAATACAGGATACCATGAAAGCACATAGAAAGAACAGCTTATTCAAACTTGGGTGTTAGAAGCTTCCCTGAAAGTGATGTTTGAGTTGTGAAGAGTAATGAGTTAGATTGGGACATTTCAGGGGAAGAACATATGCAAAGGCCCAGGGGCAAGTGAGAACAAAGCATATCTGGGAGCACTGACAAATGTTAAATATAGCTAAGGTGTGTATGTATGGATTCTGAGATGAGGGTGGGGCCCTCAAGAACAAGCAAAGATAAGGCTAGAGAGAAGGAAGGGCCAGATCACAAGACATGTTAAAGAAGGACCATATCCTGAGATATGCACCAAACTAACTGTTCAAGGTAGTTTTTCCTTGGGGAGTGAGAATGCGGAGAGGTGGGAGGACTTCACTTTATTACTTTAAGTATTCCCATAACGTTAAGCATTTATTTTAACAATGCCACACATTACTTCTGTAATTCAAATTTGTAATTAAACAAAACAACAAAGGTTTTAAAAGTAGTCTAATTGCACTGAGGAGAATGGATTGGAAGCAGGACTAGAATAGGGCCAGGGAGAGCAATTAGGAAGCTGTGGCAAGAATCAGGTGGCCCGAATTAGAGTGACAGTAGTGGCTATGGCAAGAATATGTAATTAGAAAGTAAAATGGAAAGATCTTGGTAAGGAATAAGGGAGACAACTAAATTTCTGACTTGGGCAAATGGGTAGATGGTGGATGGTGGGATCTTCCATTCAATTTGGGAAAACAGGGCATGATATAGGTGTAGGTAGGGTAAAAATGAGTTTAGATTTGGTCATATTAAGCTTGAAGTACCTAGAGGACATTCACATGGAATTAAAAGTTTATAGAGGTCCTGAAGAAAAAAAATGTGAGTTATAGGAAGAAACGTGACTATTCTCTGCATATATACGGTAATTTAAGTCCTGAGAAAAGATGAGATTGCCCAGGTATATGTAAAAAGTAAAAAGAGAAGGCTGGAACAGAATTTAGAGGTAGAGCAATATATAAAATTGAATTTCTCAGAATGATCTGTGACCCATCTATATCATAATCTCCCGAGGGGTTTGATAAAAATGTAGAATTCTTGGCTCTGTCACCAACCTACTGAATCAGGCACTTTAGTGGCCTGGGAATCTGTATTTTAAGCAAGCACCCCAGATTATTTTTGTGCAAAGTAAAGTCTGAGAACTGCTGATCTAAAAGTTGAATGGAGGAAGAAGAGTCAGGGAAAAGAAAAAAGGTTAAGAAGGACTTGTGCTCTACTCTTAAGGAAAAATGAGAATTTCATATCACAGTAGCCACTGGAAAAGTGCATATTCATCAAAGCACAGTGGGCTGGTGAAAAATAAGCAGTCAATAATTATTTGTTCAATAAATAACTGGAAAAAGTATTTAAACTTATAATTTACCTCTGTATATTTATAAGCTCCTATTAACTACTGTAAGTATAAACAAAGTTAACACCTGGGTGATTTATAAGAAAAAAAATAATAGTGGGAAGTCTAAAAAAAGGATTGAATGAGAATCGTTTTGATGCCAACGTCTAGGACAAATTGCATAGGTTTAGCAAGTTAGTGAATAAACCACCATGACCTCTCAGGTCCAAGTAAATCCCTCAAGTGTATAAACATAGAAACAACACTTTATGACAAAAAGATGGGCTCAGTTTTGAAAAGCACTGAGAGGAAGCTGTCAGCTTCATAGTATCATCTGGATGCCCTCTCCCAGATGAAGCAGTTACTTAATATCAGACCCAAATTAAACCACTCCTTCACTTATAAGCTATTAAAGACAGAGAGATAACGATTTAGCCTGTGTGTCCAACTAAATCTGATAACTCTTGCTCAAATCACAGTTGCTGAACTGCCTATCAAACACTTCCTATGCCAAGGTTGCTAGGCTCCAGAGCATCCGTTTTGTTAGAAACCTCATTTGTTCTAAGCAGTTAAAAGGCTCTGTACTCTCGACACATTTGCTTGAGAGAAGGCAAAATGATTAAATAACCCCAAATTAATTCACACCTATTTCTGATCCTCTCCGACCCACTCCCAACTTAAAAGTCACCACAAAATATTCTGCAGAGGTAAAGCAAACTGGACGAGAGAAGACGTTTACTTCATTATTCCCATTTTTCCTTTTCCTTTTCTTTCTCTTCTTTCACTGGTAAGTACTATGAAAGGGGGGAAAAGCACTTCAATCTTACTGAGTACAAGGTGCTCGCCTGCATGCTACCACAGAGTTTTACTAATTGCTATTACTAACTGCCACTCATTACTTGTGTGATTTTGGGCGACTTTCTCTTCTGGTTGTACTACATACCCTTTAAGAATTGTTTCCAAATCTAAAGTTCTATGGTTCTAAGATTAGAGAATAGGGAAACAGTAGCCAAGAAAACAAATATTATGTTATGACAGAGTTGATAACGATTATACTCTTTATTTATTTCAAGTTTTAGACCCCCACTTATGAAGAGACAGACTAGCCCGAGGCGATGAACCCAGGGCTACAAGCACTAATTTTGAGGGGCGCCTGGGTAGCTCAGTTGTTAAGCGTCTGCCTTCGGCTCAGGTCATGATCCCAGGTTCCTGGGATCAAGCCCCACATCGGGTTCCCTCCTTGGCAGGAAGCCTGCTTCTCCCTCTCTGACTCCCCCTGCTTGTGTTCCCTCTCTTGCTGTGTCTCGCTCTGTCAAATAAATAAAATCTTTTAAAAAAATAGATTATTTATTTGACAGAGAGAGATCACAAGTAGGCAGCAGACAGGCAGAGAGAGAAAGGAAGCAGGCTCCCTGCTGAGCAGAGAGCCGGATTGATTCGGGGTCACCATCGATTCATCTGTTAGCTGGTAATTTAGAACATGGAACATTTTTTTCCACAGAAATGATGTGATACATAACGGTCAGCCTCTTAGGCTAATTCACAAAAGTTCATTTCACCTTCCATTCAAGTGACTCTCCAGACGGTTTTAGTAAAAATAGAAAATAAATGTTACCGTATTAGTAATAAAGAAAAAAAGAGAAAAAGGGAACGAAAAAAAACCCACAAAATTTATCTTAAACTCTATTCTTCACAATGAAGTCAACCAGATGATCCACCGACCCGATTACATGCAGATCCTCCAGTATCCAGATTATAATAGCTCACCACTTAAGTCCATGGACCCCAAGGATCCTGGCTTTATTTAAGGTACAGAGAGCATGAGGGGATCAGAGGTATGCCAAACCCCAAAGCTGGGAGAAAAGCATAAAGTTGAAGAGAAGAGGAGCACCTTTTCTCAGCTGTCCCCACTCCAGTGGGACAGGAACTTGGAGACTGGAGCATCTCTTCACATCCCGGTTCCAGAATTCCCTGGACAGTGCTCAGGGGAGCTCAGTGGCAGCTCAGTATACATGGAACCTAAAAACATGTTTCCCAGCTCTGGGAGGGATTGTGGAAAAGAAAAATTCCCTGAGCTGCCATGGCTACTGCTCACTACTTGCTATGGGCAGAAGCAACCACAGCTCTGACAGTGAGGAGGCTGCCTGGAGGAATGGCTGCTTCCTGCTCTGACTGAAGCCCTATTTCAACCCCCTTACAGATCTAGGTCTTCCGACACATTTCCATGTTCACAAGTCTGCAGTCCGTAACTTGTGGGTGCCTATCTTTATCATTCGTTAAGGCCGGAAATAGAAAAACCAAACGAATGTTCCCTTCTCCTGGGAAGAACTGCTTAATGTACTTAAAACTTTATAGTGATGTTAACTATCCCTGTGTTAAGTCTGTATTTTGGGCAATTCAGATTTTTAATTTATAAGTACTTCTCCAAGTTCACTATGGAAAATAATTACCTATTATATCTAATTTGGACAGGTTTAAATATCAGGCAAAGGTATTTGCCACTCTGTTATTCTAAGACTGCCATTTCAGTTTGCCCTTAGTCTCTCCCTGATATTATATCACTTTAAAACTAAAATCATCCTTCTGTTTTCATTCAGATATAATAACCAAAAACAAGTAGCAAGGCTTCTGGTATGTCAGTTATCATTTATATATATACAATATACCTTTTATATATATCTCCTATATATATATACATATAGCTTTTAATTGTTTCTGAACATATGACTAGATCTGCAGTATACCCAAATCCATATACTAAAGGGATCTTTCAATTCTTTAATAGACATGTAAAAATGTGATAATTAATCACAATCAAAACTGAGGTTTGGATCCTGCCTGCATTCAATTACTGCCAGGAAGGGCAGCATGAGTAATGTATGCACAACTATCAGACTGGCACTCAGAAACTGATCATGTATTCAGCTCTCTACTTTATAAGTGTTGCTTCTCCCTCAGATTAAATCCAACTTTCCTTCCTGGCCTCTTCTTGTTTTGTTTTTGTTTTTTTAAATTTAATTTTATTTATTTGAGGGAGAGAGAGAGTGCACACGTGGGGGTGGGGGAGGTGGGTGGGGTGGGCAGAGGGAGATGAATAAGTGACTTCATGCTAAGCTCAGAGGTCATGACCTGAGCCAAAAACAAGAGTGGGTTGCTTAACCTACTAAACCACCCAGGCAACCCCCCCCAGCCTCTTCTTGTTACGCTGTAGACACCAACTTTATTTCCTCTGATATAAAATTTTGTGGTTCTCTGAACTTAACATTGTAAACGCTATGTAGCAAAGTATTGGAAAATTTCACTGAAAAGATAATTGTTGAAAGTTTGTAGTAAAGAAATCTTTCTTTCCTAGCTTTAAACCTAACTACTTACTGCAGGGGTGACTTGGCAGATTTCCAAAAGATTTTTCAGATTTCTCCCTTTCTGAGGCAAGTTACTAGTAATCCCTACCTTTACCCCACTCAAACATAAGTATCCAATGTGCAAAAAGAATTAATTTGTTTTTGGTTTTGTTTTGTTTTTCAAACAAATTAGGTTCTGCTTTCCCATTGCAATGTTCAGCAAATAATACATTTCCACAAGCTTTCACTTTTCAGATGGGCTACTTCCTAGGCTGAGTGGCAGGACACCAAAATGGGAAGGAGAAGTCAATGTCATAGTGTATAAATAGCTGTGGCCAAAAACAATATTACAGAAGAGCCAATAGGAGAAGGGCTCCCCAAATTGCAGCAAGAGTGACTTAGTTCCATGTATCCCTTCATGAGGGCCTCAGGGAAAACCATCATCAGGAAACAAAAGAAAGGGGGTGGGGGGAAGCAGCCAGGACTCACATATGATTTCTAACCTTTTGTTAAGGAAAGAACTAGCAGTGTTTTCTAGAGTTTCTGAAATATATACGTATCCTTTAAATCTCAAATGGTATGGCCATGAAGAGGAAATTTCTTCTAATGTAAGTAAGGTGTATAGAAAATGCCATTCAATAAGAACCCGATCCCTTTTCTCACATATACTGAAAACCACTCACCAATACCAACCCGATTTTTAAACTGTTCAACTCACTCATACTTGAGGTAAAACTTGCCATCACGTGAACTTCACTTAGACAAAAGTAAACCTTGCATTATGCTCCTATCATCAATCATTACACACAACCCAAAGGTCCATAATTTCATACAATAATGACTAATACACTTGAGATCAGTGAGCTAAACTGCATGGGGCACACAATTCACTTCCTAAATGTTTGCTGTACTTTTCAGGATTGCTCTCAAGTGTTGGAAGTCATTAAGTTTACCAAGATTCTGTAGCAGAGCACACACACGTACTGTTTAGGGATCAGCAGCATTCACAAAATGTAGGCAATCATAAAGTTATGTAAGAAAAGCAATTTTTCCTCTGAGCAATTAGTTCGGGCATACAAGAATCCAGGAAATTGCACATCCTCCTTGCGGGGCTGGGTCACAGGAACTAGGTAAAGAAACAATGCAAAGTACACCGGGAAACGAGGGCAGTTACAGCTGAAAAGAGGCAGGCAACGCCACCAGAGGCATCTTCAAGCATTCCTTCGGAAGGAAAGTGTATGTTGTCTCTCAAGAGCCGCTGTCGACCTGGGTAACCGTACAAGCTGAAACCACCAGAGCCCGATACGAATTCCAGCTTGTGGAAGAGGAGACTGGGGGAGGCAGTGTTAGATGACCCACTGCCTAAGGGTGCCGAAGCTGTCACTGCCGTGGGACTCGCGCACACCCCGGCGCTGCCACCTGCTTTCTACTTCTTTGGGGAGGGCTGGTGACGCTTGGTGGGCCCGAGAGGAACAGAGGCAAGGATAATGAATCTGCGGTTTCTAAAGCCCAAGCACAACAAAATGTCCCCAGAGCCCGACCCCCCCACGGCCGGGCGACTCTTCCCACGCTGCACGCTGCCCCAGGGGTGGAAGGCTAAGAACTTGCAAGAGGCTGAGGCGAGGGCCAGAGAACAAATGGGGAAGGGGCGACGCCGGGTCTGAGTACTGGGATCGCTCGGGCCGCGGCGCCGAGACCGTGGGAAGGTAGGCTGGGGGCGGGACCGCGCGGAGCCAAACAGCCTGGGGCCGGACCTGGGTATCCCCCGGGGCGAGGGCGGGCGCGGGCGGAGAGGGACGCCCTGGCCGCTACCTGCTGCTGGATCTTCCCGTCCTCCGTGACGACCCAGTGCGTGGTGGCGAAGGCCCCTCGAGCCGCCACACTCAGCAAGGCGGAAAGGCTGAGGAGCCAGCCTGGGCCGGAGCAAGGCGGCAGCTCGCACCGGCCGCGGACCCCTACTGCCGCCGCCATCTTGCCCCCCCGGCCCGGCTGCTCACACCGGAAGCGGAAGCTGGCCCCCACCGCCCGCCATCTTGAGGAGGTCGGCGCTGGAGGAGGTGGAGCCCCGGAGGCGCTGCCCGCTGACAACCGGCTTTCTCTGCCTCGGTTTAGGCGGTGGGGACAGCCGGGTTTGGCTTCAGGTCGGAGACCGCTTTTTTGTTATTGTTTTCCTGTAGACAATTCGATCTCGAAGCGTGGGAACCAGAGGGAGATAAAAGTAGTGTTCTAGGTGGAGCCTGAGCGGAAATGAGAGGACTCTGTGTATGTGTATATATTTGCATATATATGTATTTAATAAAACCTTGGTTTTCATTTTATTTCATTTTTATTTCTGGTTGTGTCATATGGTTGTAAAAAGATATGCTCTTGAAACACTTAAGGGAAGAGATGGATTCTCTTTTATTCTTCAAGCCTCGCAGTAGTGGAAGCTTCAGAGTTGGGCGGGTTGTCCGTCTCGGGCAGCGCTGTCCAGGGGAAGTATGTGAGACTCGAGCCACAGAGGAAATGTTTTAAAAGACAGTGAAATAACGCATTTGAGTTAGCCCATTATATACAATACAGTATTAGTTCAATATAAAATCTGTACAAGTTACTGAGCTATTTTATTTTTAGTACTCTTTTAGACTTCCAACTCGCCTAAATTCAGACTGGCTGGATTTCGGGACTTCAGAGCAACATGTGGCTAGTGGCTACCTTCCTGGGCAGCACAGGTCTAGGCTAGAGGTCTAGATCAGGAGACCAATAGCATTGGCATCATCTGGCAGTTTATTAGAAATGCACATTCTTGGCTCTTTTACCCTTCCCCACCAGATTCTGCCTTTCAGCAAGAGTCCTAGGTGACTGGTATGTACATTAAGAAGCACTTCTCTCTAGTGAACCGACGTGTAGGTAGGCCAAGTGACTAGCCTGGCTTCTGGTAAGATACGTTTTTTAGATATTTCATGGCTGCCCTCTGGCTTTGTGTGTTATTCTGTGTTTAGGTTCATTATGCTTTTGGTTTTCCTTTTGGGAAGAGGAGGATGAGAATTTTGCCTGATGGCCTTCCTACGCTGGCATATTGCCAGAAAACAAAAATAATTGCCAAGTGTTTAAACGTCTCTTCCTACTATGGAAGGAACGACCACAGCATTGGTTTTTAGTTCCTTTTGAAAGTAGCTTTTCTTAGAGGATTGAAATAATGAACATTTATATCTCTAAAAATGTGTGACTTACCCACTTGTTTGCCTAGTATTCTGCTAGACGAAGGGTATGGAAATCCGACTACTGAGCAATGTGCAATTTACTGGAATCTTGACAGGTTAACAATTGAAATATGGGATAGTTGGGGTGCATAAGGGCACATGTGTAGAAGAGAGAGCCTTTCAACCAACCAGGTGAAAGGCTTCAAGCAAAGGTGCTGATTCAAGCAGAATAAGCAATACATGCGAAAAGGTGAAAACAGAGTCAGGTTGTAAGGGGTTCTTGTATGTCATACCAGAGTTTAAACATAGACAATAGGAAGTGTTCCAAAATTTTGAAATAGAGAAGTGGCGAGTGAGTCTCCCTATTCTCAGGGTTTTATTTTAAGGTATAGACATCAATCTTATCTTCTTACCTGTATATCAAGTTGCTAAGTAATGGCAGTCACCATCATCTAACATTTGTTAAGTGTTTTAATATATACTGGCACTGTACACATCTAGTAATCTTTGCTGACTTACCAGGAATAGACTCATTAAATAATTTGGCCAATATCATATAGCTAATAAGTGACAGACCTCAAATTTGGACTCAGATCTACCAGACTCTAGAACTTGAGCATGGCAGAAGGATGGTGAGGAATTTGACAGAAGCCCCACCATCACCTATTTTGGCCATCAGCAATTTCTTTGACACTCATAAGTTAACCTCTAAAGGGGCGGAATCATAGCTTCTGTAGCTTTAATGTACCATAGGCCTCTACTTTCTCTAGACGATAACCCCTGTTAACCTTGGGGGTCCTGTAGTTTTCTGTTGTTAGGTAATAAATTACCATAAACTTAGCAGTTTAACACATATCTACAATCTGTTTTCATGGGTCAAGAGTCCGGCGTGGCATGGCTGTGTTCTCAGTGTCTCACATGGATGATATAAGGCTGCTTTCTTCTCCAGGGTTTGGGGGGCCTCTTTCAAATTCTTGACAGAATTCAGTCCTTTGCCACTGTAGTCACTTTTCTTGCTGGCTGCTGACTGTGGCCATTCTCAATTCCACCTACCATTCCTTGCTACCTTGGCCTTCCCAACATGGCAATTAATCCTTCAAAGGAAGTGGGTAAAATCTCCCCTGCTTGAGTCTCTGACCTCCTTCATTTCTGATTGCTTGGCCCAGATTCAAAGGGCTCATGTGATTAGATAAGGTCTGTCTGAATAATCTCTCTTGACTAACCCAAAATCAACTAATTTGGGTTGATTTATAATGTCGGTGGACATTTGGGTTGCTACCATATCTTGGCTATTGTAAATGATACTTCAATAGACATGACAATGCAATACATCTTTTCAAAGTAATGTTTTTATTTTCTTTGGGTAATTACCCAATAGTGGAATTACTGGATATTTCTATTTTTAATTTTTTGAGGAGCTTCCCTGCATGGCTGCACCAATTTACATTCCCACCAACAGTGCGTAAGGGTTCCTTTTGCTCTATATCCTTGTCAGCACCTGTTATCTGTCTTTTTGATTCTAGTCTTCTGACGGGTGTAAGGTGATTCTCACCGTGATTTTGATTTACATTTCCCTGCTGATTAGTGATGTCCAGCATCTTTTTATGTGTCGATCATCAGCATGTCTTTTTTGTTTGTTTGTTTTGTTAGAGAGAGTGCACAAGCAGGGGGAACAGCAGAGGGAGAAGTAGGCTCCCTGCTGAGCAAGGGGACTCAATTCCAGGAGACTTGATCCTAGGACTCTGGGATCATGACCTGAGCCGAAGGTAGCTGATCAACCGACAGAGCCACCCAGGCGTCCCGATTTTTTGTTTTGTTTTGTTTTGTTTCTAAATGTCTATTCAGGTCCTCTGCCCGCTTTTTTAAAAAAAGGGTTTATTTATTTGAGAGAGAGTATGTGTGCAAGTGCTGGGGGGAAGAGCAGAGGGAGAGGGTGAGGGAAAGCCGACTCTGCCAAGAGCGGAGCTCAGTGCAGGGCTCCATTCCACAACCCTGAGATTCTGACCTGAGCGGAAACCAAGAGTCGCACTCAACTGACTGAGCCACCCAGGCCTCCCTCTCTGCCCATTTTAAAATCCGATTATTTGTTGTTTATTTTTTGGTGTTAAGTTATTTATATATTTTGGCTATTAATGCCTTAGCAGATATATCATTTGCAAATATCTTTTCTCATTCAGTAGGCTGCCTTTCATTTGGTTGATGGTTTCCTTAGCTGTGCAAAAGGTTTTTGTTATTTATTTTTTGTTTTTTGTTTTTGTTTTGTTTAGTCTCAATACTTTATTTTTGCTTTATTTTCCTTGCTTTAGGAGACATAGCTAGAAAAATGTTGCTAAGGCCTGTGTCCAAGAGATTACTGCTTATATTTTCTTCTAGGAATTTTGTAGTTTCAGGTCTCACATTTAGGCCTTTAATCCATTCTGACTTTGTTTCTGTGTATGCTGTAAGAAAATGGTCCTGTTTCAGTCTTTTGCATGTAGCTGTCTATTTTCTCCAGCACCATTTATTGAAGAGACCATCTTTTCCCTATTGTATATTCTTGCCTCTCTGTTGCAGATTAATTGACTAGATAAGCATGGGATTATTTCTGGGATCTCTATTCTATTCCATTGGCCTATATGTCTATTTTTGTGCCAGCATCATACTGTTTTAATTACTACAGCTTTGTAATATATCTTGAAATTTGGGGTGACACTTCCAGCTTTGTTCTTTCTTAAGATTGCTTTGGCTTTATGAGGTCTTTTATGGTTCTGTACAAATTTTAGTATTATTTTAGCTCTGTGAAGAAGATTGTTGGTGTTTTGATAGGGATTGCATTGAATCTGTAGATTGCCTTGGGTAGTACATTTTAATAGTATTTGGTCTTCTGGTCCATGAGCATGGGATGTCAGTTTCTATCTGTTTATATCACCTTAAATTTCTTTCATCGGTGTTTCATAGTTTTCAGAGTATAGGTCTTTCACTTCCTTGATTAAGTTTATTCTTAGGTATTTTTTTTAAAGATTTATTTATTTATTTATTCGAGAGAGAGAGCACTAGAGGGAGAGGAAGCACAAGTGGGGGGAAGAGGGAGAAGCAGGCTCCCCGCTGAGCAGGGAACCTAACAGGGCTCCATCCCAGGACCCTGTGATCATGATCTGAGCTGAAGGCAGATGCTTAACTGACTGAGCCACTCAGGCGCCCTTATTCTTAGGTATTTTATTCTTTCTGGAGTAATTATAAATGGAATTGTTTTCTAAATTTCTCTTCCTGCTACTTCATTATTAGCATATAGAAACACAATTTCTATGTATCCTGCAACTTCACTGAAATAATTTTTTTACTTATAATAGTTTTTTGGTGGAGTCTTTGGGGTTTTCTATGTATAGCATCATGTCATCTGCAAATAGTGGACAATTTAACTTGTTCTTTTCTGATTTGGATGCCATTTATTTTTTTCTTGTCTGATTGCTGTGACTAGGACTTCCAGTACTACGTTGAATAAAAGTGTTAAGAGTGGATATCCTTGTCTTGTTTCTGACCTAAAGAGGAAACATTCTAGGTTTTTCACCATTGAGTATGATGTTAACTGGGTTTTTCATAATATGGCCTTTATTATGTTGAGGTGTATTCCCCTCTAAATCCACTTTGGTGATTGTGAGAGTTTTTATCATGAACAGATGTTAAATTCTGTCAAAATTTTCTGTTTTTATTGAGATAATCATATAATTTTTATCCTTTGTTCTGTCAGTATGGCGTATCACATTGATTGGTTTGCAAATATTGAACTATCCTTGCATCCCTGGAATAAATCCCATTTGATCGTGGTGAATGATCCTTTTATTTTTTATTTTTATTTTTTTAAAGACTTTATTTATTTGACAGAGACACAGTGAGAGAGGGACCACAAGTGCGGGGAGTGGGAGAGGGAGAAGCAGGCTCCCCGCCAAGCAGGGAGCCTGACGCTGGGCTCGATCCCAGAACCCCAGGATCATGACCCAAGCCGAAGGCAGATGCCTAACAACTGAGCCACCCAGGTGCCCTGTGAATGATCCTTTTAATATATTGTCGAATGCAGCTTGCTAATGTTTTGTTGAGAATTTTGTTCTTCTGGTAGTTAGATTTGTTTTGGTAGTACCTAATAAACTATTGAGTAATTCTTTTTTTCAATTAGTTATACATTGTTAGCTTCTGATGGCAGGAAGCATTTTCTATACAAATATACTTTTTATCTTCCAGAAGGCTTGGTTAGTTTGACTTTTATTACTATCTCTATAAAGTATAGAATTTTTTTTTTTAAAGATTTTATTTATTTATTTATTAGGAAAGAGAGAGAGTGAGAGAGAGCAGGTCAAAGTGAGAAGCGGACTCCCCATGGAGCTGGGAGCCCGATGTGGGACTCGATCCCGGGACTCCGGGATCATGACCTGAGCCGAAGGCAGCTGCCCAACCAACTGCGCCACCCAGGGGCCCTAAAGTATAGAATTTTTAAAGCTAGGAATTGGACAGTGATAAAACAGACTTTCTGGATTGTCTCCTCCTTTGGGCATT
Organism: Nasua narica; assembly: GCA_028533885.1. Classification (NCBI taxonomy): domain Eukaryota; kingdom Metazoa; phylum Chordata; class Mammalia; order Carnivora; family Procyonidae; genus Nasua; species Nasua narica. The sequence continues at coordinate 14,642,827 of CM052815.1, forward strand.
TTATCTGAAAATTGCAGAGAATCTCCATACTGTTTATTTCTTAGAGAAAATGCAAGATACAAATATACCTGGGAGAGTTAACATTCTGTTTTAAATTCTGTTAATTGATTATCTTTGCTTCATGGTAAACCAACTTAAATTTTAGTGGCTTAAATGTTTAATTTTAAAACATGATTTATTATCTTTCATAGTTTGTTGGCTGTATTCAGCTAGGTGGTTTTCCTGCTGTTGGCTTGGGTCACTTATAGGGCTGCGTTCAGCAGGGATCTCAGCTGGGGCTGGAATGTCGTGAAATGGCTCCACATACATCTAGTACGTTTGCTGGAGTGGCTGAAATGACTAGGGGTGGCTGTGCTCTCAGGGCAGTTATCGAGGCTTCTTACATGGTAGAAGCTGCCAGGCTCCTTGAGGGCTAGCCCTGGAACTGGCAGTGTCACTTCTGCATTCTACTGGTCAAAGAAGGGAATAAGGATAGCTAAGATTCAAAGGGAAAAGGAAATCGATTCATCATCACAAGTGAAGCAACCATGTTTAAACAGAAATGGAAGAAATAACTGGCAGCCTACTCTGCGTATAGTTAATTCCTTTAGAGAGATTTTTGAATCGACAGATGTTGATAAGGTGGATAAGAAAGGAGGCTAGTTATGGCTGGAAGGGCTGTAGAGGTCTGTCTCCCCAATAGCTGTGTACAAAGTGGGTAGGATTTTCAAAGAGGAGACAGAGGATACCTAAATATAGTAATTTCATTTAGAAATAGTTTGCCAAATAGTCTGAAGCATGAGGACTACTATGGATGAGACCCAGTCCAGTGAGCCCAAGATTCCAGTTCATAGTGACACTAGGGCTGCTCTGAGGGTAGCATGATGGTCAGCCTCAAAAGAATTTTCCTGATACAGACTTACCAGACATTAATTTATTGAAGCCTTGCAGCTGTTACTATATTTGGGGAGGACAGTTTTGTTTGGGGAGTAATTTTATTGTGACTCTTCATTCTGTAAGAAACTAACGGTCATACCTACTCCCATCCCCAGCTTTTACTCCCACATACACTCAGGTTATCAGTATCCTCATTTTATGATGAATCCAAATTCATTCTATTAAAATCTTTTTTGAGTTTGTGCTTTTTGACCTCATCATCTTATAGCAAGCTGAATTTCAGTTTTTCCTCATAGGAATACCATTTCCTTATTTTTCTGTTTGCTCTTCTCTGTTCCTTTTCTACTTAATACCAACTGGAGCTGTATGTGGTATTTCATCTGTCTAAGGCCTTGTCTCAGATTTTGTTTGTAGTATCAACTCTTTATGACCAGAATTTAATGGGATTTTATTTGTGATTGCATTAGTTTTAGGGAGTACAACTTCTAGGAATGAATTTACGATTTCTTTGGTTTTTGATAGATTGTTTCATTAGTCTGAATTTTAGTTTCCATCACACTTATTAGACTTGAATCTCATTTGCTGTTTTCCACCAGCCCAGAACTGCTTTCTTTCTTCCTATGGTTTCTAACATGGAGAGATCATGTGCTAAGGAAGCACACAAGTGGATGGTCCTGTACCCAACTTGGTTTAAAAGGCTTCCCAGGGAGAGTTGAAATCTAATGTGATCTGAACGATGAATCCTAAGTTAGCTGGATGAATGGGGGTGGAGAGCAGGGGTAACAATGATTTTCTGGACAGAAAACATGCCTCAGTATCAGAGAGCACAGTGCCCCCTGAGTTATTGAAATTAGTTCCTTATCAAAGATGAGGAATTTAGGAGCCCAGGGGTTGAAAGTAGGAATCTAAAAGCTTTGGGATAGCCCCCAGTCCCCTTTGTTTTGTTTTAGCACAGCCTGGTGCTCTTAAAGCCAAGTGTTGTGCAGGTTTTGTTGCCTCCATCTCAAATGCTTTTACCTGACATCTTCACTTAGGCTAGCTCCAAATCATCATCCAGGTCTCAGCTCAGGTTAATTCTTTAGACTTTTCCTGACTGTTCTTTCTATGCTAAGTCACATCAGAAATGCATGTGTTTTCATACTACTAATCTCTGAAATCAGCTTATCAGGCCTGCATAATAAAATGTGAGCTACCAAGAGTTTGCCTCTGTTGTTCACCACTATATTCCCAGAGTCTGAAATACTGCCTTTTTTTTTTTTACAGTGTATTTTTTTTATTTTTTTTTATTATTTTTTTTCTCCCCAAATTTGTTTATTTTAATTTTTCAGTGTTACAAGATTGATTGTTCATGCACCACACCCAGTGCTCCATGCAGTACGTGCCCCTCTCGATACCCACCACCAGGCTC
>CM052815.1:14645610-14751221 GCA_028533885.1 Nasua narica
CTCCACATCCTCTCCAGCATTTGTTGTTTACTGTCTTGTTGATTTTGGCCATTCTAACTGGCGTAAGGTGATATCTCAGTGTGGTTTTGATTTGAATCTCTCTGATGGCTAAAGATGATGAACATTTTTTCATGTGTCTGCCTTTTTAATTGAAAACTTACTATGTACCAAACACTGTTTTAGGTAGTTGCAATTATCAGGGAGTAAAATACAAAAATCCTTACCTTTGTGGCATTTTGGCCACATTACATTTTATCAGGGAGAAACAGACTAAACAACGTACAAGTAAACTATATAGTATGCTAGAAGTTGGCAAATGCTCTAGGGAACACGTGGTAGGGTAAAGGGATTTGGCATCTTGGCAGGATAGAAAGGGGTATTGCGGTATTTAGTTTTCCTTGAGACAGTAAGCTTTGAAGATTTGAAGGAGATGGAGATGGAGTTAGACAAGAGATATAAGAGAAGAGTGGCTGGAAGGAACAGCTAGTGCAAACCCCCTAAGGCAGGAGTGTCTTTGCCTAGCCTGCATGAAGCTAGCTGACTGGGGCAGAGCGATGGAGAGGAAGGATAGCAGCTGAGGTCAGGGATGGAAAGCCATGGCAATGTTTTTGATTTATACGCTGAAATGAGCCACTGAACAGCTTTAAGTAGGAGTGGATCTCTGCTGTCATGTTTAGAACAGGCTATAAAAGAGTCAAGTGTAACAGCAGGGAGATCCATTAGAAGGCTGTTATGAAACTCCAGGCAAGAAATGATGGACATAGAAATTTGACAGTCCTCAGCATATAGGTGGTATTAAAGCTATAGGCCTGGATGTGATCACCAGGGGAATGCAGTCATCTCATTCTGTTCCATTTAAATTTTGGCTTTAGAACACTCCTAACCATTCTAGGAGCTACTTCAGGAAGACTTTTAATAAAGGCTGGTAGTTAAATTAAGAAGTTCCGACTTGCTTTACATATTAACTTGAAGATGGAAATTATTTCTAACGGTTTGGCAAGTATGTATCTGATGTTTTGCTTCAATAAAAATAACCAAATCATTTTTTCAGAAGAGTATATTAACTTTAATTTTTTTAATCTTTTTTTAAATTTGAGTATATTAATTTTTAAAAATAAATCTCCAAAAATGAAAATTAAAGATAACTTGCCCATCTTTATATTTTCATGGTCTAACACGCTGTTTGGCACAACAGAAACAGTCAATAATATTTAAGAGATCCCTTAAGTTATCATAATCATAACACATCAAGACACAAAACAAAATTACAAAAGGAAATTTATTTCAAAAGCATAAGGGAACATTTATATTTGAACAAGGTGATAACAGGTGTCTTGCAAAAGAAAAAAAAAATTCATGGCATGAAGTTCTTCTTTCAAATTTTTGAAGCAAAAATAACCTAAGATGTGCACTATTGCCTTTGGAAAGGTAAGGGGAACAATGAGGTGGTAAAGGAAGGAACACAGTCAACTCCGTATCAAACTTGAGAAAGTAAAGTCACTTCTGCTCAGCTTTTTTACAAATATGCTTTAAAAAAGAAAAAGAGGAAAAGTTACACTTAATGTTCAAATTTATATAACTGTAGTCCCAATACAGTTTCTGTACTTGAAATGGCTTTAGGCCACCAGCTGATGCCTCTGAGGTCCAGACTCTCTGGTCACAGTTTTCAAATGGCAATTCCATGTTCCTATGTCTGTTCAGATTCCAAGGGAGCTTAGGTTCAGCTCATAGTCTTTTGGAATGTTTTAGAGATTATTGCCACCACTCCATAGTCAAGCTGACCGATTTCTTTTGCTCACTTGTATCATTCTAGTCTTTAAAAAATATTTTTCTGATATACATGTGCAGTAATTCTAACAAAGGGGTTTTGTTTTTTCCCCAATGTAGAGGTAACAGTAATGTAGACACCTGCATTAGAATCACAAACTATTCCTCGAAAAATATGTCAAACTACTAGAAAATGTCATTCAGGCATTGAATTTGAATAGCAAACTTGGGGAGGGAAGATTAACTGTGGAACAAAAATATATGAAACATTCAAATGCAGAGCAAAGGGCCTATGCTACTAAAAATGCCCATGACATTAAACACTCCACAACCCCCCCGTCTGTTGTTTTAACCTAAAGATTCTATTAGCTAACTTATACAATAATTTTGATTAATAACCTGAGAAGTTAAAATCTTGAAAGTGGCAAAAGCAAACTGAGAGAGCATCCCTTGCTTATTGGTACACCATGTTTTCAAGTCACTTTTCCTGGGTTGCCCTGGTTATTAAATCCCCAAATTCTAAATTATTCTAGCTCATCCTGTAGAAACCTATATGTACATCAGATTCAATATTTTGGCTGTATTTCTCCAGCAGGGATCTCCAAATTTATCTTTGAAAATGCAGCCTTTGTTTTAGTTTTAAATAACAATAATCATGTAAGTGCAACGGACTCAAAATCCCTCACTACTGGGAGGAAAACCTAGGTTAACAAGTTAATAATGGATTCAGCCTCAAAAAGGATCATCACCGTGTCAAAGACTACCCGTTCCAGGAATTTTAAAAAAATGATTTATGTTGTGTAGTCAAGTTTCACAGCATGCATGTATATATATATACACACATACATATGCTTATGTATGCATGTATATTATACATACACATTTCTATTCAAATAGTAAGATCCCATAGTCAAAAGTTTACATCACAACATATGGAGAAGAGTTAAGTAAGCAGTGCAAAGCAATTTACTTCCTCCTAAAAATGTAATGTCATTTCTACATTTTTAAGAAAGCTGGTAAGTATTTTGCTTTTGTAACACTAGGTAGGAAATGCCTAGCAGCTTTATTAAAATTAATAATGAAAATAAAATGTTAAGATTGACCATTACTCTTCTCCATATATTGGGGGGGAAAAGAAGACAGAGGGTAGAGGAAATCAGTAACCTTTCAACTGATCATCTTTACCAGTTATCAGAAATAGACTGAATTTCATTACATTTTAGACTTGAATAGTTTTCAATAACAAATTACCAAGATGTTTAAAAGTAAAAGATTCACAATATGAAGTCTGAATAATGATGATATTGCAAAAACAAGTCAAGATTGTGGACAAAGCATCCAAAAATATCACTGTGGTTTTTACCTTGGACACAACCATGGTCTGTTACAAAAGTAGATCATACATACAAAGGTATAAAGAACATTAAGTTTTTAGCTGAAGGCAGCAGTCCTTTTAAAGGGACATCCCCGGCAATCCAATGAGTAGTAGAATTTTAAGTATTATTAAGCTCATGACAATGCTGAAGAATGCGATGTCTTATTCAGTAGAGTCTTCCTCGACTACGATTTCCTCGTGCTCCCCAACCTCGGCCACCTCTACTTCCCCTGAAGGCTCCTCTCTGCTCTACGAAAAAGCGAACAAGGGTTTAGGTCTTGCTCAGGACCTCATGGTATAGCAAACACAGAAGTATAACTAGTAGCTTTGAGTGTGTAGCAGTAGGCTCTATAAAAGCAGCAATGGCATTCTGTTAGTCTATAAATTCAATCTGTACATAAAACCAGGGCAATATATATACTAAAGCACATACAGTAAGGTGTCAAATATATTCAGAGTAGGTACTCAATTAAATGTATCCCACTAACAAGGTATTTCAAGGTGAAAATGTTATAACTACATTTCTTCGTTCTTTATTTTGATGGCTATCACTACTAAAGATAATTAAACTATAAAAATTTCTATACTTGATACGGAATTAACAAAAAAGCCACTCGCCTTCAAAAGCTAGTGCCCTGAATGCAAAATATGTTAAATTATCATTGATCAATTTTGAAAAATTAAGCTAGACTGAAAAGCATACCTTTCAAATGCAATGAATAGGCCATCTGTTTTGGTCACAATATTTCAAGCACCTGGACTCACAAAAATGCAGGTATATAAATGCCAACAGCTTTTCTCACTGCTTTATCAGCTACGTGAGCTGCTCAGAGTACTGCCAAAAAGGTGATTCTGTACACAGTGTTTAGATTACTGATGTAAATTAAGTACATCTTTTGCTGAAAAATCAAGCCACTTGTGTCATACAGTAGAATGAGTCTTTGATTCATTCACTGGTTACTCTCTTTTATAGCTGCAAAGAAATAGTCCTTTAAGGAGTCTTTCCAGTGAAGAAAACTGACTGACGTTTTCAGCCAGGTTGGACTTTTCATCATACATAAATAAGTTAAGAGCCTCAAACTTCTGATTCCAGAGATCAAATCTCTTCATTGAACTTTTAAACTTCCTCATTGCAGCAATCTTGTTAGGAGCAATAAAAACCACCTGGCGTTACTGTTTTGGATCCATAATGTTGAATACTTGAAAAATTCATATTAAGTCCATACTGCAAGCCTTTTTTTGCCATTACGGCTAGAACTTTATTTGGGTTATGTTTTTATGTTTTTTTTCCCCCCAGCAACCATGAGTTAGAAAACTAACTTGACCTTTCCCCAACTTAGCCAATATTTATCTGTTTAATAGAATAGGATTTGATTCAAAGTCCTCTTTCATGTCATGGCACATTTTTCTAATTTGATCCGTTTGAAAGCCATTTAAATGACATCACCATGTTTATTACTCTTTGAACATATTCAGAAAACCAAAGGTGGTCTAAGGGTAAGATCCTCCCAGTAATTCTGCAGTGACTGCAACAGGGAGTGTAGCAACCCTTCTGAAGGCTGTAACTCTTGCATTTTTGACTGTTCAAGACTTGGCCTCATCTATGCAGATGCCAGCACATTTCCCCCGTCCTGTACTCATTATAAAACCTTCATTTTTCAGTTAAAACACATTTAACAAATTTGACATCTTTTTTTTTTTAACAAATTAACATCTTCATAGGTATCAATATTACCTATAAGCTAACTGTTTACCAAAATACACTCTTTCTATTCTTTTTCCTTTTTTTTTTTTTTTAAAGATTTTATTTATTCCTTTGAGACAGAGAGAGAGAGAAAGAGAGAGAGCACAAGCTAGGGGGAAGGCTAGAGGCAGAGGGACAAGCAGGCTCCCTGCTGAGCAGGGAGCCCAATTCAAGGCTCAATCCCAGTACCCTGGGATCATGACCTGAACGAAGGCAGACACTTAACCAATTCAGCCACCCAGGCACCCCTCAACTGTTCAGCTGTATCAATGAGTATATTACATATACTGTATGAAGATATTGTTTGATATGGTTATCTTTTCTATACTGGCTATTTCTTTTTGCTCTGCAATGGATGCACCCCATTTATACAGTTCAGGGAGCCTCCAAATTTTCTTTTTTTGAAGGGCTCCATCCTGAGGGACCATTCTGCACTTTAGGATCTTTTCAGTGGTTTCAAGCTTATGTTACTAACTTGAAAAACCACTGCTCCCAGTTAAATCTAAAAAGGTAAAAAATGAAGGACACAAGTCACAACATATAGCATGTTTAGTATTTCTGGGTTACTGGGCAATTCTGTATGCAGGAGGGAAAACTAAACATGAGTAGGTATTTGTAAATACTTTGATTGAAAATGCACCAGGAGGCTGAACTGAGTTTATATATATATATATATATATATATATATATATTATGAAGCAAATAAAAGACCTTGGTTAGTAAAGTGATAAAGTGATAAACTTGGATAAGGAAAAAAGTCTATATGTCTATATAAGCCTGCCTGGACTCAAAAAACAATCACAAATTCTGGTTCCTCTTCTGATGAATAAGTTCCAGCCTATGAAATTGACACAGTCTATTTCTTTCACTGTAATAAGACAGTATATTAATACTACCTGATTCTCTAATAACCACAGAGTCAACTTCTTAACCCCCTAGCATACGTGACCTTTTTTTAAAAAAAAATCCAACCAATTTTTGGAAATATAAAACAAAATGTGAGCTTGACTGACAAAAGTAGAATTACAATGATTTTGCCAAATGTGGTTAAGAAAATTTATCTACTAAGTGACATTAAAACACAAAACATGTTCTCCTCTCCAATTTGAGGCAACACTGACATCCCAGAAAAAAAAAAAAGCAACGTGCTTCTTTCTTCTGGACACACTGTCAGTTCCCTAAGGAAAAGACACAAAAAGATGGAAAAAAACAATGTAGATAGGTCTTCCAAATCTCATCTGTAGTATCAACAACTGTTTTCAACTGAGTGGGTGAAAGAAAGCCAAGAAAACTCTTGAAATTGCTACTGTGAAAATACCTATAACCTGTTAACATTCAACTCAAAAATGTAAAATGCTAGCAAAAATTTTGCTGCTACTTTCCAATAAAAAGAGTCATGTAGTTTGCTTTGTAATTCTGTTTATGACTAGCACCCCAATGACAAGGTTCACCCCTTTAGGAATATTAAAGTGCTGTTATATCAGACCCAAAAAATAATTAACAGGAAAGCTTGTTCTGCCCTTGTTACTTTAAGGACTATAAACAACTATAGTTATAAGGGACTCAGATTTTTTTCTACTGACAGTGAAAAACAATCACAATCTAAGGCTTTGCATTTTTCACATCTCTTTTCCACATGCATTATGTCTGATTATTATCTGATTCTCACCATCAGGCAGCCAATGAGTTTCATAGGGCAGAATCCTCATGGAAACTCAAGATTAATTCACTTGCCCAAATGACAACGAATACAATTCTCTATGTATTGCCATTGCTCTCCATTACTTTTCATTCAAGAAAAATGAAGATAGTATTTGAGATAACAGTTGGATTTTAAGAATAATTCTCATAGACACATTAAATCATACAAGTGATAGAAAACAATCTTTGTTGCAATGAGGTAGCAGAATTCTTTCAATTTTCAAAATGTTTTCACAAATACTGTTTTTTTCCCCCTTATTTGAAATTTTTAAGAGCTCTGTGTTATCCCTATTTTTCAAGTAAGAAAAGAGGCTAAGAAATGCACATTTACATAATAAGTAAAAGTTCCGTTATCTTTCCTACGCTAATTTGCCTCCAAGTCTGACTGGAATAGAAGGGTCATTTCACAATCTAAAAACTGCCTTTCTACAATGTTTGCTCCGATATTAAAGGAATCTAGCTATTATCTCACCCTTCAAATGATTATAGACAGTATGTTTCAGAATGTGTTTTAAGAATAATTACTAAAGAATTAATTCTGACCAGTGAATAAGACAAGTCATAAGCATTTTTGGTTTCAAATATTGTTTTTTTTTTTAAAGATCTTATTTATTTGTTTGACAGAGAAAGACACAGCGAGAGAGGGAACACAAGCAGGGGGAGTGGGAGAGGGAGAAGCAGACTTTCCTCTGAGCAGGGAGCCTGATGTGGGGCTCAATCCCAGGACCATGACCCCCCCCCTTTTTTTTTTGGCTTTAGCATCTGGCCTTTATTGGTTGCTTGTTTTCTCAAAACCAGCATTTAAAAAGTCACCTGAGGTGGTAGCTTAAGTCACCGGTGGAGGTGGGGGCAGGCCAGTGGTCAGTCGGGAGGAGGGCACCAACGTGGTATGACGGGTCCTTCACATGTAGTACCAGGCCAGGAGGCCGGCCCCCAGGACCACATCAGCGGCCAGAATGAACTGCAGGCTGGGCTTACTCAGCACAGCCAGGGCTGTTCGGAAGGGGCAGTTGCTGCCCTCCAGGGCACCTCTGTCTGGTTTAGTAGCATAGCAGGGGCATTTGCGCACATCTCCTTTCCCATCGTGCACGGGGAGCCCATCTTCCCTAGCCAATAAGGCAGACGCTTAACAACTGAGCCACCCAGATGCCCCTAAGCTTTGTCTTCTTAAGATTAAGGAGCTGATTTAGTGATAGTTCATCCTTTCTTCTTTGAAAAAGTCCATCATACTGTAAGTCAAATGAAACAAACTTCACTTCATCATAGCACTGGGAGAGAATGGACTAGTGGGAAGCTCTCCTGGCACCAACAGCTAACGCTGACAGGGAGACTGCACTCTGGGCAGTGGAGAGAGACTGCAATGGGACACAACTTCCTTGCCAGATGATACTTTTAACATCTGACTCCACTTCTAGGACTTCTCCTTTTGAAATAGTTAAGAAGATGGAAGACAAGCAGGAGGCAGATAAGGTCCAAGGAGATTACTGATATCATCACACCTGCCAGAAGCTATAACTACTCCTGAGGGAGAATGCACAAAATGTCTTGCCTTGAAGTTACAGCAGGGAAAACCAGGAATGGACGGTTCAGGCCAAATTCCTTTGTTTTGTTCCTTCCTCTGAATACAAGAGGCATATTTTTCTTTTCTAAGTATTGCATGCTCAATTCAGTGAGCCCACAAGGGTTAGAAAGGAATCGGGTAACTTGTTTCCCCAATAGCTCTAGTTTCCCAAGCTAACTCAGAAGTCAGTGGAAAGAGGTATTATATATGTTACGATACATAATTAATAAATAATATCAAGTAAAACACAATTTCTGCCTAATTTCTTATATTGCTTGTACCCAAACGGAAACGCTCACCATAATTAAAGTTGCTCAAATTGCTGCTATATTTCCCACTGGGAGGATTATATATCTGCCTGGCATCCCTTTTTGGTCCAGCTGGAGATTTCTTGGGTGGTGAACCAGAAGTTGTATCTTCATTGGCTCTCTTTTGCCTATAATGGTAAGAAGAGTGGCAACCAAAAAATTCTATTACCAGAGGCCATTAGAACACTTGTAATTTAGCATATCCTAAATTTAATGTCACGATTATCTCACCCTGCAAATGATTATAGACAGTATATGTTTCAGAATGTGTTTTAAGAATAATTACTGAAGCATTAATTCTGACCAGTAAATAGGACCAGTCATAAGCATTTTTGGTTTCAAGTATTATCAAGTTTGTCTTTTTTTTTTAAGATCTTATTTATTTGACAGAGACAAAAGACATCCTAAAGATGATAGTTACATCAGAAGAAAGGAAATAATGTTCTGAGGTCATCAAATTAACTGTGCCTTAGTTATGCACACAATGCCAGAGGGTATTTACAAGGTTTGAAAATAATCTGGAATATGTGGCTACAAAATTGTAAGGGCAAATGACTTAAGTTTGTAAAATCTGTCAAAAGTCTAGTTATGCCATAGAAGTACAGACAAGCCTGAAAATTCCAGGGTTGTACTGTACCTATTTATTTGATAAATACTGCAATTAGACTTTATATTTTAAGTCATGCTTCTAATACTCATATGTTAACATCTTATTAAGATTACTTAACTGGTAAGGTACCCTTTTGTATAGTAAATATAACATCCGAATTCAGATTTTTGTATTTATAAATCATAAATATTAGAACACTTAAATCTCTTTTAAATATATCTTACCCAATTTCAACCTTTTGTACAGGTTTCCAGGATAATGTTACTGTGCTTTTATAAGAAGGAGGAATGTGGAAGAGATCCTAAAAAGACAAAAGAAGACAAGATTTTTAATATATCTGGTGGTATGGAGAATGGTGGTGAGGGTAAGAAACATGGAGACATCTTAAAGTTTAGGAGAGAGTAAGAGCTAATCTATCCTTCTTGTTCACCTAAAAAAAAGTTGCAAGAGAAAAAATAAACATGATTTTGTTTACAATTATACCTATTACCCTTCATTAATGTCATTTTGTATGTATCACTTCAGAAACCGTAGCTAAGTTTTTTTTTCCATTTTATTTATTTATTTGAGGGAGAGAGAGAGACAGAGTGCGTGTAAGCTCCAGCACGAGGTGGAGGGCAAAGAGAGAGGGAGCAGACCCTAACTCGCTGAGCAGGAAACCTGATGTGAGGCTTGACCCCAGGACCCTGGGATCATGACCTGAGCCAAAGGCAGAATACTTAACCGAATGAGCCACCCAGGTGTCCCTAGCTAAATTTTTTCTAAATGATGATCATTTACAATTCCAGGATAAATTTTATCAATTGTAATAAAACGAAGTCTTAAATAAATATTTCTTTTGCACAGATGAAGTCACTGAGGTGCTTTAAGGGAAAAAGAATGGTGCAAGTTACATTTGCTTTTGCAGATTTTTAAGTGGTTCAAAATTAGAACAAAATTAGAAAACTAAAGGCCTGGCTAATCATATTTTTCTTCTCCTTAAATATCTATAAATTACCAATAAAGGGAAAACCCACAAGATTTAAATATCAAGTTACTAGTATGTGGTAATGCAAATGTTTGCTGAATTTAAATGTTAAAGTAATCCAGAACTGAAATAATCTAACCTCATGATATCCTCAAAACTTGGATGGATTTCTAAACATATTTATTCTTAGTTTTTTACCTAACATTTCTTTTCAGCTTTAATTCTGATTTTTAAAAAAGATTTTATATATCTATTTGAGACAGAAAGAGTGAGCAGGAGGGATGTGGGGAGAGAATCTGAAGCAGACTCCACGCTGAGTGCAGAGCCGAAAATGGGGCTCAGTCCCATGACTGTAAGATCATGACCTGAGCTGAAACCAAGTCAGTCACCCAACCAACTGAGACACTAAGGCAGCCCGCTCTGATTTTTATATATAGGTAAAATTTGACTAAACTGTTCTTTCCACAGTTAAACATATTGATAAAAATCACCTACTATATGAAACTTAAGCCTACTGTGCCACATAAATGCAGGGAATTAGCGGTAACGTCCTTTGGATCAAAAATGCTTGAGGTTAAAAAAAAAATGCTTGAGGTTTCTAACTGGACTCATTTAACATATAATGTTATTAAAGAAAGGAATTTTACTCTAGGAGAAAATGAATGGTGGCTGAATCTATTTGTGTTAATCATTTCATCATATATGTTTGTTAATCATATTATATAAACTAATACAATAATATGTATAAGTTATTTCTCAAAAAAATCTCACATTTTGATATATGGATTCACTGTTTGAAATTATTATTTTTAAGGTTTGAAATAAGTGGTGGCTAAAATTATGGAAAGAGCCTAAATGTTCATCAATCAAGGAATGGGTAAAGAAAATGTGGTGTGTGTTTGTGAGTGCATGTTTATACCTCTGTGTGTGTGTAAGAATATTACTCAGCCATCAAAAAGAATGAAATCTTGCCATTTGTAACAGTGTGGATGGAACAGAAGTGTATTATGCTAAGTAAAATAAGTCAGACAAAGAATTATCTGTGGAATTTAAGAAACAAAACAGATGATCACAGGGGAAGGGAAAGAGAAATGAAATAAGATAAAAACAGAAGGAAGCAACCATAAGAGACTCTATAGTTAAGACAACAGAAGGTTGTTGGAGGGGGGATGGGTTAAACAGGTGATGGGTATTAAAGAAGGCACTTGTTGGGATGAGTACTAGGTGTTATATGTAAGTGATGAGTCACTAAATTCTACTCCTGAAACCACTACTACGCTTACGGTTAACTGACTTGAATTTCAATTAAAAAATAAATAAAAGGAGTAAAATTATAAAAATTTTCTTAGGAGAAGGGAGTACTCGTATCTTTTCCCTTTCCATGATACTCATTCCTTAATGTCTCACTGTTGTTTTCTCTGAAAAGTTTCCCTCTCTTCTGATAAAAAGGAATGATTCCATGTGATTTTTTCCCAGGTTAGTGTTTGGGTATACCAACAGTCCTAATTTTGTTATTGTCAGGCTTTGTGCTCTAGATGTTACAAAAATCATTACTTTTTCTACCTGGCTACCATACTGTTGACTTATAGAAACAGATGACGGTTACTTTGTTGTGATTTTTTTTCCCCCTCAAACTGTCTTTTGTTTAGATTAATGTTTACTTGGGGACGGCAAAGAGAACTGAAGGGTATTTATGGTTTAATAGTAAGGTACATCTTAGCCTATAGTACAGAAAGCTCTAAATTTATTACATAGACAAGTTACCAGAAAAGACTATAGGGGAATATTTCAAGGGTCACACAGGCTTGTTCATCCTTAATGTAAGCAAAGCAGGGTTTTACTGACCATCTGAAAGGACCCAACAGACCACCAGAATTTAAGTCAGTGAAATTTCTGAGTCTAAATGTGTTTGTTCCAATGGTTTGGGTCAGAGAAAATCTGCATGCCTCCCTTTGCTTGTAGTATTTTCTGCAATTACTTTTAAATAAATAAAACAATGTATGACTTATGATAGCTACAGAAATGGCACTTGGTAATATAAAAAGCATAAAGCCGTAAAAGGCCAAATGTCTGGAATACAATGGTATCTCCCCTTTAACAGTATCTAAAGACACATGGATAACCTCTTGCACAAACTTTCTAGCTAGCTGGAAGGACTGGGTAAGAAAGGAATACTTACCTTGATTAAAACATTAATATTATTTGTTATTTTCAGTGCAACAACTTTAATCTTGTTCTGCAAAAGGAAAACAAAAAGTACCAATAACTTTTTTGATGCATATCCCATTCCCATATAGAACTGGAGTAATTACACCTCTCTTTCAGAATCATTTCTGCTCATTCCCACTTCCTGACCTAACCAGTGTAGAGATGGCAAAGAAAGCAAATAATCTTTATGTTCCCTTGACAGGTTAGAATATTAAAGTGTTATCTACTATTTATCTGAAAAAAATGAGTGAAAGACTGGTCGTATGTACATAGGAGTTGTTTTAAAAGTCATCAGCTTAAGTTACAGGAAGACATAATGAAAACTTAAAATATTTCATTAGGATTGTGATGAAGATTGATCAAAATAGGAGAGATCAAAGAAATCAAAAAATCCCAACACAAACACACACATATAGTTTGGTTTAGAATTGGCAATTTAATCTTTTTTTCAACGTAAATTGGTATTTTTCCAAAAGGCAAAAATTAAAATATCACAATGTCAATCAATTATTTCAACAAAATGTGCTAATGAGACCCTAGTGGTATATATCTAAGTTTGGTAACACTGTTCACAAACTTGGAAATATTCTAAATATTTCAACAAGGATAAAAATATAACTTAGCAAATAACTAGGCAGACAATCTTCTAACATCATATTGTATCTTTAACATAGACTTGTATTACCAGTTCAAATGAAGTCAAATGTTACATTTCACCATATGAATTGAGCCTGAATTTGTACTACATGCTGGCTATTATAAAAAATTTCCTTACAAGATGTGACCCAGTATTCTTACCTCTTCTGTTTTTAAGGCCTCGCCTGTTTTACCCTGCAAAGCCAAGCGAAGTTGTCGGATATAAACCTGCAGTCCCCGTGCAAAGTACTGCAGCCTAAATAAGGAAATATTGGTTAGTTAGCAAATCACCACTTCAGCTTTGTTTTTAAATTCAGAGAATCTTCTACTGTAGCTAAAAGTTCTTAATGAATAAAGGTCATTTTTTTGAGGAACTTTTTTATTATCAATATATGATCCCGAGAGATACATAAATAAATAAACGAAACAAAAAGTTTTCCTTTCCCAAAAATGGGAATAAATCCACTCTCACCCTGGCAAGGGTAAGATTTCTAACACTGTGCTTGTTATGTTAACCTGTAAGGTGTAGTCAGAGTGAACCATTCGGGAGCCATAGATCAGAATCAGAGGGCCTGGGTCCTTCTCTTTCAATGGCCAAATGAAGGTCAAGTGACCTTAGACAAATCACTTAACCTCTACGTATTTATCTGCTAACAAGGGACAGTGTTTGATCATTAAGGTCTAGTTAAAAATAAAATTGCTGATCTGAGAATTTATTATAAACTCATATAAATCTCAAAGGGTTCAAAGAAATACCGTTTTCAAGTTTGTTCCTAGATAATGTGTGAAGAAAGGCAGTATATAGCCCCATCCTATTGACTTCTAGAACTCTGCGTAATAACCTGGCATCATTTTTTAATTTTTGCAGGAATTTCTTAACTTGTTGCTTCTGATTAAATGTTTCACCAAGTATTAAACCACTGCCTTACCAAAGAATAGAAGACAGTAACAGATTACACAGCGGCCAAGCATTTCAACGTTTAAGATGTGAAGTTGTTAATAAAACATTTCAATACAAAGTGTGTTCATGAAAACAACTTATGACTTCTCCAGTGCTGTTCCCCTAGAACACTTTAAGACCTTAACATTAGCAGCTCCAATTTACAGAGGACCCATTATGTGCCAGGCACTGTGCTCAAAGCTTTCTATTCACTGTCTGATTCTCACAACTCTGAGGCAGCTGCTGTTACCATATAAAGTCACTGCTGAGGAAAATCAAGGGGTTAGAGAGGTTGGGAAACTGTTCAAGATCATAAAGCAAGTGAGAAGAGTGAGTCTGTTTTTGGAAAAGTTCTCTCCCCCACATCGGTTTGTTATGCCACAAGTTTATATACATTCCTGTTTTGTGGATCTTTCATTTTGTCCCATCAGGTAAGGCAGGGTGGAGAGACAGCTCTTGTAAAAGGAAAAGAAAACCAAGGGAGTATATCAAGATAGCCATCATCTTTGCCAAGGATTGGACCACTTCAATCATACATCACCTAATTTTAAAATCCTTCAGTTTTTCTGCATTCAGTTTGGCTGTTAAGAAATCTGGAAGTTTTCGCCCCAACTGGTGAAAGCTGTACAACAAACATTCCACATAGCTGAATTGCAGCTTGGGTTCTTCATTACCAGCATTCTCCCCATTTTCTGCTTCTTCTGGAGGAAGAGGCATGTACTCCTAAGAGATGAAAATATGGAGATATTTGCAATCTGCCGTAAATGCTCTAATTACAAACAGTGAAGTAAATACAGGGCAGGCTTTTAAAGCATGAAGCACTAAAAACTACCCAAATCAGAAATTTAGGTAAGATATCCCTTTTACCTGTTGGATCGATGACCCAGCCTGTCAACTCCTCCATACTGACCTATGTTGTAGCTGCTGCTGGCACCACCACCGCCACTACTATTACTGACAGCGAAGTAGCTAGTAACATTTATTAGATACACTTATAAAATGAAGGAACTGAAATTCCGAAACTTAGGTAATTTTTCCATGGTGAAAAAGTCAGTGATGAAGAATCAGGGTTCAATCTTGGTTTGCCACCAAAAGCTGATGCTTTTAACCACTTTATTATGCTAATTCCAAGTCTTTTCTGAACATTTTCCCACGCTGTTTGACTCTATTTACATTCCAAGTACTGCCAAAGGCATTCAATATGAGTATTATCACACCCTGGGGAAGGTGTACAGGTCTGGAAGGGCTCCAGATGTTGGATGACTCAATTCATACTAAAGGTCTAATGCTTATCACTCACTGTGTCAGTTATACAAGTGCCTACATCCAACAAGAAAATATTTGGTGATGCTGATAATGATTTTATCAGATGGCCTATTTTCTCCACAATTATGAGTTAAGTGATTTTATTTCCTGGCTGCTCGAGCTACTTGGCCTTGGGCGCCAACCTTGGATGGCGACCTGGAGCAAATGTGAAAAATATTTTGATAAAGGAATAGAAGAAAAACCTACTATAAAAATTCTGTATTATTTTTTATGCAAACCATCAACAGAAGAAATGCTAAAGATTTTCTTTTTAAAGTAGACAACATGTGGCCTGAACAAAAAAACACTTGCTAGAATTATCTATTAATTTGAATTTCTAAAGTTGATTCTCTAGAAATTACACCACACTATTAGACTCTGGGATTACATACTATGCTATAAGAAAAGAAAAAATTCTTACCAATAACTTGTCAAATAGTTTCCTTAAATTTGTTTCTAGCTTTTCCATGTCACCACAAAATGAACTCATCTCTGCCAATAGTTTCAATACCTAAAACAAACAATTCACTGTTATTACTATTTTTTTTTTTGAATAGGCAAGGGCTGTAAAATAAGAATGATTCTAGATAACATTTTAAGGCTGCTTTCTGCTACAGCTTAATACTGTACTATGAAAAGACACTTAGGAAGAAATCGTAACAGCAAATAATTATTTACTAACATTTAGAATGGGCTTCATTTGCTATTAAATTTAGCCTCTGGACACTAATTCAAAGTATTCATAGTTGCTACTATTTTTTTTTTAAGATTTTATCTATTTATTTATTTATTAGAGAAAGAGAGTGAGAAAGAGCATGAGAAGGGAAAAGGTCCGAGTGAGAAACGGACTCCCCGTGGAGCCGGGAGCCTGATGTGGGACTCGATCTTGGGTCTCCAGGATCATGACCTGAGCCGAAGGCAGTTGTCCAACCGAGCTACCCAGGTGCCCAGTTGCTACTATTCTTGAGGTCCAACTCTCCTTTACTCAATCCCAGTCTAATAAGCCAAACCCAGGACATCTGAAGCAAATGACAGCATCAGTACACAGCGGTACTCTTCTCTATCCCAAAAACCTATGAGGGAAATGGCATATACGTTTCGGCTCAATTCAACAATCATTATTAAATGCCTTTCAGAATCAGGCTTTGCACTAGATTCTAGGAATACAGAGATGAATCAGTTAAATGTGGAGAGATAAACAAATATAACAAGTGCTATGAAAAAAATATGTATGTACATTACAGCTGAGATACAAAGGAGAGAGTCGTCAATTATATTGGAGAAAGGATAAAGGATATTTTGTATTAACCCAGTTTAAATCTGGCTCTATCAATTACGGACAGAGATAGGAACAGTCATGAATTAAACCTTATTTAGAAGTATTAAGGCTACAAAGAGAGAGAGTATTACAAACACTATATGCAGTGCTTTCCCGCTGCAGCAAACTTTCATTAAATTAATAAAGCATGTGATTAATCCTGGGACAGATTACTAGCTAGCCATCACACCTTTACTCTCTTAGAAATCAGATCTCTATGTTATTTATGTTAAAATATGAGAATATCTCTTTAGACTAAAAGCAGATGTTTTTCTCTTACCTCCAACTGTATATCAAGACCCTCCACTGGGGTAGTCAAGGAACTAAGGTTAGGGAGAACTTGCTCACAGAAGTAAGTCACAAACCTTGTGGAATGCACATTTTTCTGTAAAAATCCAAAGAACAATGAGTGTCAAAAAAAAAGGAGGGGAAAAAAAAAGGAGGGGAATATTCTTTCAAGTATAATAGAATGTCATTCGATAAATGCTGAGCATGACATCAAGTACTGTGGCTATAAATACAATACAGTGCGTATCCCAGAAATAACCTTGATAGATAATATACACTTTGTTGCAAAGTAAACTGGAGCATTTGGACTTCTATAAATTTTTTTTAAGATTTTATTTATTTATTTGACAGAGAGAGAGATCACAAGTAGGCAGAGAGGCAGGCAGAGAGAGAGGGGGAAGCAGGCTCCCCGCTGAGCAGAGAGCCCGATGTGGGGCTTGATCTCATGACCCTGAGACGACGACCTGAGCCAAAGGGAGAGGCTTCAACCCACTGAGCCACTCAGGCGCCCCTCTACAAATTTTCAAACTCTTCCTCAAATCTCATGTCAAATTTCTGGGGATATCTTAGGGCTGAATTTTGCACATTTTTCAAAAGGGGTGAGTCCTTTATACGGTGTTTTTCAAACTATTCTCTGCACATCTAAGACGACTCATGACCAGAGAAATCACAAAGCCATAGGAAAAGAGCATATTTACCTAAAACAACAATCTGCTAGAAAATTTAAGGAAAAAAAGCTAAATTACTGAACCAAGTGGTTTAAAACCTCAGCCAAAACCATCAAGTATGATGCAAAATTTTCTAGACTTTAAAAAAAAATCTCTAAGGAAGATTTTAAAAAGAAATTTCTTGCTGCTTTGGGCTCTGGCCAACCCCACCAAGGCCTCCATAAAGCAAATATTCACGCCACTATGTTACTATTTTATGCAAAAGTTTGAGGAGAATGCTTAAATGAGTATCTATAGAATATTAGCTTCAATAGAGTAATCAAAATAGCAACTAGGTAAAACAAAGAGCTCACAGAGAAGAGGGGTACCGCCTGCCGAGTGCATTGTAAGAGCCTGTCCACGCAGTCGGGGTCCGAAGGATTGAAAGTTTGTTCCAGGTCGGCCTGTTCAGCCACCAGTTCTACGAGCTGCTGCCTTCCACTCACTGTCTGCAAGCTTTTTAACCCAGAGAGTATCTTCATGAACAGGACAAATTCTTCACCAGTCACATCTTCTAGGACCTAGAAAGAGACAATTCAGAATTGGAGGATTGTTATCACTCCAGTGAGAAAGAAAGAATAATACTGAAACAGTGTAACAAATTTAATTCCCTTATTAAAGTCAGATTGCTATTAATAGTTCTGAAATGCTGATGAGAGGATAACTTCTGGCCTCAGTCAATTTAGCTTCAGAGTACACCATGCATTCTCAGTGGGGCGCTATATGGTCTCCAAAGATGCAAAACATGGTTCTTGTGAAATTTACTTTTTTTATGTATAGAGTACCTATACACAAAGAGTGCATAAATAGATACAGTATGTCTGTGGCATTAAAATTTCATAGGAAAAGAGCTAAGAAAAAATAGTCTAAAAAGGTTCTTTGAGGGGGGGGTGGTAAGAGCCAAAAAAAAAAAAAAAAAAAGAATTCTATAGCTGACTGTCAAATCAGATTCAGTTTCCTATATTTAAAAGCAGCTTGGGGTGCCTGCCTGGCTCAGTCAGTAGAGTATGCAACTCTTGATCTTGGGGTTGTAAATTCAAGCCCCATGTTAGGTATAGAGATTACTTAAAAAAATATAACTTTAAAAATAAATAAAAGCAACAATAGATTATTTAATTAATTCACATTAATTAGGCAATTGTTTTTTTTTAATATTTTATTTATTCATTTAACAGAGAGAGAACACAAGCAGGCAGAGAGGCAGGCAGAGGCAGAAAGAGGCGCAGGCTCCCTGCGGAGCAAGGAGCCCGATGCGGGACTCAATCCCAAGACGCTGGGATCATGACCTGAGCCAAAGGCAGCTGCTCAACCAACTGAGCCACCCAGGCGTCCCTTAATTAGGCAATTGTATACAAAATAGGAGACCATACAAGTCCACGTGAGTAGGTCTAAGCCTTTCTATTCACTGATCGAAGAAACAAGCAATCATGACATACTCCACCAGGTTACTAGTTGGAGCGTAAGTAAAATATGTTGATACTCTCAGCTGGAGAGCTGCTCCTTTCACTTTCACTGAAAAAATCTCATCAGTAAGCAAGGGAGTGGTGCTGTTAGTGCAATTCTGAAATTTCCTGAACATATATATAATAGCAATGATCTTCAAACTTTGGCACTTTATGAGTGAAAAGTTAGCTGTGACAAACCTTGTGAATCTTAGCATCTCTAACTATGCTAGATGCTAGAAGCACAGATAAGCATGGTCTCCTGAGCTTATAGTGATATCGGGTAAGATAAAAAAAAAAAAAAAGATGCATTTTAATGCGTTTCCTTGTCATTTTGAAATGATCCAGAATACTATAATGAAAATATCCTAAAACTGGGGAGAAGAGTGGAAATTAGGTAAAATCTCCTGAAGGAAATGATTTGTACAGAATACTGAAGAATACATAAATTTTGAGGATAACAACGCAAAGATTTAAATGTGGTCACATCCCTTTAAATTAACATGCTAATTCATCATTACCTGTGACCAAAATGCAAAATACTATGTAAGAAAAGCCTAACATCCTATGGTGGTTCTAATGGAATATATCATTTTTTTTTTAATATTTTATTTGTTTATTTGGCAGAGAGAGAGAGAGATCACAAGTAAGCAGAGGCAGGCAGAGAGAGGAGGGGAGGCAGGCTCCCTGCTGAGCAGAAAGCCAGATGTGGGGCTCGATCCCAGGACCCTGAGATCATGACCTGAGCTGAAGGCAGGGGCTTTAACCCACTGAGCCACCCAGGTGCCTGGAATATATCATTTTACACACAGCTAATTTAAACTTTTTTAAAAGATTTTATTTACTTGAGAGAGAGAGAGAGAGCACGCAAGCAAGAGAGAGCATAAGCTATGAGGAGAGGCAGAGGGAGAAGCAGACTCTGCACTGAGTGGGGAGCCAGATGCGGGGTTCAATCCCATGACCGTGGGATCGTGATCTGGGCCAAAGGCAGATGCTTAACCAACTGAGCCACCCAGGCGCCCCATACATACTGCTAATTTCAAATATGTTCTGCTTTGGGGAAGTCCTGTTAAATGATGACTAAAGCTTACCTTTTTGGATTCAGTTAGTATAAGTTCCTCTACTTCCTTTGTTAAGACTTCATCTGGTAAAGTCTTAAGTTTTGTAGAAAGGAATTTGATTGCTCGCTCTCTAACAATGTCCTCTCCTTGAAGTATTTGACTGAACAAGCCACCTAAAGTCCCTGCAAAACAAAACAGTTGTATGTAGCAGGTCAATAATATATCTTCATGAAGTTTTTCCATTTAACTCATTTAACAGTGTTTCTTTTCCAATGAGTTAATAAGCATCCTGAGTACAGTGATTCTGGCTATATTAGTCTGAAATTTCTACAGCCCCAACTATAACAGTAATCACATGCTTTGTTCATGGATTCAGAATGAATGTGAGCATGAATTTCCCCTTTTAATCATTATTAATAATAAATAAACCCAAGTATTTTGGAGAATTTCTTTAATGTGGCAAGAGGAGTCTTCCAACAGATTACTAATGGAAAAGTTTGATTTGTTTTTGCCATTACTGCTGCTGGTTTTTTGAGTCAGAAATATCTTGTGCTAAGCAGTCTTTTTTTTTTTTTAAGATTTTTTTTTTTTAAGATTTTTATTTATTTATTAGAGAGAGAGAGAGACTGAGAATGAGAGGGGAGAAGATCAGAGGGAGAAGCAGACTTCCCGCAGAGCCGGGAGTCCGATATGGGACTCGATCCCGGGACTCCGGGATCATGACCCGAGCCGAAGGCAGTTGCTTAACCAACTGAGCCACCCAGGCGCCCTTTTTTTTAAGATTTTATATATTTATTTGACAGAGAGAGAGAGAAAGAAAAGAGGGTGGGGCACAAGTAGGCAAAGCAACAGGCAGAGGGAGAGAGAGAAGCAGGCTCCCCGCTGAGCAGGGAGCCTGATGCAGGGCTTAATCCCATGACCCTGGGATCATGCCCAGAGTCGAAGGCAGACGCTTAACCAAGTGAGCCACCCAGGAGACCTTGCTAAGCAGCTTTTTAAAAGAACATTTTTAAGTTAAAGAACTTTTACGAAATAGATTTCTGGGTGAAACTGACTTTATCCTTAACAAATAATGCCAAGCTGCCCAATTTTTATTTAACACATCAAGCACAATTCAGAACAAGAAGCAGCCTTACCTTTTGCATCCATCTTAAATATACTCAACAGGGCATTGTTCACTAAGTTAAATTCTGCAGAGTCATCTGGATAGAGAAAAAGTAGTACAATGTATAAAATGAATGAAAATATTTGGTTCATTTTTAAACCTAAAATTCAACATAGTTTCTCATAGACTACACTGAAAGCACATTATAACTAAGCATTCTTCTCAAGTACCAAGAAAATACACCTGCATTATAAAGGTAAAGAACCTGATCTGGCATACCAGGAAAGCTTTTGCATTAAAATGGTACAATTAAAAAAAAATACGGAAAATTGGGGGAAATCATGATACGTCAAAATTCCCAAAAGAATCACTATGTCTTTATAAACAATTAAAAACAAAGCAAAACATTAGGAATTAGATAATCACAATCCAATAAGCCCCAAACTACTGAATGAAAAAAGAATTTTAATTTTGATTAGAAGCAGTACCTTCAGCCATAAAGAAAAAAAAAAAAAAGCTAAAAACAGAGTTTTTCGAAGAGAAGTTATATTTAGATAAAAGAGTAATAATAAAATTCCTTACCTGTCTGCAGAAGTTGGGTTAGTATATCTGCCACTCGGGGAAGATTTTCTCCAGTGGCAAACTGAGGCAGCTCTTTAATTGCTTGCCGTCGAATCTGAATACAATTTCAAACAAAAAATTAACGAAATACTATCATCAACAGAAACAACAACCCCAACCTTTAAGGAAAACTAAAACCTCAGAGAAACCATAATTAGGAGCATAGGAGTCACCAAAATATAAAAACGTGAGACTTCTAGCAGTATTAGAAATAATTTGCTCCAATTTTTAAGTCAAGCTTAACAGAATAATTAAATATGTGGTAGAAAGGGATGTTAAATACAATTACCTGACTGGAGTAGACAGATTTGAGATCATAAACAATAATTTATATACTGATTACACGTAACTGTTGGGTCTTTACTACCTTTGCGCATATTTACAGTACTACAGTAGCCCTTAAGGATGGCTAGAGTGGTGATAACTGTATTTACTTTAGAATTTCCAGTATTAACTATATGACATCTGTGAATATATCCTGTGTACTTAATTCCAAATTTGTGGGCCTGGCTTATTTAGTTTAAAATAAAAATGGATAGGACTTCTATCTAGAAAATTGTGCATGAATGTTGGCGATTCACTAATTTCATTTGAAAAGCGAGGAGGTGACAGTTTAGAGTTCTTAGGAACCTGAATCAGAAGCGAGAAATGCTGATAGTTAATTTTGTTCCAAGGAAAAACTATTTCTTCTTTTTCTAACAATCACATGTAATGATTACACAGACCGATTATTTTTTTGCTATGCACAATATTTAGGGGTGTTGAAACTCTAAGATGTAACACTTAATATTTTAAATATCTAAGCAAGTACAAATTGATTGAAAACATTAGTCTAATTTCATGTTCACGATGTATAACCATCTATGAAAAAATGTTAGCTACAACCCATTTTTATCAGTGGATAACAGATAAGCAAAACATTTTGTGATTCTATGCATTTTTCACAGTTGAAAGGTGGTGAACGAGAGAAAACATTTTCTCAAACACAGATTTAAGCCTCAGTCTGGCATCATGCCAAACGACACTGCAGTATTTCATTGTGCACAGATACAACTGGTGCTTCAATTACATTAGCCGCACACAGGAAGTGTCTAAAAATGGCAAGTGAGACATCTGAAAGCTTGCTGAAAGCATCAATCATAAACTTACTGATACATCTTCATCCTCACAGAGGTCTAACTGTGCATTGATAGCAGAATCAGCCAATTCTGGAAAATGTTTAAAGAATTTCGGAATAAACTGGGCTGCTAATCTTTTTTCTTTTGTACCACCTTTCACACCATCTAGTATCACTTGATAGGCATCTTTATGCTGAAAGAAAGAATAAAGCAGAAAAACAATTTTTAAGGATGGGAAGCCAAACAAACTTGAGTCTGCTTTAAATGAGAAAAGTTTTACATAGGCTAAAAAGTAGGGCTTATGTTTGGAGTTTTACTGTTTAAATTGGACACCTATATTTCTACCATCTTCTCCCCTGCATGCCACCCCCACATTATTTGTCAGTTGGGCAAGAGAGAAGGACTTGAATTTTAAATGCAGAAAGCAAATTATGTTTGCTGACGCACCAATCCTTCCTTGTACTATTGATTACTGACCCTGACCTTGTGACTGTATAATGGTTAAACATTATAATATCATAGCATTCTCAAAGAATTATGTTACATCTACTTAATCATATTTATCTGATTTCAACTAGCGCCTTGATGAAGCTGGAGAGACTATGATCTTGAAATTAGGCAGTAACAGAAAGGTTAGGAAGCTTTTTTGGTTTCATTTATTTTATGATACGAAAACAATAATTCTTTCTAGATAGTCAACTTTGGATTAAGATAGATTCTAATGTCACATATTTTTTATTAGAATACATTCAAAACTCATTTGTTTCCTTTTACTTATTTATTTCTGAGAAAGAGACAGAGAGATAGCACATGAGGTGGGGGGGGAGGAAGAGTTCGGGAAAAGGGAGAAGAGGGAAAGAGGGAGTCTCCAGCAGACTCCGTGCTCAGCATGGAGACCAACGCAGGGCTTGACCTCATGACCCTGAGATCAGGACCTGAGCTGAAATCAAGAGCTGGAGGCTTAACTGACTGAGCCACCCAGATGCCCCTCATTTTGTTTCCTTTAAAAACAAAAAGCATGGAGCACTGGGTGTGGTACATGAACAATGAATCTTGGAACAGTGAAAAAATAAAATTAATTGGAAAAAACATAAAAACAAAAAATAAAAACAAAACAAAAATAAATAAATAAATTTAAAAAAACTTCAGAGGTATTCTCCCTCAGATACTTATAATGTAAAGGGTCAATAAGATCCCAATCTCCCTTACACTCTTGCCTCCAAACCAGTCCTTTTCTTAAATGACAATGATCAAGCTGGCAAACAGGAGTAATAAATCCCGAGACTGTAGATACACCTTCTGTTTGGACATACGGATAAAACTTCTAATTACTGGAAAACATTAAACATTATAATAAATGATACCAAAAGTGCACACAGCATAGTGTTTACTTTGTTCAAGGCAATGCTTCAATGCTTTGCTTTAGATATGTGCTTTAGATACTTCCATGCCATCAAAAGGAAAATAATCAATAAAAATCCAGTGGATTATAGAACTGCCCAAACTTTAGTTTCATAATAACTCTTTCCACAGACAATACTATGTTAAGTGGAAAAAATAAAGCAAAATATGAAGTTATTTAGGTACAGTAGGATCTCAATTAAGGATTTTATATTAGAAATTAAGTGTTCCAGTATCAAAAAGGCTATAGTCACAATGAGATCTTTTAAAGGTACAGGTTTTATTTTTTAAAAAGATTTTTATTTATTTATTTCACAGAGAGAGAGAGACAGCAAGAGAGGGAACACAAGCGGGGGGGGGGGGGGAG
This sequence comes from Nasua narica, assembly GCA_028533885.1. Lineage (NCBI taxonomy): Eukaryota > Metazoa > Chordata > Mammalia > Carnivora > Procyonidae > Nasua > Nasua narica. The sequence continues at coordinate 14,670,161 of CM052815.1, forward strand.
AGGGAGAGGGAGAGGGAGAAGCAGGCTCCCCGCGGAGCAGGGAGCCCAATGCTGGGCTTGATCCCAGGACCTTGGGATCATGGCCTGAGCTGAAGGCAGATGCTTAACGACTGAGCCACTCAAGCGCCCCAATAAATACACTTCTAAGGAGGAGAATAAAACAACATATGAATGATATGTACCTGTATTTCATTCACATGAAATCCATTCGCACAAATTCAATTAAAAAAAAAACCACTATTATTTGAAATTGACCACGAGAAAAAAAATTTTTTAACACTTAAAAATGTATTATGGTATTAAATAATATCAGTAGAGGATTATTAAACAATTATCTAAAGGTACAGGTCTTAATATATTCTTCAAAAATACTAGATTGAAAGTTCAAATACTGCCAACCTATCTAAAACACTTACGTTCTAAAAGTTCGAAAAAAACTAAAATTCCACCAACTGATCGACAACTCCCTTTAATATCTTAAACATAACACCAACTCCTAAATAAGAAAAATGTCTCTGAATTAGGTTAGCTTCTTCATGAAGTATAGACACAAAATCAGTCTTTAGGAGTTACTACTTCAAAAGTGTACTACACACTTTTTAATGCAAAGTTTGAAAAATTATGGCTAACTTCTCTACCACTGTACATTCCTGTGGTTTGCCTCATGTATTCCAGACAGGCTTCATAAAATCAAAGTTTTAAACAGTTCTGACACCCTTTCTTTTTCAGGGTATCAAATCCAATTTCCTTTAAATCAAACAACGCTTTACTTATAAAGCCTTTTGAAGAAATTCCTTATAGTGTCTAAAATTAAACGAAGAATCCCTACCTCAAACAATTCATTCTCATCAAGAAAAAAAAAATCTGAATTAAAAAATATATATATCTGAATAGAATAAAAAGGGATCATTAGCAACATTTATTGAAAGCCTACCAGGACTGAGTAATGCTTTATGTACATGCCTCACAGTAATCTTGTGAGTTAGGTGTTACTATTATCCCTATTTTTTATTTTATTATTTTAAAAATATTTTATTTTTTTCTTTGAGAGAGACACAGAGTGAGAGAAAGAGAGCATAAGACGGGTGAGGGGCAGAGGGAGAAGCAAACTCCCCGCTGAGCAGGGAGTCTGATGTGGAGCTCAATCCCAGGACTCCAGGATCATGACCTAAGCTGAAGGCAGACACTTAACCAACTGAGCCACCCAGGCACCCCATCCTTATTTTTTAGATGAGAAAACCAAAACTCAGAAAGTAAAATAATTTTTCCAGAGCTACACAGCTAGACAAGTAGCAGATCCAGACCTGAACATAGTTCTGACAGGCTCTAAAGTCAAGACCTGTGCCTAATACCAAGGCTCTTTAAGTTCTGAGATCTTTGTTAACAAAGGAAGACAGAAAGCAAGCTTGCCAGATCTAGGACTGTCAAAGGGAAAATTTGAGTCCTAAATATAGGCTCCATACAGGCATGTACACTGAGATATATCATCCCAAACACAGCAATTCCTTTGAAAAGTTTAACACTTTAACATTTTCAAACTAGAAATCAAAGTTTCTACCATTGGTAAGCATCAATTTTATCAAATAATTTCTATAAACATTACTAACAGACTTCACCCTGATTACCCTTTATATAATGCAAATTAAAATGCTCTTCTTTGCCAGCTCTTTGTCTTCTAACTATAGCATAGGGACAAGACTTCTTATAGAATCTCCCTAAAATAGTTATTACTTCTGGTTTTCTAAGTAGGAAACAAAATATAAGTGATATTTTCAATGATCACAGTGATTTAGTGACAGGTAGACTGTAACCATTATAAAGTATTCTAAATACTACAAAGCACTGCTTATTTTTTTCTCTTCCAACACAATAGTATATTTTAGCTAGATAAATAAATTTGTGATCCTGATAAGAAGTTTTAATTTTAACTATTTGAATGCATTTCTGAAACTATGTATTTGTGTATGCTTTTAATAGCTAATTAAAAAAGCAAACTCTAAAAAAAATCACTAAAATATTTTCAAGTAAAAAGTCAAGCGACAATAAAATCCACGTTCACAGATACCTTCTACAGTAAGAAATTTGTGATAGTGACTGTCAAAGCACAACCAATATATTTAAGTGATCAGTGACATGCCAGGTAAAGCCATGTTCGAGACCAGGATGCAGCTTCTAGGAAATACACAATTACTTTATTTTATTTACTAAGATTTACTTATTTCTTTTAGAGAGAGAGAGCAGCAGTGGGAAGTGCAGAGAGAGGGAGAGAAATTCAAGCAGACTGCCTGAGCATGGAACCCTACACAGGGCTCAATCTCATGACCCCAATATTACAACCAGAGCCAAAATCAGAACCAAAACCAAGAGTCAGCCGCTTAACTGCACCACCCAAGTGCCCCTAAACATTTATTTTAGAGAAGAAACAATATAGTTCCAACAAACATTTCTCAAGTATGACATAAAAAGGAAACAGATATGCTAAGCTATAGTACTACTTTCTTCTTCACTCAATAATCTAGTTTGTATGTACTACTGAATTAACACTTCATTGGTGAAGTACAGCTGACAGAGAGACTGGAGGGCTTTGAGGCATTAAATAATGCTTCACTCAGATTTTATCAATTGTGGGGCGCCTGGGTGGCTCAGTGGGTTAAAGCCTCTGCCTTCGGCTTGGGTTGTGATCTCAGGGTCCTGGGAAGGAGCCCCGCGTCGGGCTCTCCACTTGGTGGAGAGCCTGTGACTGCCTCTCTGCCTACTTGTGATCTCTCTCTGTCAAATAAGTCAAAAAAAAAAAAAAAAAAAAAAATCTTAGAATTTATCACTCGGAAGTTTGCTTACTAGAAAACACACTCATGGTTTAAATATATGATGTGAGAGCATAAAGTTCTCATATTCATTCATATATATATGCATGCACACACAGTAATTACATGTATCTATCATTTATTATATAACATACTAACTGAATAATTAACTTTATTACTAACAAAATTATACCTGTCCTTTGAACGTATTTCTTCAACTTTAAAGAAAAAATGTCTACTGAAAGGCAAGGCACAGTGCAAGGAGAGAAACAAAAAAGTGAGTCTTAACCTCAAGACTTTATAATTTGGTAAGGGAATAAGAGAAGTCCTCACATGAAATAAAATATAAATGTGAAGTACTATAAATGAATACACAGTGTCAAGGAGATTCATCAAGAGAAAGAGCTGGTCTGAGGATCTTTTTTTTTTTTTTTTAGACATAGAGCACAAGCAGGGGGAGGAGCAGAGGGAGAAGGAGAAGCAAGCTCCCCATTGAGCAGGGAGCCTGATTCGAGGCTTGATCCTAGGACCCTGGGATCGTGACCCGAGTTGAAGAAAGATGCTTAACTGACTGAGTCACACCCACGTGCCCCTGATCTGAGGATTTTTTTATTTTTATTTTTTTTTGATTTGAGGATCTTTTGAGGAATAATTTTGAGGAAAATTAGCTGAAAACCTCGGGGAACTTGTGTTTTTCCTAATACATTCCGAAAGCATTACTCTGAAAGAAGTACTGACAATAGTGAAGAGGGCACTTCTGTCAACGGCAACAGCACGAACAACTGTGGTACTCCGTTCTTTGACAGAGGATAAAAATAAATGTTAGAGGGAAGTTCTAGACTAACAACTCAAATATGGTCTCAGAAACGTCTAGATAGGTACCTGCCAGGAAACTCAACCCTTGACTATAAACCTTGTAAGTTAAATGAAAATCAGGCTTTGCTACACTGAGAATGTAAACACTTTCTCACCTTAAAAAATCGCCAGCAGTGTTCCTTCCATTAACTTAGCTCTTGTTTTTAGTTAAAATTCATATGCAGTATCCTGAAACCTACTATCTTTTTTGGTGAGCAGTTTTAGGACCTTTCTCTAAAAGGGGAAAAGTTACTACACAATAGAGCAGAATGAGTAGCCATTGTGGATTAGTAGAGCTTCAGACCTCCCAGAATTCACTGAGCCTGAGACAATCACTACACTTCATTATGCACAGGTCTTTTTAAAGCCTCAAATAGCTGCCTGCCAGCTGTCATTAGAGTGTCATGAAGGTATCGATCTCACATCATGTCAAGAAACTGCTAAAATTTTAGCAACTGGCAGTGTGTGGCATATGGTAGGCACTCAAAAAATGTACTGAATACATGAAACTGTGGGCCCTCATTGAAGCCTGAATGAAAAAGCTCCTCTTCTGTTTTTCACTAACTTCTGTCTCCTAAGCGCTCTTTCCAAATTAAAAGCAGGTTTTTTGCCTTGAGAAAGACATTTTTGACCTCTTGAGGGAGAACTCTCAATCTTAACTGGTATTTAAGAATAAAGATGACATTAAGAGGAAAATGTGAGCAACTCTCAATTATTCACAACATATATGTAAATTCCAGTTTGGATTCTATTTGCCCTAATAGACTCTAAGCAGGTGGCTGTCAACCTTTTTGCTATCCAGTAAAGAATGAGGGTGGGGGTATGGGACATGACTAGGTACACAGTTTCTAAGTTTCTCTAAAAAATTTCTGATCTACCTCTTTGGGAGAGTACCATCTACAAACTGAGGCTCACTCTTCTGGTTTCTACCCCATCTTGTCTGCTGATCTGCAACAAAGTCAATTTTGGGTAGAATAATTTGCTACAATATTCCTTAAATCTGTCACAATGAATGAGAGTATCTTCACTACTAAATCTTTCTAGGAACAACAACAAAATAAAACAGGACTGATCAGTTTTTCCAATCTTGTCTTAATGGGCAGAAAATTTCTCCTTCAGTACCCACAGACCTAACACACACATTATATTTATCTACAACAGACTGTCAGTATATTTCTTCCTGATGATGGCAAAATTCTCTACTGAGATGGAAATATATTTGGAAGGAAAATAATCTGGTACTTTAAACTGGTATATTTACATTTCTAGGTTATGCTTAAGGAAGGTCCTGATATCACAATTTTCCTGTTCAGCTGGGAAAGAAATTACCTGAATCACACATGTCCAGAAAAAGGGGCTAGCTAGAACGGGCCATGCCACTCAGCCTTGCTAATGTTAGTAGTACACTACAGGATCTTTCACTTCCTACTCCATGGGAGAGACAAGCAGAAGAATCATACTAAATTCTAAGCACTGAAACGATATGGCATAGAATTTCTAACAATAATCCAGATTACCTGGGAGAGCCTGGTTCTTTTCCCAAGAAAACACATACGCATACATCCCAACTCCTTAAGTTCAATGTAGTCCAGTACTTGAAAACTCACAAAGAAGCTGGTATGGTCAACTCAACACTGCTGAAACCGTGGGTCTTGGGGTAAACACTGCGGAGAGCTCTTGCCAGACAACTCTATTTAAAGCTGCACTCTCCCCCTCCCCCCTGCCACTGCACGGTCCCGTTACTTTTTCTCCCCAACACTTTCCAAGGCAGGTACCCAACTTTCTTACTTTTCACGAGTTTCCCTCACTAAAGGTACATTCGGAGAGAGCATGGGTAACTTTCTATCTTGTACCTTCAGGGCCCGGCACAGCGCCTGGTGTGTAGTAGGTGCTCAAAACCGTACTGAATAAATGAAATCATAAGCCCTCGTTAAAATCTGGGAAAAGGGCCCCTCTTCTGTTTCTCACAAACTTCTGCCTTCTGAACACTTTTCCTAAATTAATAGCAGATTTTTTACCTCGACAAAGACATTTCTGACCTCTTGAGAACTCTCAGTTTAATCTTCCGACGGGCTGAGGTCCATCGCAAAGGAGAAAGCCTTAAGAGCCATCTGCAGGGCAAGGCTCGGGATGAGAATTAACGGAGGGGGAGGGGGGGCTGACGAGGCTGAGTTAGGAAACACCACGGTAAGAAAAGGCTTGGCCAAGGGAGGCGAAGGAGCCTGGGACCGGGAACCGCGCTCTCCCTGGCGAAGCCAGAGTCTACACTCCCAGAGGAGCCCACCCCGACGAAACAGTCAGGGAGGCTGGGAGCCCGCGGGAGGACCAAGCAGCAGCCCCCGCCGGGCCCGGGGAGCGCTTTCGAGAGGCCGCGGAGCGCCGGGCCCTGCAGGCCGCTCGGGGACTTACCTGGCCCACTTGCTCCGTAGCATCGGCTAAGATGCCATAGTTGCGATAAAGCTCCTCTACGGTCGGCATGGTGAGCGACAAGCCGAGGGCCCGCTCCTGCTGTCGTCGTCGTCACCGGCGCCACCGCCGCCTCCAAAGTTCTCCAAGCCCGCGACCCGCACTATTACGCCTCCAGCTGCCGCCAGTGCCGCCGCCAGTCACCGCGCTCAGGACGGCTCCGCCCCCAACGTCTACGTAAGGGCGCGCGCGTTGGGAGCGGCCTTTATTGACGGCCTTGCACCGCCTGGCGTTTTAGCGCCCTCTAATGCTTGGCTGTGCAAAAAGCTACGACGATGATTAAATTAGCTCAGTCTCCTTCGAAGGATTGTGGAGGAGCTCTCGGTGGCGGGTGGAGGAAAATGCGAAGATGACTGCGTTTCTGCTCTTAAAGGATCTCCCATTGGAACGCCTGAGGGGTTCAGTCGTTAAGCGTCGGCCTTCGACTTAGGTCACATTCCCTGGAGTCCTGGGATGGAGCCCAGCCTCGGGCTCCCTGCTTTGCGGGAAGCCAGCTTCTCCCTTTCCCAATCCCCCTGCTTGTGTTCCCTTTCCCCATGTTTCTCTCTGTCAAAGAAATAAGTAAAATCTTAAAAACAAAAACAAAAACAAACTCCCATTGTCCAGAAAAGTGAGCTTAACCAGAGAAAAACAGAATGAGGGGTGAAGAGTTTCGGGGTTGAAACGTTAAGGTATTATAGATAATAAATTTCAAAGCCAGATCAGTTTATGGCCGTTGTGCACAGGCAATCGTCACAAAACAGTTCCCTGGCTCCTGTACTCCTCGGTCAGATTAAGAATATTAAAAAGGGTTAGAGAGCAGAAGGAGAGGAATTGGTGATGTTTTCTTTTGTTTCTGAGAGAAATGTGCTTAGAGGTGTGAGTAACTTAGGGCAGTAGCTATCTCCTTCCCTCAAGCCTGGATCCATTCTGAGGAGTCCAAAATATGGTGCCTGTAGATGGGAGACTACAAAAGACTGGTGCCTGATGTATGCTGAAAAAGTTTGAGTTTCCTGTGGCAGGAGAGTGGAGGTGGCCATGTTGCAGGTCCCTACTTGCATTCCCAGATTTTGCTGGAGCAAAGGTGTTGGAGTGATTTCCTTGTGCCAGAGGTGGGCCATGCAACAGAGAGAAAGATGATAGATCCATTCAGAGTCCTGCTCCAGGGACCTTTTGCCTGAGAGTGAGAAAGCTCCATGACAAGAGTCAATGGCAGCAGGAACTAGGTGGTGATTGAGCACAATACATTAGCATCTCAGGGGGAGTCTTATGTGAAATGACTCATGTGAAAGACTTGGTCTCTACCAGACCAGAGAATGTCTGGAGGGCTGCACAGTTCAAGACCCTCCCTCTTCTTACTCCCCTTATGCCTAGGAGGGCTCAGAAACTGCCTTCCATATTTAGTCAGGGATGAGAAGCAGAAGGGCAAGATAGGAAGGAGGTCCCAGCTGGAGCAGAGGAGATCTAATTGCAAATCCGATTTGCAATTTGGGTTCATGTGTTGGAATGGACATTTTATTTATTTATTTATTTAAAGGTTTTATTTATTTGACACAGAGATAGAGAGTACAAGTAGGTAGAGCAGCAGGCAGAGGGAGAGGGAGAAGCAGACTCTCCGCTGAGCAGGGAGTCCGATGTGGGACCCGATCCCAGGACCCTGGTATCCTGACCCAAGCTGAAGACAGACACTTAACCGACTAAGCCACCCAGGCTCCCTGTAATGGACATTTTAATTTCTGAACTGAGGACTGTCTTTTAACTGAAATTGAGCAGAGGGGTACCTGGGTGGCTCAGTGGGTTAAAGCTTCTGCCTTCGGCTCAGGTCATGATTTCAAGGTCCTGGGATCAAGCCCCGCATCGGGCTCTCTGCTCAGTGAGGAGCCTGCTTCCCCCTCTCTCTCTGCCTGCCTCTCTGCCTATTTGTGATCTCTCTCTCTCTCTCTCTCTCTGTCAAATAAATAAATAAAATCTTTAAAAAAATAAAAATAAAAGTGAGCAGAAAAATCATGGATCTGCCAGAATTTCTATCTAGGGCCAGAATGAGATTACTCCACCTGAATAAATTTTAAAGAGATCACGGAAGACAATAATAAAAGTGTATCTTGATGACATCCCCCAAGCTGGACATTCAATGTAGTGTCGAGTATATGTGTAAAAGTAGAGAAAGGGATCAGGGGCAGGAAGTAAGACTGTGTGTGTTCATGTTTTGCTTTGGCTTCGTGTTTTAATTCATTACAATAAGAGTATGCTAATATATACATGCTATGTGTTTGTATGTCTCCATATAATTTACATATCAAAAATTTTAAACAGAAATTTAAAAAGGAAAAAGAGTCAATCAGTGTTCCTCTGTTCTAAAATGTAAGTTAATCGTACAAATTCCTCCAACCTAATCTTATCTAACATTCCAGGCAGTTTTATTCAGCACGATGTCCTTCCCTTCCTGATGCTATCTATTAATTAGTAAGCCGTAGTCACCAGGCTTGTGAACTCTTCTTGTTTCCTTATTCTTCTCTGACTCTCACTCTTGGAGAATGCTTTAAATCGTTTATATTTTTCTCTATTTGCAGCTAATCACCTAAGCTAAGCCCTAGGACTGGCTCTGGATGATAATGTTGATGATAATGCTGCTGCTGGTAGTAAAAGAAGTCATTCTAATAATAACCAGCATAGACTGAGCAATGATGACGTTCTAAGCACTTCACATGAACTGATTCATAAAAGGTCTATGAGCTAGGAAATAATATTGCCTCTGTTTATAAATGGGCAAACTGAAACACTGAGATATGAACTAAGTTGCCCAAAGTCCCTTAGCTGGTAAATGGCTCAGTTGGGCTTTGAGTCCTGATAGGTGAATTCCAAAGCCCATGCTCTTTACTATGAAATTTTATTGTCTCTCATCCCTGAATCGCAACCCCTCCATCCTGCTACATTCGTCAATCACAAGTCTTAACTCTACACCTGAAATCAATTACAAGTTTATCTCTTTCTCACCATTCTCTCTGCCCCAGTTCAGGCCCCATTGCCTCATGTCTGAGTGATGGTCACAGCTTCTTAAAAGGTTTCCTTGTCTCCCCCAGTTGACTCCACTTACTGAGTATCTTTTCATAATTGAAGTTTTTTCCTTTTTTAAAAATTATTTATTTATTTGAGAAAGAGAGAGTGAGAGAGAGAGCACGCATGAGCGCACAAGCCAGAGGAAGGACAGAGAGGCAGACTCTCCGCTGAGCAGGGAGCCTGACGTGGGACTCAATCCCAGGACTCTGGGATAACGACCTGAGCCAAAGGCAGACACTTAACTGACTGACCTACCCAGGAGCCCTGGAGTTTTTCCCTTTAATTAAACAAGGTAATATAAGAATAGGGTACTGTCATAATACGTTCAAATACTACAAAAATATTTCGCATAAAACCTGGAGGTTCTTCCTCATATCTCTCTTCTCTAGAGATAACTATGGTGACCAGTACGGTTTACATTCTTATGGACCTTTACATACAATATAAAATTTTAAATATATATGTGTAAATAGTAGCACATCACACATTTTGTTCTTTGCCTTGTTTTGGTTACTTAACATATGTTTTGTAGATCTTTCAATGACAGTGGTGCCTAGCATTGATGTACTATAGTTGATTTATCTATTTCTTTTGGGGCATGTTTCCCATTTTTTCGTTATTACAAACTCTGATAAATGGATGATTTTTCTTTCTTTCTTTTTGCTTTTCTATCTTGTCCAGCTTTTCCAAAAGAGGTTTTGTAGTTTTACATATATTTACATATATTCTCTGTCTTTGCCATTGGATCTGTGAATGGGTTCAGAGGTTATTTTGCAAAACTCCCTCTCTTCTTACAAAGGCAAAATTAAGTCCCAGAAAAGAGAATGGAATTGGCTCAGCTGTAGTCATGGATCTGCTTTGGTCCAATCCATTAAGACCAAGAATGGGACATCATACAAAGGAAATACAACTTCCAGGGGGCCCCATGTTACAGGTAGAGGAGGTTGGGCCAGAGATGGGAAAGGTGAGAAAGGTGTTGATCTCCTTTTGGAAGAGTTGCTACCACATCCTCTACCGATGGGAATGTTTCCAGACCATTTGGATTCCATTCTACCAAGCTGTGTGGTTGAGTAGAGGTTGTGGTTTGGTTTTTTTTTTTTTTTTTGGCTTACCATTCCACAGGTATTTATTGAACACCTCCGATGAGCTAGATACTGTTTTAGGACACGACCAGGCCAAGCAGGCATGAAGCTTACATTCTGGTAGAAGGAGAGAAATGATAAATAAATTCTCAAATAAAATGTATTTGGTTTACAATAAAGCAATGACATCAATACCTAGTATGAACAGCCAAGAGAAAGTTCTCATAGGCTGACACTGTGGTACATGACAGATGACCCAGTCTGAAATTAACTTTACCGGGACGCGAAGAGCTCTGGACAGCTGTCGGATTTACCACTTTCCCCAGAAATTTGCAGTGAACATCTCTTTCCTTTTATCGTTCCTCTACAACTCTCAGTTCTTTCAAGCCCGGTTTGCAGTTGTTTGTATACACCACCACTAGCTAATAAAATTTGGAGCTATTTATTATTGGGCAATAAATGTTCAATAAATGAAGGAACGAGCTATGGAATAAACAAATGAATTCAAACTTTCCTGACCAGTTTATTATAGTATGGCACATGCTCCTACAGATTTCTTGGCAGTAGGAATTTTTTACTCTGCCTTTATGTTCATGATTTTCTTTTATTTTTAGGCAAACCATTCCCTCTATCTCCTTACCTCCCCTTCCCTCACCTACCTACCAGTCAGTGGCGTTTGCCCTGGCAAATCGTGACATTTCCAGTGCTGTGACTACCTTTGAATCTACTTATTTTGTAATTTTAAGATGGGGTTTAATTCTCTACTAAATGTACCTTGAAAGGCTTAAAGAACCGCCCCCCTCCCCTGCCATTACTTTATATGCCTTGTACTTTGGATCAGTCTGAGAGCCTACATTCTGAGAGCTTTTATTTTAATCCAATTGCTGTCTTCCAAGGAGGCCTTTTAAATTCTAGCAGAAGAAAAGATCACGGTTCCCTAGAAATATCAGAGTAAGATTAAGGTCTAGCTGGGTCTTAATTGAACTAATGATGATAACAATAGCAAATATCCATTGAGTGTTTATTGTGTGCTTAATAGCACGGGAGCCACAGCAATAACTCAGTGGTACAGAGTGCTTGCGATCTACTAGGCTTCATCCTAAATGCTTTATGTGCTTTCACTTACAACGGCCTTATGTAAGGCAGCTTCCAGAGTTATGGTCATTTAAGAGATAGAGATATCAGGACACCTGGGTGGCTCGGTTGGTTAAGTGTCTGCCTTCAGCTCAGGTCATGACCCCGGGGTCCTGGGATTGAGCCCCACATCAGGCTCCCTGCTCAGTGGGAAGTCTGTTTCTCTCTCTCTCTGTCTCTCTTTCAAATAAATAAAATCTTAAAAAAGAGAGAGAGAGATGGAGAAACCAAAGCACAGAGAGGTTAAATACCTGCCCCGGATAACATAGCCGGTGAGTTGATGTTTTGGGGTTCATACCCACGCATTCTGGCTCTGATGGCTGGACCCCTAATTACTACACCTCACTGCCTCCTGGTAAAATGTTTTTATTTCTTCTATGGGTTATGTCATGTCTAGGGTCCCGCAGTTCTTTATCAAGGCACATCCTCCGAATCCAGTTTGGGCCCAGTCAGGGGAGATTTACATGCTTATTAGTGAAACTCACTTTATAAGGTTCTGGAGAAGATTAAATGAAAGAGTAGATGGGCTGTTCCAGGCCCACAGTGAGTGCCCAGTCAACCTAAGGGCCCTTCCCTTGTACCATTGTAAGATCTTATTCATTTATGTATACATATTTTAAAGATTTTATTTATTTATTTGACAGAGAGAGACAACCATAGAGAGAACACAAGCAGGGGGAATGGGAGAGGGAGAAGCAGGCTTCCTGCTGAGCAGGGAGCCCAATGCAGGGCTCGATCCCAGAACTCTGGGATCATAACTTGAGCCGAAGGCAGACACTTAATGACTGAGTCACCCAGGCACCCCTATTCATTTATATTTCAAGAACGAATGGTCTTTGGTCACAGCAAGTTGCTCGCCTGAAGGACATGCACAGGTTCTTGGGGTTAGGAAGTGGACGTGTCATTTTGGGGACCCCCATTCAACCCACTGTAAGGGGTTAAGAACAGATGCTTGGGAGTCAGACAGCCCTGATTGAGGGTCTGCTGTATGCTCCATGGGTAAGAGGTTCTTCATGGCAGGGTCAATACAAGTGTCTTTTCTTCCTCCAAATGAGGGGTCATCAATTCCTTCCCTCTCCATCCCAATATGGGGAAGACAACAACCAAAGCTGACTTCCTTTTCCTAAAACAGCAGTGGGCTTGCATTCATCAGAGTTCTCCAGAGAAACAGGAACGATAGAGTACATACACATAGAAAGACATTTGCTATAAGGAATTGGCTTCTGCAGTTAAGAAGGCTGGCAAATCTAACTCTGAGCATTGTCAGGCAGGTAGGGACTTAGGAAAGCTGGTGGTGCAGTTCCAGTCTGAAGGCAATCTGCTGGAGAATGCTTCTTACTGGAGGCAGGATTTTTGTTGCTGTTGTCGTTCTGCTCAGGCCTTTAACGGATTAGATGAGGCCCACCCACTTGGTGTAGGGCAATCTGCCTTATTCTGCTGGCTAAAATGTTGCTCTCATTCAAAAACACCCTTGCAGATACACTGAGAATAAAGTTTGACCAAACATCTGGGCATCCCTTGGCCCAGTCAAGTGGACACATGAAATTAACCATCACAGGGCTTACCCATTTAATTCTGCAAACATTGGTTGGTAGCCCATTGTGTCACAAAGCCCAGGAACTCAGAGCCGGTTCCTAAGCACTAACCAAGAGCAGGAGAAAAGGAAAGCCAGAGGAAAGACAGCTTTTTTACCTGGACAAAAGCTCTGGCTGAGCAACCTACCAAGGGTCAGCTAGCTCACATCCTCCCACTATCTGCCACCCGTCGGAGCACAGCAGGCCCACGTGTTATGTTGCCCAGAATGGTCCCTGCTACAGAGGGACTAATGAGAGGGAGATGCTGCATGTGCTTAATAGGACTGGATTGGAAACCCAAGAGAGGAGGCCAATCACATTTTTACCCTTGTGATTTTTAGCAGGTTACTAAATTGTTCTAAACCTCAGTGTTCCCATCTTGATATGGGAATCATAATTATTCCACATCAGAGGGTTGCTGTAAGGTTAAAATGTGAGCACATTCCCCAGAGCCTGGCCCGTAGTGATGTCATGGCCTAATCATAATTAGTAATAATAATAACTGGTACCATGTTTTGACATGGCCCCTGGGCAACCCCAGTTTACAGACAAAATGACTGAGGTGTAAGTAGGACCAGGAGAGGTTAATGGAAGCAGTTTGTATTATTAAATCTTCTTTGCCAATTACTCAGTTCATTTTACTCCTGCAGCCTCCTTTTTCTATCTTCAGATAAGAGTAATTCCTACATTAATGTGTTGCAAAGATCGAAAGGATATAAAGTACCTTGAGGTTGAGCCACTTGTTTTATTTTATTTTTATTTTTTGAGCCACTTGTTTTATTTTAAGGAATTTGGGCCCGTGCCTCAGCGATTAACAGCTGGCATTGCTTATTTCATACCTTTGAAAAAGCTTTACATTTGAATACTTTGTTTTGCAAAGTGCTAAAAGCTCTGGAAATTGGCTCTAGGTTTCTTAAATAAAGCATTTGCAAAGTTCAAAGAAACAATTGAGAATTCCTCCCTAAGCTAAAGAAAGTTCATTTTGTCTGAAGCATGGCACCTTCCATAAACGGTTTTGTATGCATTTTATACGGGGCAAAATGTTTCATCACTATTGTCTCTTTTCTGTTTGTTTGTTTTTAAAAACTCTTTTTTCATTTGAGTATAGTTGGCACATAATGTTACATTACTTGCAGGTGTACAATCTAGTAATTCAACGTCTCTCTGCATTATCCATTCACCACCTGCAGAGTTACCATCTGCCAGCCTATAATGCTATTACAGTATCATGGACCATAGTCCCGACGTTGTGCCCTTTATTCCCAGGACTTCCTCATTCCATAACTGAGGCCTGTACCTCCTACTCCCTTTCACCCACTTTGCTCATCGCACCACCCCTTCCCTTCGGCAACCATCAGTTTGTTCTCTAAAGCTATAGGTTTGATTCTGCTTTCTGTTCGTTTATTCATTTGTTTTGTCTTTTTAGATTTCACGTATTAGTGAAATCTCATAGTATTTGCCTTTCTCAGTCTGAACTTGCTTCACTAAGTACAATACCCTCCAGGTCCATCCATGTTGTCACAAATGGCAAGAGCTTATGTATATATAATATTTTACGGCTGAGTAACATTCCATTATGTATATATAGACACTTAGGCTGCTTCCAGATCTTGGCCCTTGTAAATAATGCTGCAATAAACATAATGGTCCAGATACCTTTTCAAATTAGCGTTTTCATTTTTTTAAAAGATTTTATTTATTTATTTATTTATTAGGAAAGAGAGAGAGTGAGAGAGAGCACGAGAAGGGAGAAGGTCAGAGTGAGAAGCAGACCCCCCATGGAGTCGGGAGCCCGATGTGGGACTCGATCCCGGGACTCGGGGATCATGACCTGAGCCGAAGGCAGTCGCCCAACCAACTGAGCCACCCAGGCGCCCCATTTTTTTTTTTTTTTTTTTTTTTTAGTAAATACCCAGTAATGGAATTATTGGATTGTATGGCGTTTTTACTTTTGATCATCAAGACATTTACCAGTTTGTGAGTTAACAGTGATAAAGGCACAGTAAAGCCTGGGGCTGGTCCCACCTTCCTTGCTTGGATTGCTTGCCAGCCCTGTGGGGTCTCAGAGGGTGGACAGCATGTGAAAGAGGGAGGGAAAGGAGCTGAGATGACACAGATGCTGCCCACGATAACGGTGGTCACCGTTACAAAAGTGACAGTCCACGTATTAAGTATTTTCTGTGTGCCCTGTGACTCTCCCTTTTTCTCTCCTGGTTTGGGAAGCATAGGCTTAATTCTGCGCTATATCAAAGAAGTCAGGAGTGATATGAACTTCCAAGCTGACTGTTTGATTGATGACAGAGGTGGGATTTGAACTCAGATCCATGTGACTTCAGAGCCTGAGGTCTGATTCTGTAGTTTTGTGTCTTCTCCACTTTTTTGCCATTGCAGAAACTGACTGAAGCTGATGAGACAACATCTTCCCTCCATTTGCTTTCCCTTCCTAGAGAAGGAGTAGAGACTGTACTTCTCTATTCTCTCCATGCTCTCCATTCATTAATCAAAACAGGCTTACCGGGTACAAAGAGATGAAGGGAGGGAAGACATTCATAAGTTAAAAATACAAAAAAATTGCCATACATCATGACAGGTGCTGTGACACAGAATGACATAGGTGGACGTGGGGCTTGGGGATAGTCTCTGTGAGGACAAAGCAGTTGCCTTAAGACCTAGAGGATGAGAAGGAGCTAGTCACTTGGAGAGTGGTCCAGAAGGGGGAGCCATTAGCGTGGTTAACCTATTCAACTTTTCAGTGCCTCGTTTTCTTCATCTGTAAAACGAGGATAACGATAGTACAGAACTTAAAGGTAAGATTATGAAGATTTAATGAACTCAATGTAAAATGCTCATGTCATTGCCCGGCATGTGATAAGCATTTCCTAAGTGTTAGCTAACATTGCTGTGGGGCAGGAGAAGTCCTTGAATTCCCAGGGGCTTGCATTTTTACTTGATGGCCCTCTCTGCCTCTAGTTCCTGGGTAGTTGGTGGCACAAGCTGTCTGTATTCCTCCCTCTGTCAACCTGTGTCTTGAAACTCAGCCATTTGCTGGCTTTCATCAAAACAAACCAACAACGACAAAAAAACCCCACAAGCAAACAAACGAACAATAAACAAAAGGATATTAATAAATGATAAAAACAATTTCATTCCTCTGAAGCATTCATAAATGTTTTAAAAAAGATTTTATTTATTTATTTGAGAGAGAGAGAGCACCAGAGAGTGGAGGATCAGAGGAAGAAGCAGACTCCCCGCTGAGCCGGGACCCTGACATGCGGCTTGATCCCAGGACCCTGAGGTCATAACCTGAGCCAAACGCTGATGCTTAACTGAGTGAGCCACCCAGGCACCCTCATTTATCAATGTTTAAAGTCCACTTTACTGAAGACTTGGGGATCGCAAGGGGGAGTGATATTAGCACTCAGAGTTTCGTCATCTTGTGAGTTTCCTCTTCCTTTCCTGGGTCTCCCTCTCTAGGACAAGACTTTCTTTTCCTATCTCATGCATAGATGTTTAGCTTCTCTCTGTGGCTTGAACATGGCCTACAATCTTCTTCTGTGCACCCAGAGCACATTGCCATATTTTTCCTGAACAGAGGTGGTGCTGTTGCTAAGAAACCTGGTTTTGTTAGGCTCGGTCTTGCTGTGCTGTAGTAACAGAGATCTCTGAGATCTCTGTGGCTTAAAACAAGAAAGATAGATTTTTTTAAAATATATTTTTAAGGCTTTATTTATTTATTTGACACAGAGAGAGAGAGATCACAAATAGGCAGAGAGGCAGGCAGAGAGAGAGGGGGGAAGCAGGCTCCCCGCTGAGCAGAGAGCCCGATGTGGGGCTCGATCCCAGAACCCTGGGATCATGACCTGAGTTGAAGGCAGAAGCTTTAACCCACTGAGCCAACCAGGCATCCCAAGAAAGATTGATTTTTTTGCCCATCCTGTTGCTTGCGGGTTTAGGTGACTTTTTTTTTTGTCCTTTGGGTGTAGCTGACTCACAATGTTACATTAGTTTCAGGTGTACAGTGTAGTGATTTCCCATCTCTACACATTGTGCTGTGTGTAGCTACCATCTGACAGCATGCATCTCTGTTAGGAGGACACTGGCTTTATCGTCTAAGATGGAGGTTTGGTGACTTTTTAGGGCGGACCCCTGAAGATGATGGCTCGGTGTTGCTACTCCTTATCTATGTGCACTGCCAAAAGTCCCTGTAGCAGTATAAGAGTGTACAATTGAATACCTCCACTCCGAAGTGACACTCATTTCTTTTCGTATTTCATCGGCGAGAGCAAGGTGTATGGCTCTATCTAACGGTGAGGAGCAGAGGAGTACAAGCCTTCCTTGTGCCCAAAAGGAGAGGGAAACAGGCCATTGGCTAACCACGTTCATGTCTGGTGAAAAGGCAATCTTGACTTCATTATCTTGAGACAAAGTGAGGCGCTGGTAGAGAAGGATCAAAATCTAGAACTCTGGCCAACCATTCTGGGACCCTTCCCCCTGGAGACAGCACTACCAGAAGGGAAACTAAATACCTATAGAGAGCCTATGTTCTGAGATCAATTCCACCTAGACTACGCCTCATGGAAGCAAGCAGAGAATCTCCCACCTCCTTCACCTTCAGTGTGGTTTCATTTCGCAAACTGGACGCAATAAAGGTACAGTGATTTTGAATTCCTTTTTGGGGAAGCATTTCATGTACATCGAACTGAATATTCGTAGGGTACATTAAAATGCCTCCATGCCATGTAAAACATCAACGCTCAACATATTTTCACAACAGAATCAACACAAGTTTAGCTTTTGTCAAAAATATCATCAGCAGCTGACTTTGAGACAAATTGTTAGGCAAATGCCACCACTCAGATCAGGTGTGGCCAACAGTTGGGGTCCATTAAATCTTTGTGGAATGAGTTGATGAATAAACTCTATCCTCCAGCCAGCCCTGTTGCACGTATGCATTCAACAACAAATAGTGAACGCCAACATGATACGTGATTACCTTGGGGGCTCCCAGGGGAACATCCCTCCCAGTATTCATACCCTGGGTAATGACCTTGCATGTTCAACCTTGGGCTCACTCATGTGACTTATTTTGTCTGAGGGAACGTCAATGAGGATGAAACAAACAGAGGCTTGACAAACACTTGTGTACCGGGGCTGACGTCACCAGCATGGGGAGAGACGTGGTCCAACCTTCTTGAGGACGAAAGACCACAGGGAGAGAGCTGCTCAGTTATCATGACCGTCCCAGCTGAGCCCACCCCCCAGGCCATCCTCGAGCTGAGTGAGCCCAGGAGAACGGCAGTGGAATGACAGAAACCATAGCATTGAGAGATGGAGAAAATTCTTACCTTAGGTCAGTGGTCAGCAAGCCTTTCCTGGAAAAAGGGCCAGATGGTAAATATTTGAGGCTTTCATACAATTTCTCTCGTGGTAACTCAACTCTGCCATTACAGTGTGAAAGCAGTCAAGAGCGGTATATAAAGAAATAGATGTGGCTGTCTTCCAAGAAAACTGTGTTCTCAAAAACGTGCAGCAAGCTGAATTTGACCTGTGGCCCGGAGTTCACTGGCCCTGTGTCAGGCCGCTAAGTTTGGGACAGTTTGTCTTGCTGCGGTAAATAATGGAAATAACCTGCCACCTTCTTCTTCTTCTTCTCCCAGGTGTCCTCTTCCTGGGAACATTCCACTGCTATGACTTCATTCCTGATGACTCCCTGGGGTGGAATGCCCTCATTTCTTAGGCCTGGCCCTAGGAAAATTAGGAACTCAGCAGCGTGTGTTTTTAGCCTTCCTGTTGAAAGGTTCTAAGAGGGCTAAAAGGAAATGGTTGTGGAAGGTGCCAGGTCCTAAGTTCCAAATGAGTGGAGGAGACTCTCTTCCTGCCCTGGGACCCCCAGGCTCCATGAAGTCTGAGCAAAATGACTTCAAGCTGCATAAGAGGCAGTTGAAGGTAATGTAATGGAAGTGTCCTAGCCTGATGGTCTCGTTATGTCATTAGAAAGACTCAGCTGTCCCCTTAAAATGGTGACTTCTGACCCACAATCCGCAGATTGCTCAGAAGCCCTCAGATTTCCTGGCATTTCTACCAGAATTTCTAGAACCCTAAGTAATGGTCTTCAAAAATCAGAATTATTGCGTAAGGAAGGGTCAATCATCAAGGAGATAGAGAAGCTGCCCTGTCATTATTTCTGTTCTAGTTGGCAGTATATCTGGGAATGAGAGTGCTGATTCTGGAATCAGGCTGCCTAGAAGCAAATCCGGTCTCCCATCCACTTAATGACTACATGACCTTGGGCAAATCATTTAATACTCTAGGCCCAAGTTAACTCAGTTATAAAATGGTGATAATAATAGCATTTACCTTTATGATTTTTGTGATGATTAAATGATGTCATCCATGTAAAATATTTGTCACGATGCCTTGCAAATACTAAATATTCAGTAAATGGTAGTTGCTTTTATAATTATTAACCCATTGTCAATCCATGCAGCAGAGTTTCTGAATCCTGTAGATTTCTATAGAATATTTATTTTATTTCCTCAAGTGTTCTCACCTCCCTAACTCATTTATTTGCCTTAAAAAATTGAGGATGAGGTAGCTCAGTAACAATCTCAACTTAAGGGGGAGGTTAACGAGTTTGAGGTGTTAGATATTCTTCTATTGTCCCGGATATCTTTATTCTTGCCCAGAGAAGTGATAAGAGACAAGTATCTTTGATACTTGAGAGACAAGTATTCCCAGTTTACAGGTCTGGAGGAAAGAGGCAGGGGCGTGGCAAATACAAGAATTAACTATCATTTAAGTATTGTGAGACAATTTCCCAAGAAGCATACTGAGAAGATTTCCATGAAACAAGTTCTCTCTGAGTCGATAGCAGTGGAGAAGGGAAGGAAGCAGGAGCAGACAGAGGGAAGAGTTGGGATGTGATTCAGATGCAACAAAGGGCTTGGTTATCCCACCAACTGGCCAGTCACTGGGTGTGGGCCACCCCCCAGTAAGAGCTGTGACCTGGGTCAAGGCTGCCCTCTTTGGTTGAGAACAGGTTTCAGGACAGACTCAGCTGTGAGCTTTCAGCTGTCGCCACTCTGTGCTGAAGATTTTGGGGGTGATCTGGGTCTACGACACATCAAGTCCACGACATACAGCTTCTACTGTGTGCCAGGCAGAGTGCTATGGACCATTGTGTAGATCACTTCATTCAAACCTTATAAAAAACAAGAGGAATAACTCACAAAGATAGCTATGATACATACATGCCTCTTACGTCCGGAGGTTTTCAAGTTCTTACTTCACGTAATTTTTTTTTAAACAGCTCATCAAGGTTGGAATTGTTTTGTGTATCTGGTGGCAGAGAAGGTTCAGAAAAGAAAATTGGGAGTTCAGAAAAGCCAAGTTAGTGCTCAGTACATGAACCAAGCCCTGTTTCAAATTGGAGCCGGCACCCATCCCACTGGCCAGCACCAACCCATTTTCCAGATGAGGAACCTGATGGTTAGTAAGATTAGATGACTTTCCTGAACTTCAGAGCTAGTCGAGGGCAGACTTGGGCTTGAACTCAGGTCTGTGGGGTGCTCTTCAGTAGGTACCAGCTGGTCTGGAGGGATGAGAAAGTTGTGCATCAGGAAAATGGAACAAAATCGTGACATAGTGGGGAAAGGGCAGCTGAGATGCAGCACAAGTTCTCTTGAACTCTGTTAACTTCATCCTTGCTGCTTCGGGGGCTTTCAGATGCTTCCTGACAGTGACAGTTTATAGGTATTGAGCATTTCACTAGGGCTGCTGAGAGGCTTTAGGAAACGACCTCTTTGCTTTGCTCCTCCCTCCACCCCCTGCCCCCCACTCGTGTATCAACCCCTGGGACCTGGCCACGACTTTGAGGAGGTGGTGGGGAGACGCTCAAGTTTTACCTGGGAATGTTGAAATTACCAACGAAGTCTGGTGCTTTTGGCTGTGCGGTTTGCTGTGCTGGCTTTCCGTGAGCAGCCACTAGATGGCGCTCACCCTCCATTCCTGAGGCTTCCGTTGCCAGAGGGGTTTGGTCGCCTCCCTCCCTTCTTTCTTGTCCTTATTAAGGGTATTAATAGCAAATAGTTATTGGGAAGTTACTGTGTGCCCAGTAAGTTACTCTGCTAAGTTATTTACACGAATTATCTCGTTTAGTACTTACCATAACCCTTTCAAGTAGGTATTGTTATCTCTAATTGACAAATGAGGATAAGCAACTTCCCTGGTAACAAGCCGGTACTGGCTGGGCGAGCCAGGGATTGAAATCAGGTTGTCTGACTTAGAGCTCTGACCTCCACCTTCTACTGGCCCCCGGTCATTATAGAATAATGACAACTGAGTGTTTACTGTGTGCCACAGTGTGCTAAGTGGTTTGTAAAGTCTGCTTCATTTAAAACTCAAAATTCTCTCTCTCTCTCTCACACACACACACACAAAAGTATGTGAGGTGATAGATGTGTTAATGAACTTGATGGAGACAATCCTTTCACAATATGTATGGGTGCAAATGATCCCATCATATGCTTTAAATATCTTGTCAATTACAACCCAGATTAAAAGAACTCCATAGGACCCTGTGAGAAAAGCACTACTATTCTCCCTCATTTAAAACCTAAAACAATGAAAGACAAAAAAATCATATGATTTCACTTATATGTGAAATCTAAAAAGTAAAGCTCATAGATACAGGTAACAGATTGGTGATTGTCAGAGGCAGGAGGTAGAAAGTGGGAGAAATAGAGGAAGGGGATCAGAAGGTATGAACTTCCAGCTATGAAATAAATAAGTTCTGGGGATGTAATGTACAGCACCGTGACTATAGTTAATAATACAGTATCACATATTGGAAGTTGCTAAGAGAGTGGACCTTAAGTGTTCTTATTACAAGAAAATAAATTTTGTAACCACGTAGGGTGACAGATGTTAAGTAAACTTATTGTGGTGATCATTTGTCAATATATGCAAATAGCTACAATGTTGTTGTTTTTTTTTTTTGTTTTTTTTTTTTAAGAGAGAGAATGCATGAGCCCTGATGGGGAAGGAGGGGCGGAGGGAGAGGAAGGGAGAGAGAGAATCCCCAAGCAGACTCCCCACTGTGGGGAGTTGCTGGGCTTGATCCCAGGATCCTGAGATCATGACCTGAGCCAAAATCAAGAGTTGGACACTTAACAGACGGAGCTACCCAGGTGCCCTAAATATATATACTTTTATTGAAGTATAGTTGACACACAAGTTTACATTAGTTTCAAGTGTACAACACAGTGATTTGACAAGTCTGTATGTCATGTGATGCAGCTGCCATCTGTCACCATACAATGTTATTATAATACCATTGACTATTAAGTATTGATTTATTATGTTGTATACCTATAACTAATATAATTTTATATATCAATTATACCTCACTAAAAACATTAAAAGAAAAGTGAGAAGATTGAGGGATAGAAAGACTAACTAATTGCTAAGTTACAGCCAATATGTGAAGGGACCCAGATTAGAATTCAGATTTCCTAGGCTGTGAATCCCAAGAAGGTCTACCCTCTGAGGGATCACAAAAAAATGAGAATATTGGAGGACTTGGATTCTGGAGTCACCCCAAGATTCTCTCTGTATGTACCTTCTGCCTCTTCTCAGTGGGCTTACTCTGCTGGGAGGCAGCCCAGGCTTTGAGTCAAATTTAGGTACAACTCTTGGCTCCACTGTTTTCTGGCTCTGTGTGACTTCTCTTAGGTTTTGCTGCCTTGGTTGTCAACATGCAGTCATTATGGTCCCAGTACTGTCGTGTTACTGTGAGCTCACAGGCCAGGTAGGGAAAGGGCATTCAAGAAATGGTGTCTCCTTCTCCTCTCTCTCAGTGTCTCCATGGCTGAAGCAGGGTCAGGAGGAGCATTGGGCAAAAATTTTCCTAAGTGGGTCAGAGGCCATTTAAGATTGATGCCTCCTTTTCTGGAGATGCTGAAAGAAGCAATTATTTAATCCATTTATTTGTACATTTGCTCCATGTCCCTCTCCTTTTCTAGTCCAGCATCTTCCAATAGAACTTTTCACAACTGCACTGTCCAATATGGTAGCCAAGAGTCACTTGTGGCTTTTGAGTACTTAAAATGTGGCTTATGAAACTGAAGAACTAAATTTTAAATTTTATTTGATTTTAACTACTTTAAATTGAAGTAGCCAATGCAGTTATTGACTACTTTATTAGAGAGCGGATCTCTAGATGGCTCAGTGTTCAATGCTGCCTCCTCAGAGCCTGGCATAGCATGTGCGCTTGGAAAGGGCTGGATAAATATGTTTCAAATGAATGAATGTACCAGTAGGCTTATGCATATAGGAAGCCTTGGGGTCTGAGCCAGCCAGAGGTGTGGTGGGTACAGGAAAAAAAGGAGAAGAGGAGACAATCAGATTTGTAGACATCATCTAAGAGAGAAAGTCAGTCTGAAACAAAAGACCATGGACTATGTCTGGGGTAATGTAGCAAGTTAAGGAACACTTGTCATCACCGAGTTTGTTGTATTTTATTTTTCCTTCAATGGTTAAGAATCAACTCTTAAAGTGGGAAGAAAACTGGGCTTGATGGCAAGGACTCCAAGAAAGGGAGGAGCTGGAGAGACTTTATCACTCATTACACAAGTGAGAGAGAACCCAGGAGGTAGACCAGAAGGCAGGAAGATGGCAGGGCTTTTGGGTTTGTATCAGAGGAAAGGGAATAAAGATGTCACCCTAGGAAGTTAACAGTCTGGAGGCTCAATTAGGCCACCAGATCAGTTACATTCATAATCCCTACTTTTGAGTTATAATTAGAGATCTGAGAAGAATACTCGCTCTTTCCATTTTCCTATGGAGTCTCTCTTCCCTCTTTCCTGTGGACCTAGTGTAAATTTTTCATCATTGTCATCATCATCATTATCATGATTCATTGAGCATATACTGAATGAATGAATTATGTCATTTAATCCTTCAAAAGAACTCTGAGGGAGATGATCTTAGGTTACATTTACTGAGCATTTATTATGTACCAAACTCTAACTCTTTAAATGTTCATAACCTCCTCACTCTCCATGGGTAGGTGCAGTCATCTTCATCACCACCATCATCATCACTGAATTTACAAATGAGGATGCTGTGAATAGACAGGTTGAATAACTTGCCCAAGACTATGCATTTAGTAAGCAGCAAAGCCAAGGTTTAAATCCTGGGCAACTGGGCTCTAGAAATTATATAATACTGTCAGGTTCTGAGAGTTACCATATATGTATTGGCTCTTAATCTTCATAATAACCCCATGAGATGGAGATTATAATTATCAAACCCATTTTATAGGCGAGGAAACTGAGGTTTAACAAGGTTAGGTAGCTTGTCCCCAGTTATACAGGTAGTTAGGACTAGAGCCAGGATTTGAACCCAGGTAGTGGGACTTCAGTAGTCACCCTCAAAAACCACTAGGGTGGAAATACTGGGTTGAAGAGTGTCCCCCCCATTCATGTCCTTCCTAGAACCCCAGAATGTGATCTTATTTGGAAATAGAGCTGTTGCAGATGTAATTGGTCAAGATGAGGTTATAGTGGCATAGGGTGGGCCCTTCATCCAGTGTGACTGCTCTCCTTTTAAGTAAGAAGAGGAGAAGAGACACACAGATGCACAGGGAAGTATGAAGATGGAGGCAGACATCCGGGTGTCAGATCTGTGAGCCAAAGAATGGCAATGGTTGCTGAGAGAAGGATGCTGCCCTACAGATTTCAGAAGGAAAATGGCCCTGCTGATGCCTTGATTTCAGACCTCTAGACTCCAGAACTGGGCAAGAACAGCTCATCAGCATAAAGAAGCCTAAACCTTAGAGTCATCTCAAGAGCTAAGCTTGAGGACATGTCTTGTAGGGGAACAGGCAAGCGAATAGAAGAGGTAGCCTGACTGTCTCCTTCCATGACTTCATCTTTCTCACATGATCGGGAAGGCTGAGGGCTGGTTGGCTCTGTGCTGCCCTTAGCACAGCTGTTAAGGTTAACGCTCTAGAGGCAATAGACCTGGGTTTACTCCAGGCTCCTACTACTACCTGGTGACTTTATACAATTTCCTCAATGTCTCCAAGCCTCAGTTTCCCCCTGTGCAGAAGTGATGATGACAATACTCTTTAACTTGAGTGCCGTTGTGAGGATTAAGTGAGATACTACGAAGAATGCCTCTGGATGCCCATATTAAGCCCTCACTGAATTATGGTTGTTTTTCATCTGGGAGCTGACAGAGAGACTGAGGAAAGACCGGGCCTCCCGCCTACATGGTTTGTGGGGCTGAACTCAGTGATCAGAGGGTTGAATCTACAGTCTCCAAGGTCTTTTGCAGTTTTATGATCCACCCCTCTTTTTGGCCCTTTGCAGATTTAAGAGCTGGAATCAAGGAAGTATTTTGCTATACTCTTTTCTTTCCTAATCCAGTAGGTGGCAATAAGCCTCCATCATTGTTCTTCAACTAGCCTTTCCTCTTTGGCCCTAGTGCAGACTGCGTGGAGGGGGCCACTGGGAGGGGTTGAAACAACTCAGACTCAGGTGCCTCCTTTGGGAAACATTAAGCACCCCTCAGGGCACAAACAGGCCTTTATCTCCATCCCAGCTCTAGGGACTTCCCTAGAGCTTTTCTGCGGATTTTTATGCCCAACATAGCAACCACAGATACAAAATTTATATTTGTAACAAGAGACCTTCTATTTTGTTACCAGAAAGAGGGTAAATTATCTTCCAGCAGACTCCCGGTCCTAACGGTTAAGAAGTAAACCCCATCTCACTGGCAAATCTCATGGTATTTTGTAAGGTCATCTAAGTGTCTCAGTGAATTTTGGATCCACAGCGCGGCACCACCTGGGAGTTTCTCGGAAATCAGAATGTCAGGCCTCATCCCAGACCTGTCCAAATCGGAATCTGCATTTTATCAAGCAACGGAGGTGACTCATACACTCATTCAAGTTTGAGAAGTTCAGGTTTACAGGATCTCAGAAGAAAAGATTTCCTCCTGCCAGCCCGTAATTAGTTCTTTTTAACTCAGCTGAGAATAAATAGTTAGCGAGCATTGTCATCAGGTCTCATATCTACAAGGGGGTGTTTTTACTCCCAAAGGACATATACATATATATTATACATATAGTGCTATTTGATGTCTTTACTTTTCCAAACCATGCTTCAGCTCAACACCATTTATAGCTGAGGAGAGGAGCCTTCGAGGGCTGGGGCATCCTAGAGTAGATCTGAGCTGCGGAGAGGGCAGGGTGGTAGGATTTCAAAGCTGTAGCAGTCCCCGCAGGTTTGCGGTTTCGCTTTGCACAGGTTCCCGCCCCCAGGGGTCAAACCGCCACCTAAAGCACGTGGTCCTCCTTCTGACCAATCCTCAGAAGGTCAATAGTAGCGTCGCGCTGCGCCGTGACGCCACAACGCTGCGCCCTCCCCGTCATTTCATCTCATCACGTAAGCATCTCGTCATCTCCTATGATCACAGGAAGGGTGAGTACAGTGCAATAAGATATTCAGAGAGAGACCACATTCCCCTAACTTTTATTACAATATAGTTGGCCCCTGAACGACACGAGCTTGAACTACACGGGTCCACTTGCGTGCGGATTTTTTTTTTTTTTTTTTTTTTGCTAAGTACAGTCCTGCAAATGTTATTTTTCTGTTCTTATGATTTTCTTACCATTTTCTCTCACTTTAGCTCACTTTATTGTAAAACTACTATATCCTACAGATAACATACAACAGATATGCTGAACGACTATTTGTGGTATGGGTAAGGTTTCCGGTCAACAGTAGAGTATTAAGAGTGAAGTTATATGTGGAGTTTCAACTGCACGGAGGTCGGTACCCCAACACCCCCTTTGTTCAAGGGCAACTGTATATTGTTATGATTGTCCTTTTTAAAAATTAGTCATTGTTGTTAATCTCTTACTGTGCCTATTTTATAAAATAAAAGTTATCCTAGATATGTATGTATGTCCTAGGTACATCGTAGGAAAAAACACAGTATATATAGGGTTTGTTACTATCTGTGGTTTCAGGCATCCACTGAGGGTCTTGGAATGTATCTTCCATGGATAAGAGGGGACTACTCTAATAGAAATAAGACCTGACGCTCAGTCCTCACTATGTACCAGGTCATATGCTATGTTACACGCATTATTTCATAGAATGCTCCTTACAATTCTAAGGAGAGGGTACTGTTATTGTCACCGTTTCACAAATGAACACAGGGAAGAGTAGAGAGGCCAATACACTGGTCGGAGGCCATGCCGCTGCTTAATGTGTGACTGATCTAGAATTATAACCCAAGCCAGTAGGACTCCAAGCCTGAGAGCTTAACCACTTCAGCTTAAGTTCCCTCCCAGGGTTGTATGCATTCCTGGTATATATGCTATTTTAAAACATTTGCCTGTAATTATAAAATACTCTTGAGTAAATCATTTTTAAGCTTAAAATTAATTATTTTTAATAATTCAGGACTGTTTCTTCCCCAGTGTTTAGTCTCTTCTCTTGGTATCTCTCTTATTTTCTGTGGTGGCCATAGATGCCACAAACCAGATGGCTTAAAACAACAGAAACTTGTTTTCTCTCAGTTCTGGAAGCTAGAAGTAGAAAATTAAGGCATTTGCAGGGCTCTGCTCCCTCTGAAACCTGTAGGAGAGAATCTTTCTTCACTTTTTCTTTACTTCTGGTGGTTTGCTGGTAATCCTTGACATTCCTTGGTTTGTAGCTGCACATATCCAATGTCTGCCTCTGTCTTCAACTGAGCATTCTGCCTACATGCGTCTATGTTTTCTCTTCTTACAAAGGCACTGGTCATAAATAAAGGATATTAATTAGATAAAGGTCCCACCCTACTCTAGTATGATTTCATCTTAACTAATTACATATGCAGTGATCCTCTATCCATATAAGGTTATATTCTAAGGCACTGGGGTTAGGACTTCAACATCTTTTTTTTGGGAAGGGGAACACAATTACCCTATAAGAACATCTCCTAAGGCATGTGGGTTCCAGAACCAAAGTGCCAGGGTTCCAATCCTGGCTCTGTCACATAAGCTGGGTGACTTAGAGCAAGTCACTTAGACTGAGCCTCATTTTTCTTCTCTGTCAAGCAGGAGAATCTCATGGGAATGGTCAGGAATTAATACACCCACAGCACTCACCTAGAATGATGTTGTAGTAGAAACTGTCGGTGTCCCTCCCAGGTCCCTTTACCACCTGGGGCCCCCATTCCCATCCGTTGTTAACAGCTTACCCCAGTGGCCTTCTATGGAGACTGGTCCTGGCTGCAGGACCACCTTGTTGGAGATGCCTGGGATGTTGATCTCTCCTCCTTGGTTCACTGACCAAGGCTATGCTTCATCTGAGACTTTATCTCAGCTCTTTTCCTAATGTTTACTCCCTTATCAGTCCTTCCTGAGAGCATGGCCTTAATACATCGTATGCAACTGAAGCTCCCTCCTCAGGTTCTGCTTCTCAGGGACCCTATTTGACACGAGTGCCCAGGATGAAAGTATTGGATTGATGTTATCATTTTCAAGGAGCAAGGAATTTACCTCCCAGTCTTCCTGCATTTCCCACGATTTGGTCCTGCCACTGGGTCTTATTTTTCCTGCCATTAATCTTGTAATGTCAAGAATGGTCAAGTTTTTCCCATACACACTGGTTCCTGGGCTAAGACGCTCAGGGGAATCAGCTCCTTCATTGCTGCTGGCCACCTCTCAGAGTGTGTGCAGACCCTGAAATCTTCAACCCACCTCCACTCTGGACTGCCACACTCTCTTCCTTGCTTCACGGTGTCCATTTCTGAGAAAGGAGCCCATTTCTCAGTGCTTGCTACTCAGTCATTTGTATAGAGAGCCAAGTCTGCTTTACAACAGGTTCAGGGATTAATAATTGTTTTTATGTCAGCCTAATGCAGTTCTACCTATCTGTCCCCAGTTGCGGACACCTTAGCCCCATCCCTATTACTATCATCATAATAGCTATACTTAGTGAAAGACTAAGGTGTGACAGACCATATGTAGTCTATATAATAACATGGAAATTAGTTTTAACCTTTGAAAACTCTTTGAAAGGGAGGGTGACATCCTCATTTTCCTAACAAAGTGCAGATGATCGGAGAAGTTACATCATTTATTTGTGGTCATGCAGTGGTTAAGTCAGTCTCTGAACCAGGATGATCTGGTGAGGAAGCAGTGTAACTCTCAAGTTCCTTGTTGAAAGCACATTCTCTAAAGCACTCAAACCACAAACCACTGATTTTTCTCCCTGTGAGTAGCACTTTTAATAGCTGGGGTCCTATTCCCTGCCTAGCAAGGTGCATTGATATCTTAACTCCTTGAATTATTCTTTTCCTTTTTTCTCCAGTCTGGGCTTAAAGTTTTCTCCTAACTTTTTGCTTCTATCTGCCATATGATGCTTCTTTGGGCTTCTGCCCCAGCATCCTTGTTCTAACCCTATTCCTCAAACCCCAGGCTAGCATATTCATGCATATTATTCACCCACTTCCTTTTGTCCCCAAGATTTCATCTTCTCCAGCATTCCATTTCTGTCTCTCAAGTTCTAATTAATCATAAAATTTGCATTTCAGACCCACATTTAAATCAGGACATATGTAATTTTTTTTAATGTTATGTTAGTCACCATACAGTACATCATTAGTTTTTGATGTAGTGTTCCATGACTCATTGTTTGTGAGTAACACCCAGTTCTCCATGCAATATGTGCCCTCCTTAATACTACTCATTGGGCTAACACATCCCTTATCCCCTTCCCTCTAAAACCCTCAGTTTGTTTCCTGGAGTCCATAGTCTCTCATGGTTCATCTCCCCCTCTGATTCCCACCCCCCTTCATTTTCCCCTTTCTTCTCCTAATGTCCTCCATGCTATTCCTTATGTTCCACAAATAAGTGAAACCATATGATAATTAACTATCTCTGTCTGACTTATTTAATTTAGGATAATCTCCAGTTCCATCCATGCTGATGTGAATGGTGGGTATTCATCCTTTCTGATGACTCAATAATATTCCATTGTATATATGAACCACATCTTCTTCATCCATTCATCTGTCGAAGGGCATCTCAGCTCTTTCCCCAGTTTGGCTATTGTGGACATCACTGCTATAAATATTGGGGTGCATGTAGCCCTCTTTTCACTGTATCTCTATCGTTGGGGTAAATACCCAGTAGTGCAATTGCAGGGTCATAGGGTAGCTCTATTTTTAACTTTTTTAGGAAGCTCCACACTGTTTTCCAAAGTGGCTGTACCAGCTTGCATTCCCACCAGCAGTGTAAGAGGGTTCCTCTTTCTCCACAGCCTCTCCAACATTTATTGTTTCTTGCCTTGTCAATTTTTGCCATTTTAACTGGTTTAAGTTGGTATCTCAGTGTGGTTTTGATTTGAATTTCTCTGGTGCCTAATGATGTTGAACATTTTTTTCATGTGCTCTTAGCCATTTGTATTTCTTCTTTGGAGGTGTCTGTTCATGTCTTCTGCCCATTTTTTGACTGGATTATTTGTTTTTGGGTGCTGAGTTTGAGAAGTTCTTTATAGATCTTGGATATCAGCCCTTTATCTGTAGTGTCATTCGCACATATCTTCTCCCATTCTGTGGGTTTTAAGGCCTATGTAATTCTTAACTTACCATAGACTTTGAGAAGGGGCTGTACTGGCCATGTCATTTATCATAGTTTACCTATAACGATGCCTTCGGAAGATTTCATTGATTAAGTTCCCAAACAAAGCCACCTCCTTTATTCCAGTTAGCCTGACCATTCATTAGAATTAGATTATTTTGAAATCATCACTTGCTAGAAATCTGTGGCAGATATCTGAGTTTCTTAAGAAATCATGGGGGTCCTATGAAATTGCATAGAGAAAGCTTTGCAAGTGAAAATATTCACTAATGAACTCACCACTTTAACCAGTTCCCAGTCAGACATCCTTTCCTGATCAGCTCTAGCCTCTCTCCCCTTATATTTGTGGGTGGCTGTCAGGCTCTTGATGATTTATGAAGGGTAAACATCTGATAACTGCAGTTCAATGTAAATCAATTGCAAAGCGAAACTGGGAATACTGCAAAGGGTGTAGGGTTTCACAAAGTTAATGGAATTGATGTTGGAAGGCTGTCTGAATCACATGCGTGCTGTTTGGCAAAAAGGATTGGGAAGAACGCTTAAAAATTGAAGCAGTCGATGAGGATAAGGATGCCTGAGTTTCTTCAGAGAGAATGCTTAGAATATCAAATGCTTACGAGAGTCCTTTGGGAAAACCAAGGAATACTTGATATTTTCCAAAAATGCCTCTTTTTGCTCCTGCTGTGCAAGTTAAATAGGAAATCAAGAATACACTATTGTGCAGTCATACAATTTGTGGAAAAATTATGCAAAAGGAATCAACACATGATTTATTCTTTGTTATGGAATAATAATGACCTGAATTTTGTTAAACATAAGCAGAAATAAATCAATTTTTACAGTTTTC
The DNA here is from genome assembly GCA_028533885.1 of Nasua narica. Taxonomy (NCBI): domain Eukaryota; kingdom Metazoa; phylum Chordata; class Mammalia; order Carnivora; family Procyonidae; genus Nasua; species Nasua narica. Next base: position 14,701,603 of record CM052815.1, read on the forward strand.
AATTTTTAACAGAGAGCCCCTGACAAAGATGTTTTTTCACTATTTACTATGACATTTTGCTCTCCATTTTCGAAAAGTAGCTTCATTCTGTGGAGCTCAAGGTCAATTACCCTTGGAGATCAGGAAACTTGCCCCCTTGGAGCTTATGGTCTTATGGGGAGGCTTTCCTAACACACCAGGGACAGGACAGTGATGAGTGAGAGGATCCCCTTTGCCAGGTTGCAAGTACAATTTAACTGTAGGAAGGAGAAGAGAAAGGCAGGAGAAAGTGTTTTCTGCTTTGCCAAGTCTTTTAACCTGGCCCTGGCCTGGCTTTCTTTGGCTTCCCAAATGACTCTCTGCTACTACACAAACTTTTCGGCCCGCTGCTGTCAGTAGTGTGTTGACAAGGCTCCTTTGTAGGCTTCCTGCGAGGGCTCATGAAAAGCCGTTGGGAATTCAGCAAAACACCGGGGCTCTAACTGCGCCTGAATGAGACAGAATTAGAAAATGGTTTCAAATTGAAAACTTAATTTTCAATTAGTGTACATTCAGGCAGGAGTGGGAGGGATTAAGGGATGGCAGCTTGTTTGGTTAACATGCTTTTTAGAAGACATGCTTGCAAGCTATTAGTTAGCTTCCTCCTGCCTCCTCCCCCCCGCCCCCCAAGTGCTCCTCACTCTGATTTGGCAACGGCTGCTCAGGGACCCGCGGTGTGCTCAGTCCCGACTAACTCAGATGCAGATGGCAGCGCGGCCACAGGAAGTGGGATGCAGCCTGTCACCTCTGAGACTGGCTAGTGCGTGTCATCCTCCCTGTGGACCCTGTGAGGCCACAGGTGAGCTTGTCGCCTCTAAAGATGCATGCTCTCTGATGACTTTAAAAAATGTTCAGGAAAAAAAATTTTTTTTTCCTCTCTCTGACATATTTTATCATAGTTTGAGGCTCTCCACTAGGCAAACATACTCAGTATAACTTGAACATTTGGGATTTGTGATAAAGAGCAGAGCTGAAGGTGGTCAAAGGGATGACGTTGGATGTAGGAGGTGGAAGGGGCTGCCCAATGGGGACGTGGATGGCTTTATTCGTCCACTAGTGTCTTCGCTCCTGTCTTTAGTTGGAGTTCCCATCCTCTTCCTTCTCTCCCCGCTTTTCCCAATCAGAAATACTTCACGGGTTTAGAGTGTTGTGGCAACCACGGGTTCCCCTTGGTTAGCCCTGTTTTCTCCTGTGATGAGTTCACTAGGGAGTCAGTGTCTCCAGACTGCTGCCTCAGTTCACATGTGAGCACTTTCAACACGGTGTGTTTACAAGCACTGGAACTGGAAATCATTAATTCAGTCAGCAGAGCAATAACTTCATTAGGAACTTCCTTCTGTCATTAGCAGGCTCGAGAAAGTAGGCCACAGTGACTAAACACACCATCTCAGACGCGGCAGGCGAGGCTGCTAGCTGCGTGCCAGGCGCTTTTCATCTGCTCATCTGACTTCCAGCTCTTCTCTGATATGGCAGAGCTGGCAGCGAAGGGTGGAAGGAAGCGTCCCGTCCTTACAACAGACATGGCCTCTGGCTCCACAGATCTGTCACTAGGTAGGGTTTTCCTGACTTCTTCTCTGACCTTGGCTTACGTTCCAGCCCCAAGTTCCTGGTGACATCTGCTCCCCACAGAGTGGCCTGAATAGATTCCAAGTGCCTTTACTTAAGGCTCTCTCAGTGAGCACAGCCCTAGGCTAATTCCCGCAACCCTTTCTCAAATGAACGAGTGTCTTCAGCCACCGTTGGTGCCAGCCTCCCCAAGGTCAAACTGCTCTCCACAGAAATGATCACTGCTTCTTTCTTTAGTCTTATCGTGCCACTGTTTCTTTCGTTAGTCTTATCATGCCAATGAGCAGCTGTTGTCAGTCCTCTTTCTCCACCATCCAAGCTGTAGCCTTCCAGCCCGGTTCCAAAAAGTGTTGGATTTCACCAAAGAAAGGGTGAGAGGGAGACATGTAGTGGCTCAAACGATAGCACCAGCTTCCAGACTGACAAAAGGAGAAGTTTTGAAAAACAACTTCTGCTAGACAAACACCAGTAAATCCTGACAGCTTAGATGCAATTAACTTAGAGAAACAAAATGGAAAACTCAGATTTTGGGGTTTGGATGGGGCTTAGAAGTCTTGTAATCCAACCCTCTTGTTTTATAAGCGGGCAGCTCTAACTTAAAAAGGCTAACGGGCCAGCCCAAGTGACTGGGGAATGGTAGGGAAGGTCCCTAAAGCCTGTGACTCTTCCTGTCTCCTGTGTTATTCTTCCTGTCTCCTGTGTTATTCACTACACCACACAGCCTGTCTCTTCTTTCCCTTTGTGAAAGCAATTGAGAACGTTTTTGGTGAAGGTGTCAAAGCTCACCCACTTATGATTTTTAAAGATGCCAATATGCTTTTTCCCGGGACTTAGGGGCATGTCCGTCAGAACTCTTTTGGGTACAAGAGACAGAAATACAACTTGTCGGAAAGGAGAGATCATTAGCCCACAGAATCTAAGGGAGGTTGGCTGACCAGATTGTAGAAATCTGGGACAGGGAAAGGACTAGAAGGAGGACCAGAACATCACTAGTCCTTGCATTGTTTGTTTTTCCTGCATTCTTTCCTGGAGATTGTTTTTCTGTCCTCTTTTTTTTTTTTTCCTACATGGAGGGAAACCGTTGTTATCAGCAGCTCTATGTTATGTCTTACAGCTCTTAACATTGGAGAGGATGTAATCATACAATCTCTGACCTCAATTTTTGGAAAGTATCTGCTTGGTTGGGGTTGATATGAGACTCAGATGGCTTCCCCTGAGCCAATCAGTTGTAGCCAAGTGGATGAGGTACTATTATTGACCCTGCTTGAGTCTGGGCCCTACCCAGGACCAAATATTAGTGCTCATGGGGTTGGGATCTGCACGAATGTGGCTACTCCCCTATAAACCTCACGGTTGGAGCTTTCAGGTGGGGAGGGTAGGCAGGGAGTGACATTTCCACCAGGAAGCAGGGGCCAGGTAGACAAAATGACAATGATCTTACCATCAGGGCTAATCCTGTCTCCTCTAATTGAATGAATCTGATTTCACATAGATCTTCCCCTTAGTGTCGATTCTGAGATGACATAAGGCAAATTTCTGTTTTTTCAGTATTTCCCACCACCTTTCCAAATATAGGGCAATAGAAGTCGACAAAAATATATGGCAAAAAAAAAAAAAAAATTCCAGTTGAAAGGGTCTCATTGGACTGGTCAAATTTGAAAAGGAGAAGTATAAATGTGTACCCTGCTCAGCCTAATGAATTCAATCCTTGCATTTAAAAATAACAATATATTTTTTACTGTTGAGTTTGTTCATCATTTGTGTCCATTCCACCCAGTTATGGTTGTGAGCTCTCCCATCAGTCTATCCTAGAGGACTCAGAGGTCTCTAAGTGATACTAACATCTTTACATCACTGGTGGGATTTTAGAAAGCTCCTTTTTTTCCCTTTTCATAACAACTCCTGGAGTACAGTGTATTTCATAACGTGAATATGAGTTACTGTTACTGTGAAACTCTGAACTTTCCATTCCTTCTCCAGGTTTACATTTGTAGCTTGGCTGATGCAAAGGGATGTTCTTCTGGTTCCAGTGATTATTTTAACTCCTTCATCAAAGGATGCACAATTAGATCAGCAGTCAATAGAATAATAATCATAATAACATCAGTACTTATTGAGTGCTTACAAGGTGCCAGCTACTGTTAGTTTTACATGTTTTAATGCACCTGATCCTTAGAACAACTCCAGGAGTTTAGTACAACTGATATTCCTCCTTTGTAGGTAGAAATAGTATAGTAGCACAGGTAAGTTAAGTCACTTGCCCAAGGTCACACAGCTAGAAATTGGCAGAGTTGGGATTTGAACCCAGGCCATCTGGGTTTGTGGTATGTGCATTAAAGCATCATGCTATTCCATTTCTTCTTCTTCTTCTTTAAGATTTTATTTATTTATTTGACAGAGAGAGATCACAAGTAGGCAGAGAGACAAGCAGAGAGAGGGGGAAGCAGGCTCCCTGCTGAGCAAAGAGCCTGATGTGGGGCTTAATCCCAGGACCCTGAGATCATGACCCAAGCCGAAGGCAGAGGCTTAACCCACTGAGCCACCCAGGTGCCTCTTTGCTATTCCATTTCTTAAGTGGCCAGACACTATTATGGGATTTAAGAAGCTTTGGAAAAACTTGTTCTACTTCCTAAAATACTTTACTGTTGAATAAATGACTGATCAATTTAATTTAAAGTATCTATTTTACCATAGAAATAATCCTGGAACAATATCCTATTAATTTGGATTAGTAAATTACCTTCAAATTCAACGAATATTTCTTAAGTGTCTGTTACATGCTCTGGCTTATTCACTCGATACAGGAGTACCGTGAAGTGGTGGTATAGTCTCCATTTTACAGGTGAGGAAACTAAGACTTAGCTAGCTTACATGAATGCCAGAGTCACATAGAAATAGGTGGGCAAGCCAGAATTTGACCCAGGCCTGCTTCACGATGGAAGAGCTTAGTGCTCGCTGTCATACTTGTTAATGAAGTGAATCTGTGAGATGTTTGCCAGCTGGCAGAGCAACTTTTAATAGAGAAGGAAGGTGGAAGGTGTATGACATTGCCTCCTTGCAGGAGGAGAGGTGGGATCCCTTGAAGGGTCTGAGGGGACTAGCGTAGGAAGAAACCAAAGGGCAGATGTGATAAGCTATCCTAGAGAGTCCTGGTTCTCTCCATTTGCTGCCTGGAGACAAGGGAAACATTTACTTAGCTCACATTTTTGGAAGGCTCTGGCAATTAGAGTGTTAATATGCTGCATAGTCACAATTATGCTGTAACTACCAATTATGGGAAAACTCATCATTTTACTGTAATGTAATTACAGTAAATAGCACCAGTCATGTCAGTGCAAAGACTGGGGCAGCCTCTAATTATTCCCTGCACCCAGACACCTCAGCCTGGATCAGGAATAATTGGCGTAACGCAGCTTTGCCTTTTGGGGTTGGCCTCAGTTTTCCTCAGAAAAGCTTTTCTTGTCTTCTGATCCTCCCTCCTGTGTGTGTGTGTGTGTGTGTGTGTGTGTGTGTGTGTGTGTGAGTGAGAGGGAGAGAGAGAGAGAGAGAGCGAGAGAGAGAGAGATTGATTCAGCTGTGTTTATGATCTGGAAGCAGATGAGATGCTAACGTCTAGGTGTGACTTAGTATTTCCTTCAGTGAGAAAGGATTGGGGAGGAAGTTTCTCTTATAGGTGGTGAGCACCCCAGAGGGCCAGGACTGTCTTTATTCTCTCACCATTACAGGGGACAGAGAATGAGAATAGCTAACATATCCTGAGTGTCTCCCTTATGCCAGGGACTGTGCTAAGCACTTTACATATATTTTATTATTAATTATCCAAACAGCTCTACGAAGGAGATACTAAAATTCCCATTTAATAGAAGAGGAAACTAAGGATGAGAGATGAAGCAATTTGCGCAAAGCCGAAGAACTAACAAGTAGTAGAGCCCAGCTTCATTCTTTGGCCAATGCCCGTGCTCTTTCCATGCCTTCCTGAAGGTGCCAGATAAATATTGATTGGATGCAGTTGGACCTAGGCTACACATATTTGCATGTGAGGGCTGTCCTTTACTTTCTGGTCTATTTCATCAACTTTTTCAGAACTTGATCTCTAGTTTGGTTAATTTCTAAAAACTCCTCTTTTCTTTCCTACATGGTAAGCCACATCCAATTCTTTTTAGTATTTGGAGAGGGCCTTCTCCTGATTGTGTGTATGTGTGATGTACACATTTTAAAGATCAATCAATTGTGAAGTTGATCTGAATGAATATCCTCAGGGAAGACCGAGGTCTTGGAAGGAAAAACCGAACTACTATGAGGCGAAGAGACCCAAAGCTACGATAACACTAAAAATGATCTTAATTTTAAAATTCCTTTGGTATTTGGATTTGGCAGTGATCTGATCTAAAAATTAGGGGAGCGCAACAGATGTTGTGATTTGTATTCACTTATAAAAGGAATGATATGGAGGCCCCATGGATTTTCAAGTTGTAATAGCTGGCATCACTTTGTTGTATTATGCGGACGCATAGTGCTTTGGTCATCTTTGATTGATTTCTTCTCACCCTAGAGGCAGCAGAGGCAAGAATAGGCACCCCCATTTCAGAGATGGAGACACTGGCATGGGCCAGGTTGGGGAGTAGGGAGATGATGAAAAACCAGATTTACCTTGGGAGGGCATCAGCGCAGGTCACTGTTGTGAACTGAGGTCCTGAGAACCCAGTCTGATGGATTTTAGTTCACCTTTAAACAGAAACAGATTTTATTACAGTGAAGGTCGGCAGCTGACCCATAACGGCCGTGGAGTTTGGCGTTTCCTCCTGATGGATGGGCCTCACCTTTCCAAATGAAATTTCTTTGCTTATATTAAGTCTCCTCGGAGAGGCTTTTATTGGTCTCTGTGAAATCAGAGAAATCTGGCTTTTCTGTTTGGACATGATGGTAGTTAGTGAAACTGCAGCAGGGCTTCTTAGTTAATTTGTATCTGAAAGAGAGAGCCATTACCCTGGAAAATCCTTCAGGTGATTTCACAGAGAGGGTAAAGTGGGAAGCCCTTTCCATCAAAAGATAGGCAAGGGCAGAACCTAGAGGAGAGAGCACTTCAGGAAAATCCAAAGTGGAAAAGCAACCCCAGTGGGATGGCGTCCAGACTGCTGTGAGTAGTTACTGTAGTAGTTATTGGAATAACCAAACATCCAGAGAAGGGCATGCAGTTTTCAGGGTTAACAAAATTTCCTCTACATTTTGATCTGAATTCAGAGTTGTTTTTTTTTTTTTTTTGAATTCAGAGTTTTTGATCTCCTTTTTATCCTGAAAGTAATCAATGCTTCTGATAAAATTCAAACAGTTGGAAGAGATATAAAACAGGAGACTCCCTCCCTCCCCCTTAACCTTCCATTACACCCTTTAGGACTAACAACTGTAAAGGATTTCTTGTGTTACCCATCCAAGATCATTTTAAATAAACGCAAGCAGATATTTATGTGTGCGTGAGTCATGCTCGTGCTGTATTTCCACAGCTGTATCTTGGGGCATTGTTCTATATCATTAACCATAGATTTGCCTTGTTTATTAAAAAGTTATTACAGATTGTTGCTATGCATGGAAGCACCATTATTTCCCTTTCTTTCTTTCTTTCTTTCTTTCTTTCTTTCTTTCAGATTTTATTTATTTGACACAGAAAGAGAGAGAGAGAGAGGGAGAGAGAGAGCGTGCACAAGAGGGGGAGAGAGGCAGAAGGAGAGGGAGAAGCAGACTTCCTGCTGAGCGGGACCCTGGGACCACAACCCGAGACAAAGGCAGACACTTAACCGACATGAGCTGCCCGGGTGCCCCTCTTTTTTAACTTTTATTTTATTTTATTTTAAAGATTTTTCTTATTTAAGAGAGACAGAGATAGCAACAAAGATACTGAGAGAGCACAAGTGGGGAGGAGAGGGAGAAGCAGGCTTTCTGCTCAGCAGGGAGCCTGATGTAGGGCTCCACTCAGGACCCTGGGATCATGACCTGAGCCAAAGGCAGATGCTTAACCTACTAAGGTAACCAAGCGCCCCCATTATTTCCATTTCTTATTGGTGAGCATTTGGGTGGTGGTCATTTTTTTTATCATTTTTTTTTTAATTGTTGTTGTCATTGCAAATAATGCTACCCTGCATGCTTTTTTTGTGAGTCCATTTCCGAAGCCCAAAGACCAGAGCTGGAAATAGCTTTAGAGATCAGCGAATTCAAGTTCCTTTATTTGAGGTGAGAAAATTGAGATCAGACAAAGAAGAGAAGTGACTTTCTCAGAATTATACATTCTATTATGGTTTAGCCATGTATACAATCCTGATTTCTTGACTCCACAACCTTCTGTGTCCTGGAATTTAGATAAAAGTGACTATCATGGGGCACCTGGGTGGCTCAATTAGTTAAGCATCTGACTCTTGATTTCAGTTCAGGTCATGATCTGGGGGCTGTGAGATCAAGCCCCATGTTGGGCTCCATGCTGGGTGTGGAACCTACTTGGGATTCTCTCTCTCTCCCTCTCACTCTGCCCCTCTCCCCCTCCCTCTCTAAAAAAAAAAATGACTTGAATATTCCTTGAAGTAAATAGCCTGTAGACTGGGTTTGCCATTCTTCCATTATATAGTTTTCTGTTGGGGCTGCTGCATGCATATGGATGCATGTTGTACACTGCACAAAAGCACCTAGGCTAAGAGGTAAGTGAGGGCTGAAATCCACAGTGGGCTCTACTTGTTAAGCCCTATAGTGGGCTTTTGCGCTGCATCAAAATGATTTTCCCAAACTGGACACTTTTCTTAAAATTGCCCCAAAGCACCTCATCGACTAGCAGCAATCCTCATTTCTGGGGTAAATATTTGACTCTAGTGCAATCATGCAGCTCATTTTATCTTATGCAAGGATGCAATGCCATTTATTTTAGTAGAAACAGATTTCCAGTGTTGCTCACACTTTCTCATCCAGTCTTCCTCATGGCTGACAGTTTGCACTAGATAGATAATGGTGTAGGAGTAGGGCTACAACCTACTGTCATGGGTAGGTTAAATGTAATAGTTAAGCATGGCAGACAGAGAGGTCTTTCATGGGCAGAAGGTCTCGGTTTCTCTGTGGTTTGGTTCTGAGCTTTCAGGAGCTAATGACGTTCCTGTCTTGTGAAGCAGTTTGTCTTAGTTGCCATTGTGAAGCAGATGAGCCTATTTTTCAGGGAAGTTGTAGGCCAAGCTGCCCCCCCCACCTGTTTCCGCTCAGCTTCCCCGCTTTGCCTCTGAGCTATTAGTCTTCAGTTCCACGTCACGAGGAAGCTGTTCAGCTAGAGACTACTTACCACAACAGCTCTTGGAAAGTTATTCTACTTTTTTGGACACTTGATTCTTGCTTTTGGTATAATGACTCTTATTTTAAACCTCAAAACACACTAGCAGATGCTCTAAGGAGGGATCTTCCAGCATCATGTTTATTGGCAAAGATAGACCAATTTACCGTTTTAACTAATATATTATTCGATCTGTGTTTTTTGGGTATCATTGGTCAGAATGAAGTAGAGTCAATTTTTTCCCCATTAAAATGAATAAAAATATTGTTTAATGACTCTTCATGTAGTACAGGATTTTCATGAGTGAATTGGAGTCATTAAACAAAGGGTAGGTGTAATGGATCATGGCCTGTTGAGGTCAGGGACCATGGCTTTTCATTTTTATGTCAATGGTACTGTATACAAGCATGTAATAAGCTTTCAGTAAAAGTCTGTAGGATGAATGAATAAATCCTTTTCACAGAAGTGTAGGGGAGATATTTTCCAATAGATACTACTGGGATCGTGCAGCATAATCTCTCCTTTTCACACTGGGTATGGCTTTTGGCATTTCCTTATTTGAATTGGCCAGGAGCAACGGAGCAATCTTCCTAAAGGTGGAGGTCAGACGGGCACGTATTTGCGGCACTGGAATGATTTAACACTGTGTTTTGCTCAGACTTTTTGAGAAAGGCTAAGCCGTGGGTGCCCAGGTGGGTTACTCTGTGAGGCGGGTAAAGAAGGGAATAGCGGAGTGGTTCTGGAGGAACAGGAATGGAGGAAGCCTGAGCCATCAGGAGGGGTGGATCAAGGTTGTAGGGGGCAATCATTATAAAAAGCTAGAAAGTGGTGGAGCAAGGGTGCTGGGGGCACAAGGAAGAGGGGAGCTGGTTTTGGGAGATTTCTAGGGAGAAGGGGGAGGAGGGACCAGCAAGCATTGAATTGTGGAGATGTCAGGGGCCAGGGGAAGGCAGCTTAGCAGGAAGAGGCTGCAAGTTGAGGGCTTTGATTTCCACTGCTTAAGAGAAGTGTGAGAGAGGAAATTAGAGACACAGAGAGGGATGGAGAGAGGAAGAGAGATGGGCGATTCACAGGTGAAGAGAGAGAAAAAGAAAGAGCAGGGAGAGGGAGCGAGGGAGTAAGGGAGAATGAGAATAAGAAAGACAGAACAGAAAACAACTAAGACCGAGACAGACGCACAGACGCCGAGAGAGTCAGAGAGCACGGTAGTTGCTCCCCTGAGAGAAGCGTGTGGTGGAACCAGGAAATACAGCATATTAAGCACCTATCTAAAGAGCGGGAGCCCTGCAAAATGTCACTTCCTAAAGGGGAGCGCGCCCTTGTCCTCCAGCTGCCTGTGGGCCTTGGGTCTCTGCACACTGAGGTTGCAACCTGTGTTCCCCAGCTGACTGGCTGCATACCCCTTGGGCTAAAGAGACACATGCCAAATAGAGGTAAAAGGATGTGAGAACCCAGGGAACTAGGGCCTTGGTTATAACAGAAACACACACCCGTGCAAACATTTGTTCCTCGGATGGAAGTGACAGGAAGCCCACCACCTTGAAAATACCCCTCAGAGTCCTATGCGATGTTGCCTTGGGTCTTTTTTTCTTTTTAATCAAAACCAATTATGAGGCAGAGAAATTCCTTCTTTCTGGGTGTAGGTTGAGATGAGGATGGATAGTCCTGTTAAATTTTGGGGGCTCAGGCTCTTTCTTCTGCTTCAGCTACTGACTGCCTGCCTTCTTTGCTACTCAATAACATGGCAAATCAGGAATAACGTAAACGGAAAATCCAGTGCTTTCCTTCATTAAAATGCGGTGAGACCAAATGGGACGTGGGAGATGTTCCTGCTCCCAGGTTTGGTGAGCGGGTAAGTTGTCTGCCCCTGCTCTCCTGCTGGGGACCCCATGAAACTAGTAGGCAGTGCTGTCTTCCATACTTGCCAGAGGCAGAGCAGCCCTGAGGCTGGGGACAGGGCACCAACCCGCTCTCCAAATAATTATGAGGAACCGTATCCACCATTGCCTCCCTTCTTATATCAGAGGAAGAATGGTGGATGTTTGTAGGAACAAGCCATTTGTGGTCTTGTGGAAATGAGTACCTCAGATTTGAAAGTTTCTGCCATTTATGTGTATTCCTAAATGTGCGTACAAACTGTTAGGTCTAATCTTTCATGGCCAACAGACCCCAGAAGACCACCAAACATGGATAAACAGAAAATAAATATTTATATTTTTGGTTTGAAAGTGGGAAAGGCTATTTTGTTTTCTATGGGCCAGAAATCAGCTAAAGAAAGGGGCCTTGCAGCCATTCACATTTTTGGATCTTCAATTTCCATGATCAATTAAAAGACAGTAAACTCTTATCCCGAATAGAAGTGCAATTAGATCCAATAATGAAATCATCAAGTACTATTGAGGTGGAACTTGGCAGTAATTAGTTTTTTGATACATAAATACAATTTCAAAATGCAATTTGTCCCTAAGCCCAGGCTGCTGATTCAATTCACTGTGTTTGCTATTACCAGGGACTGTGCGGTGAGGTATATTCCAATTCATCAGGGCTGTGTCTCTCCACAGAGAGTGAATTGAGTTGCCTGACATCTGAAATTACTAGTTGGACATGGAGAGGATGTGTTATGTGACTCTTCTGGGAACTGGGAGTGGAGGGTGTGCCCCGCACCCCAAATCTCATTGGCATGCGAATCACTCGCACAAGCTGATCCTCTCCGCCCGTCATGTCCTTTTTCCATGTCTGTCTATCTCTCTTCTCTTTCCTTCTCTTCCTGACACTGCCCTGTCATTCATTTATTTATGTCTTTACCCATTCAATATTTACTGTGGGTCTACTATACTGTGTAAGGTGCTGGAATCTAGCAGTAAAGAAAGTAGATTCATTTCCTGCTCTCTAGGGACTGTTAATCTGGTATTCAACATGAACAAAATACTTGTTCAGTTATAATTGTGGTAGTGCTATGAAGGGTCCCGTGAAAATGTAAAATGAGGTCTCTGTCCTCATATCTCTATTCTCATCCTAGTCTCAGGTTTCAAGGAAAATTTCCCCGAGGAATGGACATTGCAGCTTTGATCTGAAGTATAAACAGGACTTAGGGAATTAGAGAAGACCATCCAGGCACAGAAAAATCTAGAAGGAAATTTGGTACAATAGTCAGGGAAAATGCCAGTGAGGCAGGAACAAAGGCAGGAATCAAGAAAGGAGGCAGGTGGGGCTCCTGGGTGGCTCAGTTGTTGGGTAACAGCCTTCGGCACAGGTCATGATCCTGGAGTCCCGGGATCGAGTCCTGCATCGGGCTCCCTCCTCACTGGGGAGTCTGCTTCCCCATCTGACCTCTCCCTCTCTCTCATTCTCTCTCTCTCTCCAAATAAATAAATAAAATCTTAAAAAAAAAAAAAAAAAAAAAGAAAGGCAGGTGGATGAGATGAGGCTGTGTGAAAGCAAAGAGATCGCTTAGGGCCTAGTAGCCCTTGTTCAAGATTTTACATTAGGAGTTATTTGAACATTTTAAAAATAAAGGAACAATATGATCCTACTCTTTAGTTGCCAGCCTCCCCTCAAGCTCAATAATGATGTACCACTTAATTGGGAAGCTCTATTTGATCGCTCTTCAAGTCGGTTTCTGAGATTCCAGCTGGGAGGTATGTGAATGGCAGACTATGGACTGGTGACTTATGTCAGAATTTCAGTGCTCCAGGGCTATGAAGCCCTAGCAATAATAATAAAAAATACTTCAAGCAAAGGTTAAAGATCCATGTTATGGATTCATCAGATGAGAAAAATACCAGCTTCTCTATGAATGGATGTATTTATAAAGTTTTGGCAGAGATATTTTCCCCTTGCCACCTTCCTAACCCAAATCCACCTAAAAAATACTCAGATCATTTTAATTTTTTTTCCTTACTCCTTGGGCCATGGAGGGCCGTAGGATTGACTTTGGGTTCTTTCTATAGAATACCAGAGTGAAGTGTCTGTGGACCCAGTTTTCTAAATGCTTGGTGATTGTACTTTCAGTTGTCCCAGTGTGTTGGTTAGGAGAGGATAGGCTGCTGTGACAAAGAGATCCCACAGGAGAGCAATTAGAAGTACCAAAAAAGTGTATTTCTTTTTCATACAACAATCCTGATGTGAACAATTCAGGTCAGGCAGAAAGTTCTGTTTCTCTCAGTCATTTGAGAGCCCCACCTCCTTGGCAGTCATTACTCCTTTATCCCCCGAGACATTGTTAATCAGCTGCACAAATGGTGCTGGGTTGTTGCTACGTTGAGATTCCAGCTGGTGAGAAGGTAGAATAGAGCTTCCCAGCAGACATTCCCAGATATCTTAAGTGGCACATATCACTTTTGCTCACACTGCATTGGTGAAAACTCAGTCTATGGTAAGAACTTTGTCATCCATGGTACATCTAGCTGCAAAGGAGACTGTGAAATAGAATCGGCATGGCTGCAGTTCTATTACTATGGAAGAATGGAGAGTGGATTTTGATTGACATGCTAAGATTCTCTACCATACCAGTGTGGTAGATTAAGGGCCAAATGGCTCCAATTCTTCACATTTTCCTATGTCCACACTCTATGTGATGAGACATTGAAGGTCCTCTCATCAAGAGGTGGAGTCTGTTTTTTTCCCATCACTTGAATTTGGACTAGGCTTGTGCTTTGCTTTAGTCAATAGAATATGGTAGAAGTGACAGTATGTCAGTCCAAGCCTGGGCTTCAGGAGAGCTGTGTGTTCTCCTGGACCTCTGTCCCCACAACCAAAGTCATCCTTGACAAGTTCTGATAGCTGGTTGACTCCCAGCTATATGAGAAATCCAAGCCAAGATCCAAAGAACTGCGTACCGAGCCCATAGCTATCCATGGATGCCATTAGTGCGTCCAGCTGGGGCCAAAAGAGCTACTAGGCTGACCCATAGACCTTCCAGCTGGGAAGTAGGTGAATGGCAGACTAGGAGCAATAATAAATGCCTACTGTTTTTAGCCACTGGGTTCTGGGTGTTTTGTTACCTCAGCAGGAGATAACTGATGCAATTCTAGATATTTTCTTACTATCATTGTGTAGCCTCTCGGACTGATTAGAAAGGAAAGATAAAAGGCATGATACCATATACAAGGATGTTAAACTGGGAGTTTTGATTGAAATAATGAGATAAGATAGCCTTCTGTCACCAAAATAGGTTGTGTTATAGACCAAACAGTAAAAAGTTCAAGGTAGAAGTCCTAGAAGAGTATTTAGAAATCACCAGATTGAAGGCATAAAAGGATATTGAATAAAGATGGGGAACTAGTTTCCAAGGATTGTTCTCCAGAGTAGAGGCTACAAGGGAGTGTCTGCTTCTTCCCTCTGATCTAGTGCAAGAGACTTCAGCTGGACCATTTGGAGAGCTTGGTATGTGTTCTCTGCAGTTGGACGGCACAGTGGATTAGTCTGCTTCAGTCTTACCCAGGAAATCCAGAGAACAAGAGGTTAAGTGGTGAGTGCTTTGATAATGTATTTTGGAAACTTGCTGTGTTTTGTGATTGGCATATAATCCCCAAACTTTCAAGGTAAAACTACATGGGAGTGTTTAATCTATGGACTGAATGTGAATCTTGTATGCAAGATAGACAGTATAAGAGTCAACTTAGATCTAGCCAAAGCAGGCCCCCTCAAGGGCAGCTCTACCTTGGTAGAAAGGAAGCTGGCAGTAGTTGCTGGATTCATGGGATAGCACAGGGAGTATTTCAGACTACTGGAATAGAATATATTTGCCCAGGTCAGTGGTTCTCAACCAGGGGCGATTTGGCCCTCCAGCAGACATTCAGCAATGTCTGGAGATACCCTTACTTACAGCTGGGGAGAGATGCTACTGGCATCTAGAAGGTAGAGGGCGGGGAAGCTGCTAAACATCCTTTCATACATGGAAAAACTTTCCACAACCAAGAATTATTCAGACCCAAAGGTCAATAGTGCTAAGATTGAGAACTCTGGCATAGATCGAGGTGATATTGGGAGGGGGGGTCTCTGAAGAATGAGCAGAAGCACCCATGAGAGAAACCAGGTTTAAACACGTGCCAGGTTCTGAGAGCACAGAGCTATCTAGGACATGCCAGTCGTGTGAAAACATTACCAATCCCCTAACATCTCCAGCTTCCCTGCTTCCACCCTCCAGCTCCCACGCCCCCAGCACCACTGCGGGGGACGTCCGAAACCCTGATGGTCAAGAAGAGGAAATAGGATGGAAGTGCAGGTGGAGAAGGTGATAAGAAAGACCACAACCCCCTTTTCACTGAAAGTGGGAAGTTTGCAGTCAGCTCCAGCTGAGAAAGGGCGATTTATCATTCCTTTGGGTTTGGAGTTTGGAATATTCCACTTTAGAATTATTGAGTTGAGACCGTGTTTGTAGCTTATTGTAGTCCTAGGACTCCCTGGAGTGAGCAGAAATGTCTTGGGATCTACTTGAAATTTTATCCAGAGCTTTCTAAAGGGATATTGGGATGAAAAATAAGATAAAGTTGCTGATTACGTTCCCTCGGTCCTGCCTATTTTATATGCCCATTACCTTAGCAGTTCCTGAGCAGCCCCTATAAAAGCTGAGAACTGTCATAGATATTCCCTCATTTAACCATCAAGATTAAGGAGAGCAGCTATTATTCCCTTAGTGTTTGAAATGGCATTATTCGTACTTTATAGGGAGGAACCTGGGGCTTGGAGAGTTGAAGTACCCTGACCAGATAGTATGTCCAGGAAGGGTTGGATGGTGGGACTGGAGGCAGGAAATGCCAGATGTGGTTTCAGTGATTTCCTCCTTCTGGAAACACATTCACTTCCAGAATCCTGGAATCCCACAAGGTTAGATTCAGGTGCGAAACAACATCTTACACTTCCGTGTCAGTGTGGTCAGCTAAGAGGGCAAGAGAAGGGTTTTCAATCCACTGCACACCCGCTGTCTCGAAGAAGTGATTTAGAGCTGATCTTTCCCGGTTTGAGCATGTGGAGAGAAGAGTCCAGAGCTGAGTCCTGATCCAAACAGGTCTCTGTGGAGCTGGTTGAATCAGGCAGAGGTGTGTCCTTTCTTCCTGTAGGCTGACTGAAAGCCTTCTTCCTGGCACTTACAGGAACATGCATTACGGGCCATGTTACATTGTTTTATAGTAATTATTTTTCATGCCTTTTTTTTTTTTTTTGCTAGTTAGGTAATCTCCTTTAATTTGAGGATTTTTGCTTTACTAATTTTTATATCTGTTGTAGCCTCTAAATATAATAGATATTTAATAAGTGTGGCATAAATAACTGACTGATCCCTGCCTTCAGGGACTTTCCAGTGTATGGTGGGGAAACATGAAAAAGAAGGCTGTGGGCACACCTGGGTGGCTCACTTGGTTAAGTGTCTGCCTTTGGCTCAGGTCGTGATTCGAGGGTCCTGGGATCAAGCCCCATGTTGGGCTCCCTGCTCAGCGGGGAGCCTGCTTCTCCCTCTGCTTCTTGCTCTCCCTTCTGTGCGTGCGCTCTCTCTCTCTCTGACAAATAAATAAAATCTTAAAATATCTAAAACACAGAAGAAATTTAAAAAACCTAGAAAATTGTAATATAGCATAAATGTTACTCTTTCTGTTTAAAAATACATGTATGTCAGTACGTGGACCAAAAATAATATCAGAAGAACTCTGTACCAAGTGGTGAGCAGCGGTTACCTTTGTGAGGTCAAATGACAGGGGCTTTTCTTTCTGTGTAATATATTTCTAGAAGATTTTATAGTAAGCGGAAGTATTTTAGTCATTTGGCATTTTAGTGTTCAGTTAGGGAATATAATAAGATACAAATATGAGAAATGACATACTATCTATAATGCAATGTTGTGTGTGATTAAAATGAGTCAGCATGCGGCAAAGCATACTAGACGTTCAAAAGGAACTTGAGATTGGACTGGGGGCAGTCGGGGAAGACTCCAGGAGAAGGACTTTGAATTTTACTCATTATTCAGGACTTTGAAATAGATTTCCAAAAGGCATCCCAGTCCTGATCTTCTTGTTTGATCTTGGATCTTGTTGTTGCTTTTAGAAAAAGCCATTGCCATCTGTTTTTGGAAGCTGGTACTCACCCCCGGCTGCTAATTTGGACTTCTAAACTACTTGAAAAATTAATGGTTTTATAAAAGGTCTGCAACTCCCTCTTAAGAGTTTAATATCATATTTATAAACTCAGTCTGTGTTGAGTTCCAGCATATTGCAAATAATTTACAGTGTTGTCCTGCTCAGAGCATAACTAATGTGGATCCACAGCTGTGCAGATAACTTTTCCTATCAGCGGATGATAAACTGTAAGTGGCCCTATTTGGATGCGAGGAAACAGTCCAGATTTTAAAAGCTGCACCGGTGCAACTGGGAGGGAAGTTGTATAGCAATGGCTTCTCCTACCTGGAAATAGCTCAGTCATAGTAAATATAGTCAGCCTCACTGCTAGTAATTATTATACCTGGGAAGAGTGGGCTGATCATGATGTTTATGGCCCTTTGGTCTGCTTGTATGAATGCCTTCCTGAGCAGTTGCTAAATAGTTTAGAAAGTGGGTCAGCCAGCCCAGGGACTCTGAGGTCAAAAGACAGTATCTGGAATGGCGGAATGGTTGGATTAAGATTTTGGATCTGGGTTAGTTGCTTCATGAAATGCATAACAGGTATGTTTATGCTTTTTACTTGTGCCTCACCATCACTTTAGCAAATTGTCAGTGCATTTCAGAATCCTGGAAACCAGCTCTGCTCTTCCCTGGCAAACTAGGTGTGAAGTTCTTGCCTTCCAGGTCATGGTTCCTGCATAAGATTTAATCTCAAGACTGTATCTCAAGACTCCTGCTTACACAGACTCCATTGACAGCTTGTGTGGTGAAGTACCCAGGGTGTTTGATGCTAAATTTAGGTTGAAACCCAACTGAAAATTTTACATACTTTTCTGTTCAGCTAGGTTGAGTCTGTATCTTCACTATGATTTTTATTCATTTTTGTAAAACATTCATTAATGAACACCTACCATGGGCTAAGATTAGTAATTGGTACTAGGGACAAATGTTAAAACACACACACACACACATTCACCTCAGAAGCTGTCTTTTATCTTCTTGTCTCAGTCTAGAATTCCCTTTCCACTTATGAACCTGGTACTTTGGTATCATTTCCTGGGTAAATATAAGCACTTGCTTTTATTTTAAAATTGTGTCCTGTAGAGTCCTGAGTCCTGATGAATTGCCTCAGAAACCACCATGGAAGGCAGGAGAGAGACACCAGGTGGAGAGAAGATACGGGCTGACCTGTCCTGACCATCAACTAGGGTAGCCATAGCTGCTCCTATTTTATATTTGGAGTCTCTGATAGCTTAGATGATTAGGGGGATGAGGTGGGTAAGTATTCATTCCCACTCTCTTTCTGCCTCCAGGGGAGAAGCAGACCTATCCACACATTAAGGTTGAGCTTGGCTCTATGATTTACTTTGACCAATCAGATGTGAGTACAAGTAACAAGGTGTCATTTTTGAGCTGAGGTGAGGCATTACTCTTTCTACTCACCCCACTGGGAGCTTTCAAAGTCAGCCACAGGAAGAATATGCCCCAGGCAGCTCCTGCTTCTCCAGCCAGGTCCCCAGAGTGAGACACATGAGGCATAGCCAGACACATGTTAATAATAAATGCTTAATTTTATGACACTGATATGTTTGTGGTTGCTTATAATGCAGTAGTAACTGATACAAATGTCTAGCTGAGATCTCACTTAGAGTAAATGTTTGCCCATTTGTTCATTCATTCATTCAAAAGATATTGAGTGCCCTTCTATATATCAGGCAGAACACCACTGGAGTAGGTAGTTTTTAAAACCTATTGGCTTTGTTCATCATCTTGACTTTTGTTTGTCTCATTTGATGTAAAGAGGTTTATATAAGACATAAAATCAAGACACACCCTCAAAGGAAAAATAGTACTGAAACATCAATTTGAGAAGTGACAAAGAGCTGACAACAAATTAATGTCAATTTTCAAAAAATAAACAAGCCATAAGCAAAAATACATACCTCAAAGCACTCTTTTGCAAAAGAGATGCCCCATGATGAGAGGGCTGGCTACCAGGATTTACAGTTCCAGTTCTTGCTCTGGGCATTGTGTGCCAAAGAAACCCAATGGGAGTCCCCTGACAATCTTGGAGGCAAAGTGGGGGCTGATATGACAAAGCTAGCTTTCCTTTGCCTTGTGTGACTACAGCCTATCTTTCAGGCCTCAGGAAGGTGCCAGGGCTGATCTGAATGTATTTAGAATGAATCTTCTTAATGATCTGTCAAGTTCAGTGGAATTGCCAGACCCAGGCTTTAATAACTTCCTGGTTTTTAGTACCTGAGCCTATAAAGATGATATACAGGCCACAGAGGATATGAGAGTGGCCAGGGTGCAGTGAAAAGGCAGGTGCAAGGGAGTTGGAGCTGCCATTAGAATAGGGGGCACGTGTAAACCCATCCATCTGGGTCTTTGGTGGCGCACCTGTTTTTGCAGCTAGAGATGGGACAGATAGAGGAGAGGTGAAGAATCTAGGGACAAATTCATGAAATAGACAAAGCATGACGGTGAAGGCCATCTGGCCTTCCTTTTCACAGAGCCTTCCTGAATCCTGCCTTCTCTTGTCCCATATTCACTCCATCCCCATCCTCTTTTCAGTCTATCCTGTTTTCTTCTCTCAAAGGCATTGCTGTTTAGTTGTCTTATAAGTCACAGTGTTTTGAGACTTAGTGGTGTTTAGAGTTATAAGGAGCAGCAGTCCAGACCCTTCATTTTATAGATGAGGAATCTGAGACTCCAAAATGGACTGACTCCTGGTATATTGCCCAACTGGTCAGTCGCGGACCCACAACTGGGTCTTTTGGCCGCAGATAGTGCTCTGTCCAGTCCTGCAGTGGGAATTAATCTCTGCCAAAGGCTTGAGACATTATCATCTCTGTGAGACTCTTGAAGAAAAATACAATAAGGACACAAAACGATGAAGATATACTCAAGAAATTTTAGGTTTTAAATATAGCAAGTGGGAATACATTTCTGGGCTAAGGAGACTTCCAATATCGCTTAAGTTAAGCTCTGTCTGCTATCTCTTATTCTGCCTGGCAGAGGAGGGATCTTTTGAAATGAGAGACCCTCCAGATTTGCCTGGTGTGAAAGAGGGGGCCGTCTTCTCAGAAGTTCAATATGCGTAGACACTTTGAGAGCTCTGAGCCACTGTAAAAGTCCCATATTGAAAAATTCTACCATAGCAAATGTGATTTGGCACTATTTTGAAATATTAAGGGAGATTTCCCCTTTCATCCCTCATTTCTTATATCCCTAGGTGCCTGCCTCTCCCCACCACCCTCCATGCATTCAGATAAGGTATTTTATGCTTACTGCCTTAATGAAGGATTGACCCAACAGAATTCAGTTAACATTCAGTTAACAAAGAATCTAGGTCTTGAGGGGACTAAATAATGAGTGAAGGCAAAACTTCAAGCCACAGCCTAGATAAGACCTCTGTAAGTGGAGAGAGAGAGGGTTGGAGAGAAGAAGAAAATTTAGAAAAATGGCATTTTGGGGGGCTCTACACCTTTTCCACCCTTTTATGAGTTGTGGGGCAAAAAAACCCCAAACAAACCGACCAGAAAACCCCCAAAACTGATAGGTAAGTTTAGAGCTCTGTCTGGAGAAAGAAAATCTGGTATTATATTTGTTAACTAACGTTGTGACAAAGTACCCCAAATAATGAGGATTTACCTAGCTCCTGCATCTGTGGGTTGGCTGGGAAGTGGCTGAAATGGTTCTGCTGATCTCAGCTAGGCTTGTTTACTCACATGTTTGGGTGTTGGCTGGGATCAGATGATCTAACCTGGGCTCAGGTAACTGGAGAAGCTTGGCTCTGCTCCACATGTTTCTCTTCCTCCTCAGGCTAGTAGTCTAGCCTGGGTATATTCCTAGGGCTCTAGTAGAGGTGGTGTAAGGGAGTGAGTGGAAACATGCAAAGCCTCTGAAAGCCTACCCTTGGACTTGGCACAATGTCCCTTTGATCTCATTTAATTATTCAAGAAAAGTCATGTGACCAAATCATCATCAAGGTGAGAGAAATATAGTCTACTGGAAGAACTGCAAAAAAGGTATGACTAGAGGGAGTTATGAAGAACTAAGCTAAATGTACGATTGACCATTGTCTTTTCTGAGTAGAACCCAAAGAGAGGGCGAGACCTCAGCATCTCATGGGAGCAAATAGGTATATTATTTGTCTAGAAGATAGCTGGGCTTTAACTAGTCGCACACTTCACTCACATCCCATGGGAATATTTCCTGTGGGCCATGGCATAGATGTCACACAAAGAGATGGACCTGAAGGGGTGTCAAGTGGTTTTAACCCAGCAATGACACACTGGTTTAAGGGCTGAGGACCACATGGAATGAGGGGCAGTTATAGTGCATGCCTATATGATGCATGATAATCAAAGACTGAATGTCCTCTTGTTCCAAAACCTTGGCCCTATGAAAACGTTCTGGAACCTAGATGTAATCTCTAGAAAAGAAGATTAGTGTGTGTTACGTGGGGAGTGGGGAGGAGCAGATCCCAAACTAGTTGGGGTTAAAGTTCATTTTTTAAAAAAACTTTGATACTTACTAAAACATCTTACATTTTAAAACTCACTGAATGATTCATTTGAGTATGCCGACAACAAAGAACTCCAAATGATATAGACCAGCACTACCCAAAGAAATATAATCTGAGCCAAGTGTACACATGTGTAATTTTGAGTTTTCCAATAGTCACATCGTTAAAAAACGTAAAAAGAAACAGGTGAAATGAATTTTAATATATTTTTATTTAATCCAATATTTAAAAAATATGCGCTTAAATTTTCACCACTAGCTGGAATGGGGCATTGAAATAGAAATTCTAAAGGTTTCTTTAGAAATTCTAAGGTTCTAAAATGACATTTCTAGCACACCTGATTTTCTGGTTTACAACTGATACCAGCTTTCCCTACTTATAAATTTGTTCACAGGTTCCATTTTGACTCATTCATTGCTTTCTTTGGCCTCTATATTTCCAACATCAACACTAGTAGTTGGCTTTCTTGTCACCAAACAATATTTTTTCCTTTTTAACTCCATCAGAGTCATTGAATACAGAAAAGAAATGGTGACCTTTATATGCAGAGGCTAGATGAGCAATTAAGCTCACCCACTGAATGACTTGGTCTAGAACACCAACCTTGTGACCCATGATTCAAATTCTAACTGAAGGGCCATAAGAGTTATTTCATATTTAGGACCTTCTGTATTGCCCTGAAATATTAAATCCAGGAATATTCAGAGTCCACGGTGCATTTTTGCTCATTTGAGCTATCCTCCAAACTCCTACACTTCCCCCACCCCTTCATAATGAAGAAAGTCAAGAGTAGGTTGGGAAGATTTCAATGAATATTTAAACATAGCTCTAGTTTTTCCTCCTTAAGGATGCTCTCAGTGCTAACACCAACACAGTTTCGAGTGGTGCTAATATATTCTAGTGAATTGAAAAATGAAAAAAATTTCTTGGACATACTTTACTTTCGACTTTGTAAACAAACTATCTTAGAGTTTCATTCCTGAGATTACCAGGGTTGTTTTTTTCTGCAACGAAAGAGAAAGAAGGTATTGGTTTATTTATAGATGACATTACTTACTGTCGTGGGGGGTAGATCTGTTGAATTTAAGAGTTTCTTTGGCCATGGAAAAACTCAGGGTAGATAATGGGCAAATAAAAAGAAATATAGAACCATCAAACAGATCTTGTATACTTTGTCCAAATAGCTTATTTAAATTTTAAAAAGACCCTGTGAGGCATTTGGCATTATCACGTTGTAGTAATGTTGTTTTCTAACCATTCTCATAACCCAGGTGAGGTTTCTTCTTAATACACTTGGCTCTACTAGAACTTTGTGGGGAGCCATCTACCTGCAGAGGATATGTGGATGCCTGTAGAAGAAATTCTGGTAGAAATGGTCATCCATCATTCCTGTTGGGTGGTCACCAGGCAAGGGGCTGCTAGAGGATGGAGCAAAGTAAAGTTTCTTCTCTTTAGAGGCTGGCTTTGATGGTAGGATTCATGTGCATGTAATGAGAAACTCTCTGTTGAGTAAAAGTGAGGCAGTCAGCTGGCAAATAGTCCAACATGGCTCCTGGGCTCTCAGACACAAGCTCCCCTTGTTTGTGTATTGGGATAGGTAGTGGGAATGCAGGAGAGGCTTTTTAGAAAACCTCCAGCGTCAAATCTGGCCCCAGTAAACCACCCACATCCGGTATGTTCCCTTTCTTACCCCCCTTCAAGTGTCCACCATCCCCGAACAGGAAAAACACATGCATTTTCTCTCTTCTGATTTCACGCACAACTGTGAGCATCCTATTGAAATGGGTTGGGTGATCATATCCTGCTGTGCTCCTTTTAGGGAAGTAAAATCAAAGGTTCATTGTTTGAATCATTCAGGTTCATTGTTTACACAACATCCCACAAGGAGTGAGTGGCAAAATGTGGATTAAAATTTTGGGTTTTTTTTTTTTATTCTAGCAGTAATGATATTTCTACTGTACCAGAAAGAGCATGTAGCTTTTAGATCTTGCCCTAACTAATAAACATACATTGTGAGCAAAAGGGGAAAAAAAAAGCCATTTATTTTTTTATTTTTTTTAAAGATTTTATTTATTTATTTATTAGGAAAGAGAGAGAGTGAGAGAGAGCGTGAGAGGGGAGAAGGTCAGAGTGAGAAGCGGACTCCCCATGGAGCTGGGAGCCCGATGTGGGACTCGATCCCGGGACTCCGGGATCATGACCTGAGCCAAAGGCAGTTGCTCAACCAACTGAGCCACCCAGGCGCCCCAAAAAAAGCCATTTAAATTTAATGCTGAGACTGACAGTTTACATGGCATGGACTGTGCTGTGCTGGAGAAAATAAGTCTGCACCCCCTCCTCCCGTGTGAATGCTCAGTCCACAGCTCAGGCAGTGGTTGGATTTGAGGGAGTTGGGTAAGGGGTATTAATTAATATGACCAAAGCAGAAATGGATTCCAGTTCCATTAGAACTCAACCTAAAAGCACTTTCCTTCCTTGGAGGCATGCAAAGATCAAGTGAAAGGCAGTTGCCAGAATCTTTCCTGTTTCCTGGAATCTGAAGGGCCAGGAAGGGAGGAATGTTCTTGCAACTCTAGATGCAGCCAAAGAGGGCATTCTTAAACTGCTGCCTGGGGATTACAAATATCTCTTTCTTTTAAAACACAGTTTGTCCACATCACCACCTCAGGAATTTCAGAAGACGATTTCATCCTTTTCTTTCAGCTTGATCTAGATGCAGGTATGGGACTGATTGATCGATTCATTTAATGAGCAATAATTAGTTAGCTCAGGAAGGAATTTCAGGGGCCAATCTGAGACCCTCCATCTTGGAGCTGGGTTCTTATTAGAGTCAACTCAGAGGTGATGGATTGATTTATTCATTCATTTATTCACCTGTTTTCCAGTTGGCAAATCTGTGTTCTTGGCATTGTACTAGGTTAATGTTTCCAAATATGTGTTTTTTTTTTTTTGTAACTCTCTTTCTTTTTAACACAGCACAAAGCTGAACACTATTTATTAACAGGGTGTTAAATGTGTTAGAAAAATGTATAGCTATCACATCAAACTCATAATTTCATGATTAGCATTTCTTAGCATGTAGCTAAAACAAAAAGCTAAAAGAGGGTAAATTGAAAGAAAAAATTTAAGTCAACAATAGTAGGGGTGTCTGCTCACCAAATGTGAGCTGTAGCCATGTCTGTATTGTCCACGGCACTTAGTGCAGTGCCCTGCACAGAGTAGGTGCCCAGTAAATGTTTCTTGAATGGACTGAGTTTCTGTGCCTGGCAAACAGAGCACTGGGCTGGAGGGTCTCTTTGATAGATAGGACTTTTCCCTCTGGCTTGCCACTGCTCTCAAAGTTGGAGCTGGAATATTTTGTGTAAGAAGCATCAGAAATTTAAGATGAATAATAATGGAATTGATAATAACAGCTACATATTGAATGTTTCCTGTTTTCTAGGCATGATTTTAGGTGTGAACACACATCATCTTTCATTTTTAGTCTTCACTAGGACTCTGGGCATAAATTTCAATACTCCCTTTTTACAGATAAGAAAATATAGGGTAGCAAGATTAGGATCACTTGGCTGCTTGTGCCCGAGCAAGAAAAGGAATCCTTGTGTACCTGATGTCAAAGGCATTTGACACTCTGTTCCTATGTACGATATTGTCCATTGAGAATTTTTTTTTGAATATGGCTAATAAAGCCATCCAAATTCTAATTTGTATATCACTTATCTGATTACCATTTAGGACTGACTACATCAGAATGGCAGTTTAAAATGACTGAATTATTTCCCCACCACAGTTGGGAAGATAAGAAATTGTACCCATGCCACCATTGAGTCTTCCAATTATATTTTTCATTTCATTACACACACACACACACAAGAAACAAATGTAATCTAGAACTCTGTCCTCCAAATTGTATTGACTATGCTTGCCTTTCTTTCTTATCCCAAGAGAGGGATAATAAAGGCCACCATCTTTCAGTGGGGTTCTACAGGACATCCCCTGTATAGTAACCACTTAAAATCATCCCCGGTCTTTTCTTCCAGCCACTGTGTGTCAACAAGTTCTTTGCAGGCTCAGACCACGTTAGGTAGTGGCAACTCAAGTGCTCTCCCATCTCACTTCTTGCCTATTCCTAGCTTTATTCCTAGCTCTACTCTATTAGCTCTATTTTGTTAGATAATTATCTAGCTCTATTCTCTAGTATTCTATTACTAGCTCTATTCCTCTCTGACATCACAATAGTGGCCACCAATCAAAATGGATGTAACCAGCACACGTGGAGTAGTCAGTGCCCTATGGCAGCTCCCATGAGCAGTGGGAGACAGAAACGGGTAAAGTGCTCCCCCTTTATTTTCCTGGTGGATGTTTCTGAGATGTACTTTGGTAGGTGTTCAGGAAGGTGCTGGTGGCTCCAGTAACCAGTTGCCCATGGTGGTGGCCAACTCAGTAACACAACCTTATGTTGGTCTTCCTTTTTATTTGACTTCACTTCCCCTATCCATTATCTCTTCCTGTTCCCAGGGATAATCTTTCCAAGTAAACCGTACACACAGAATAAGCCTTTCCTTTGGCCTTTTAAAGGGAACAATGCAGGCAAAGAAAGATTCTAAGAGTAACAATAATTAGTAACTCAAATTTCCATAACATTTTACAATGTACTAAGCTTTTTTTACACAATACCCCTTTTATCTACACAGCAACAAAGTTATACATACATGTATGTAGATTCCCAGTATATAGTACTTGGATTATTACTATTTTCAGGTCCTAGATGAGACAGCTGAGATTGTAGGCAGTAAAGCAGTTTATTCAAGGGTACGAAGAAGGTAGTGGTGGAACTAGAATAAGAATATTGGTCTTTGAGCTCTTAGTCCAGTTTTCTTTCTACTTTGACCACATTTATTATTTTTTAAAAGATTTTACTTATTTATTCATTTGTTAGAGAGAGAGAGAGAAAGAGAAAGAGTGAGCACAAAGCAGGGAGAAGCAGGCTCCCCACTGAGCAAGGAGCTCGATGTGTGCCCAATTCCAGGACCCTGGGATCATGATTTGAGCTAAAGGCAGACACTTAACTGACCGAGCCACCCAGGCGCCCCTACTCTTACCACATTTAGAGTCCTGGCACCACTTGCCTAGAATTTTGCCCTTTTTAGGCTTCAGTAGGCAGTATGTTAAAGTCCATGGTATATATCAATGAAATTATTCAAATGACTAAATGTGTCCACTTAAATGCAGCTTATATTTCCTGAAAACTTTTTTTTATGGACTTTATAAAGTTTCCTTTTTCTTTCTTTTTTTTTTTAAATTAACATATAATGTATTATTTGCCCCAGGGGCACAGGTCTGTGAATCATCAGGCTTACACATTTCACGGCACTCACCATTGCACATACCCTTCCCAATGTCTGTAACCCAGCCACCCTATCCCTGCCCCCCTACCACCTAGCAACCCTCAGTTTGTTTCGTGAGATTGAGAGTCTCTTATGGTTTGTCTCCCTCCCTATCCCATCTTATTTCATTCCCCCCATAACCCCCTGCCCTAACTCTCAAATTCTTCATATCAGAGAGATTATATGATAATTCTTTCTCTGATTGACTTATTTTGCTTAGCATAATACCCTCTAGTTCCATCCACGTCGTTGCAAATGGCAAGATTTCATTTCTCATGATGGCTGCATAGTATTCCATTGTATATATAGATCACATCTTCTTTATCCATTCATCTCTTGATGGACATCTACGTTCTTTCCATAGTTTGGCTATTGTGGACATTGCTGCTATAAACATTCAGGTGCACTTGCCCCTTCAGATCACTACATTTGTATCTTTAGGGAAAATACCCGGTAGTGCGATTGCTGGGTCGTAGGGTAGCTCTATTTTCAACTTTTTGAGGAACCTCCGTACTGTTTTCCAGAGTGGCTGTACCAGCTTGCATTCCCACCAACAGTGTAGGAGGGTTCCCCTTTCTCTGCATCCTTGCCAACATTTGTCGTTTCTTGACTTGTTAATTTTAGCCATCCTGAAACTTTTCTTAAGCAAGTATTTCTTTTGCTTTTGTGGGGTCTGGTTTGAGGCCAGCTTGCTTCATAAGTAGCTTACCTCCTCAGAAAAATACGAGGAAGAAGGTACGGATAAAAAAAATGGCTACCATTTACTGAGAATAGGCCACTGCCCTAAGTGCTTTTCGTGTTTGTCCTGATTAATCCTTAAATATCTTTACATATATCTTTATTTTGAGATATTGAAGCACAGGGACATTAAGCAATTTACTGAGGGCCACACAGCAAGTATTGATTCAGTCAGCATTTGAACTCAGGCTGCTCACTCCAGAGTCTGGGCTCTTAAACATTATGCTATACTATCTGGGTGAAAAAGTGTATTTACAATTGCTCATTTTGTCATTTTATTTTATTTTATTATTTTATTTTATTTTATTTTAAAAAAAGATTTTATTATTTCTTTTGACAGAGAGAGATACAGTGAGAGAGGAAACCAAAGCAAGGGGAGTGGGAAGAGGAGAAGCAGGCTTCCCGCTGCCCCGTGCAGGGTTTGGTCCCAGGACCCTGGCATCATGACCTGAGCTGAAGGCAGTCACTTAACCAACTGAGCTGCTCAGGTGCCCCTCATTTTGTCATTTTATATTAAATGACAACTCTGCTGCTCAAATCCCCTGAGTCTGGGAGAGGATGGTGAAAGACTGTTTCTTCTGCCAGCATCCACTTTTATCGACTCTGTTTTACAAAATACAGCAAGTCATGACTCTGTCGAAGTTACTGCTCTGCATATAACACTAACATTCAACAAAGAACCAAAGAAGGGGGTTATTTGGGAACTTGATAAAATGTCTAGGATCTCTTTACAGGCAATGTTATGAGAAAATGTAGGCATCTGAAAATGTAGGCGTATTGAAAAATTAGTTTATCTATTAGAATCGTTGTTAATATGTATTAGAAGTTATTTCTAAAATGTTAATCATTCTTAGGTTTAAAAATTAAACATCAAACTGCTAAGGAACTAAGGTTTAAAAGTTAAATGTATTTTAGACTACACTTATAATCCAATTTTGGATTAAAGTTGGGGTCATCAAATGGTAATCCAGTACACACAGGATTATTAGAAGAGCCCCACTTAGAAGTACCTTCTAAGTGTTGAAGATGAGTGATTCTCAAACAGATGTGTGAAGAGATAGATTGGAATCACAGTGGGGAGGGTTACTCTTCAAGGTGATTACACGAATGTATACTTTTTCCAGCCATGTAAGGGGTTTCCATTTTCCCACATCTTCCACCATGCTGGTGTTATCGAAACACTGAAATTTTGCAAATTTGACAAACATGAAATGGATCTTATTTCTGTTCTATATGGCATTTCTTAAATGAAGGAGGTTGCTTATGAAGTACCCTTAGATCTTGATAGCCTTATCAGTAAGTCTCCTTCTTTCACTACATTCTGTCTGCCTTTTAGGCTAAGCCATATGAGTTGGTGTCATATTAGAGAAGAGAAGCCCTGTCCAGAACAGTGATGTCTGCAAAGTAAGGATAAAGGAAGATATGATACACAGGTAATTTCTGCCCAAGAAATTGAAGCCCTTTAGCAGAGATTAAAGCGGTGAAAGCAGGGGTGACAGAAACTCCTGCAGTATTATTTCCACGATCATTAATGGCCTGGGGTCACCTGACATGAGGCTACTTAATATCCAATAAAGGAGAGTAAACTAATTTTTTTCCTGTGCATCTGATTTGCTCTATGTAAAAATATGGCCCCATAACTCCAATACAAAAATACTTGAGCTCCATCTACCAAACCTTAGTGTCAGGTGCTATCTCAACTAAGCACTTGATCTGTGTTGTTTCCTTCAATCGCCCAAACTGTCCTTTCAGAAGGTGGGGCAATGTGTTTGTTCCCTTTCTATATATAGGAGGAGTCTGAGAGAAGTGAGATAAAAAGAGCCTGCCCCAAGCTGCATGAGTATATGGTGGCATTGCTATGCTAATCCAGAAGAGACTGGCCCGGACAGGCACACCTGACCACTGAACGATCCAGATTCCAATTGGAGCACCCATTGGTAGTGGTCTCATAGGAGAGTCAGGGACATTAGGAAGATCGGACACCTTTGAATTCTGTTCCCAGACTCAGGGACAGAGTAGCTTTGGACTTTGGACTTTGGGCAAGAGGTAATACCTTTCAACAAGTGCTGCCATCATGTTTTCCTGGGATGACAGTAGCCAGTCGTGACAGAGGCAGGCGGTGGGCATTGGAAGTCTTCAGGGATAGGGTAGATTCAATTAGCAGGTGAATGACTTAAAGGATGATGGAGCACAGTCATTGAGAACTTGGCTCTGGATCCAGGTGGACAAGGTTTTGAGTCCTGACCTCTGTTATTTCTTTTTCTTAAAACCTTAGGCGAGCCACTTATCCTTTCTGAGCTCTTTTGTGAAAAGCAGATGGTTATGTGGGTTATAACGATTTGTGGATTAAATGAGATATTACAAATAAAGCCTTAGTGCACTACCAGATATACAGTAGGTGCTGCATGATGGGAGCTGTTAGATGGATGGAGAGTGCATCAGGGAGGTCTGGTAATATGCAACAGACAGGGAGTAGTACTTAAGAAAATTGGGGCTGACTTTTGCAATATAAAATCACAGAGGGAAAGTTAAGACCAGTAACCAATGGATCTAGAACTGTGGCTTTTAAAAAAAGAGCTCCAAGAACATATCCACACCTACACCTGGGCACTGAGTGCTTTTACCCTACCCATGTGGCTTATGTTGGAAGGCGGCGGTCTGAGGCAGCTTCAACTTCATTTCTGAGAGAATATCCCCAAGGAGGCCTGTTTCCACAGGCCTCTCATTTGGGACTCAGAAAAAATTTCAGGCGAGACCAGTTTTGCTGTTCTGAAGGTTTGCTGTTTGTAGTGACAAATTTTTAAGGTTTCTAGGGGAATTTTCCAGAAAATAATAGATAGAAGGAAACCAGGACTCAGGGGTGGAGAAGGGTATGATTTCTGAAAGAGGGAAGAATATGATACTGTATAACAGCAAGCTATTCTTTAAGTGGATGACACACCTGGCTTGCTGTCCCTGGGACATGTTGCTTCATTCATTTCCTCACCGTTAGGTTGGGTGAGCACTGAGTCTGCTAAGGTGAGTGCTGGGGAGATGGTGTGTGAGAGCCCGTCTGGAGGACCACCCTCTAGCTCTCGGCCTTGTTATTCCTGGGGTCTAACTACAGAGCTAACCTAATCTACTGAGCTAACTGGTCATGGTATGTGTTGTGTTGGCCTGGGGTTCTGTGGAGGGATTCCCGTAAGATGGCAAGTTCTCTCTTCCGGCCCTAAAAATGAAACTCTCGTGCCTCGGAGGGAGCAGCAGGAGAGAGAATACCAACAGATGAGCCCAAGGTAGAGAGAACGCTGTCAGAGGAGATGACGGTTTTCATTCTGTCTTTCCTGAGCAGAGAGCTGTTCTGATTACCCCTGAGAGAGCAGGTGCGATCTGGTGTGGCTGAGGGAGGTGCTGTGGGGGAGCCTCACCGAAGGTCACACGCTCTGTGTCCTTGTGTCTCCAGGAGCCTGATACCAGGACACAGCTCCCTTGCTGTTTCCGTCAAACTGCTCCTAGCCAAGAACCATTAGCCTTATGCTCTTCCTCTCCAGGTGGGGCCAGGACCACAGTGGGCTGGAGGTTGCAGGTACCCTTGGAAACGGTGGCTTTGGTGTCTATTGTCTC
This sequence comes from Nasua narica, assembly GCA_028533885.1. Classification (NCBI taxonomy): domain Eukaryota; kingdom Metazoa; phylum Chordata; class Mammalia; order Carnivora; family Procyonidae; genus Nasua; species Nasua narica. The sequence continues at coordinate 14,732,836 of CM052815.1, forward strand.
TGGAGTACAAGGACCTGAGAGAGGAGGGACAAAGCCCTAACTGCTGTCATGGGTGAGGGGGAAAGGGTAAGGGGCCTTTTTTTTTAAGGACTGAAAGAGTAAGGGTTTTACTTGTTCCTTCAGCTGAACATTTTTTCTTTCTTTCTCTGTGTATTAATCTGCAGAGCAGAAAGAACCAACCCAGAGCTTCTGTCTGAACTGAATTTTGTTCCAAGAACTGAGCCTTCATCCTACATGTTCCTGTGTTCTCTTTGTCTTCTCTAAGCTGATCTTCTTGGTCAGTTGCTATAGTCAGTACTTTCCCCCAAACTTCTGTCTCCTCCTCCCCCCACCAAGGATCACTTCTAGACCAGAGCGAAACCTCTTTCCTCCCAGGACTCTGCTAACTGGTATCCCCATTTGAGGCATCAGCTTATTTTAACCCTGGTCCTCTGATACTGAACATTAAGCCCCACATTTTCTATGGATCCAGAGTAATTTGCTTGCTCTATTTATCTATCTATCTATCTATCTATCTATCTATCTATCTATCTATCTATCTATCTATATATTATTTAAAAAAAGATTTTATTTATTTATTTGACAGAAAGAGAGATCACAAGTAGGCAGAGAGGCAGGCAGAGAGAAGGGGGAAGCAGGCTCCCTGTTGAGCAGGGAGCCCGATGCGGGGCTGGATCCCAGGACCCTGAGATCATGACCTGAGCCAAAGGCAGAGGCTTTATCCCACCCAGGCGCCCCAGTAATTTGCTTTTTAAAGAAACAGAAACCATGTCCTGTATTTTTGTGTGGTCTGTTGCCTATAAGAAGTGGTGAAGGCTTGTGCTGGCCTCTGATGGTTCTTTTTTAATTGGAACTTATAAGATACATAACTTGCTGTAACAAAGGATTTTGTGGAATGCCACTACTGTCAAACTCAATTTCATTTCCTTGAGGGAATCTACAGATGAGGATTTAAGTAAAGATGAAAGCAATTTGGTCATTTCAGATCAATTCCTAAAGGTAATCCTGGGTATTCTCATAGTACCCGACAGTTGTTGGCCTTGAACCTAAAGAGTGAGGAAATTATTCCCAGTGTGAGAGACTGACGTGAGACAGACCCAAAGGCCCTCAGGGTTTTTTTTTTTTTTTTAATTTTATTACATTTTAATTTTAATTCCAGTATAGTTAACATACAATGTTATATTAGTTTCAGATTCAACAATTCTAGATACTACCCCGTGCTCATCATGGTAAGTATACTCTTACTCCCCTTCACCCATTTCACCCATCCCCCCCACCTCCCCTATGGTGAACATTAGTTTATTCTCTGTTTTTAAGAGTCTGTTTCTTGCTTTGTGCCTCTTGTTTTTTTCTCTTTGTTCATTTGTTTTATTTCTTAAATTCTACATATGAGTGAAATGATAAGGTATTTGTCTTTCCCTGACTAGCTTCACTTAACATAATACTCTCTGGCTCCATCCATGTTGTTGCAAATGGCAATATTTCATTCTTTTTATGGCTGAATAATATTCCATTGTGTACGTATATATATACATATACACACACATATATACATATTTCAGTGTGTGTGTGTGTGTATACATGTGTGTGTGTGTATATGTATATACACACACACACACCACTTCTTTATCCATTCATCTATCTATGGACACTTGGGCTGTTTCCATAATTTAGATATAGTAAATATGCTACAGTAAACATAGGGGTGCATATACCCTTTTGAATGATTGTTTTCGTATTTTTTGAGTAAATACTCAGTAGTGCAATTACTGAATCATAAGGTAGTTCTATTTTACTTTTTGAGGAACCTCCATACTGTTTTCCAGAGTGACTGCACCATTTTGCATTCCTACCAACAGTGCACAAGTGTTCCTTTTTCTACATCCTCTCCAATAGTTGTTTCTTTTTTTTCTTTCTTTCTAATAGTTGTTTCTTGTGCTGTTGATTTTAGCCATTTAGCCATTGAGGGGATACCTCATTATAGTTTTGATTTGTATTTCCCTGATGATGAGTGATGTTGAGTATCTTCTCATGTGTCTGTTGGCCATCTGTATTTCTACTTTGGAGAAATGTCTATTCATGTCTTCTGCCCATTTTTAAGTTAGATTATTTGTTTTTTTGGGGAGGTGTTGAGTTGTATAAGTTCTTTATATATTTTGGATACTAACCCTTTATCAGATATGTCATTTGCGAATATCTTCTCCCATTCCATATATTACTTTTTAGTTTTTTTTTTTAAGATTTCATTTATTATTTGACAGAGAGAGACACAGTGAGAGAGGGAACACAAGCAGGGAGAGTGGGAGAGGGAGAAGCAGGCTTCACACTGAGCAGGGAGCCTGATGTGGGGCTGGATCCTCCTACCCTGGGGTCATAACCTGAGGTGAAGGCAGTCGGTTAACGACTGAGCCACCTAGGCGCCCTGCTTTTTAGTTTTGTTGAGTGTTTCCTTCACTGCAGAAGTTTTCTGCTTTGATGTAGTCCCAATAGTTTATTTTTGTTATTTCCCTTGCCTCAGGAGACATCTAGAAAGAAGTTACTACAGCTGATGTCAAAGAAGGTACTGCCTGTGTTCTCTTCTAGGATTTCTATGTTTTCAGGTCTCACATTTAGGTCTTTAATCCATTTTATTTATTTATTTATTTATTAGAGAGAGAGACTGAGAATGAGAGGGGAGAAGGTCAGAGGGAGAAGCAGACTTCCCGCAGAGCCGGGAGTCTGACATGGGACTCGATCCCGGGACTCCGGGATCATGACTTGAGCCGAAGGCAGTCGCCCAACCAACTGAGCCACCCAGGCGCCCATAGGTCTTTAATCCATTTTGAATTTATTTTTGTGTATGATGTAAAGAAGTGGCCCAATTTTGCATGTTGCTGTCCAGTTCTCTCAACACCATTTGTTGAAGAGACATTTTTTTCCCATCAGGTATTCTTTCCTGCTTTGTCGAAGCTCAATTGACCATTAAGTTGTGGGTTCATTTCTGGGTTTTCTCTTCTGTTCTATTGATCTTCGTATTAATTTTGTGCCAGTACCATTCTGTTTTGATCAGCTTTGTAATGTAATTTGAAATATGAAATTGTCATATCCCCAGCTTTGCTTTTATTTTTCTAGATTGCTTTAACTATTTGGGGTCTTTTGTGATTCCCTACAAGTTTTAGGTTTGTTTTTTCTAGCTCTGTGAAAAATGTTGTTGATATTTAGATAGGGATTGTATTGACTTCTTTGACTTTACTGAGTTCATTTACCAGTTCTAGTAGTTTTTTGGTGGAGTTTTTAGGCTTCTATATATAGTATTATATCATCTGCATCTTTACTTCTTCCTTACCAGTTGGGATGCCTTTTATTTCCTTTTGTTGTCTGACTATTATGGTTAGGACTATTAGTACTATTTTGAATAAAAGTAGTGAGAGTAGACATTCTTGTCTTATTCCTGATCTTAGGGAGAAAGCTCTCAGCTTTTCACCAGTGAGTGTGATGTTTACTGTTGGTAAGTCAGGTCTTTCTATGGCAATTTCTACAAACCTGTGAAGTATTTTGAACTGGGAGAAGCCACTTTTCTGGAGATGACAGAATTTGGACTTTATCTCTTGGTAAAAGCACAATAGTTGTCCACTGTAGCCATTTAACGAATGTAGGAAAACTGTAAAAACCTGGCGCCCTGTGATGATTATTACGTTATGAGATGAAGTTCTACACGGAGGCTCAGAAGGTGATGCCAGGCCTTGGTGTTACTCATCCCATCTTCAGAACTCCCTATGTCAAGGGTCAGCCTTCACACAGAAATCCTCCTTCAGACCTGGTCATCCAGGTTACATGTTGAAGCTTATTTTTCAAACATCTATCCTAGGATTGGTATTAGTTAGCTTTTTCAAATCACCTCAAGACATAGTGGCCTAAAACAACAACCATTTATTTGCCTCATTGTTCTGTTGGTTGGAAATGTGGCTCGGGTCTAGCCATGTGGCTTTTCTGTTCTCTGCTGGGCTCACTCATTTATCTTAACCAACTTCCAGACTGTCCTGTGGCTGGTTAATTAGCTCGGCCTCAGTGGGGATGGGTTATCTCTACTCATGTGGAGCGTCATCCTACAGCAGGCTAGCCCAGGCTTGTTCACGTGGCCAGTGGGCAAGATTTGGAGACCTCATGGAAACTGCAAGGCTTCTTATGGTTTAAGCTCTGGAATTTGTATGTAGTCTCTTCTGCTACATTCTTTTGCTCAAAGCAAGTCACAAGGGCATTCCTGATTGGAGGGTGAGGAAATAAATTCCACCCTTTGATGGGAGGATCTACAAAGTCACATTGCACAAGAGATGTGAATATGGGGAAGGGAATAATTGAGACCATATTTTAAAAAACAATATTCTGTAGCCAGAAGAAGGCTTATGTTTTACTTGGGACAGATTTTTTGGCCAATGGAGTCTTAGTTTCTGCAAGCCTGAGGAAAACATTAGACTGTATTTTTTTAAAAATTTAAAATCAGTTAGGTTAACATATAATGTATTATTAGTTTCAGAGGTAGAGTTTAGTGATTCTTCAGTTGCATATAACACCTGGTGCTCATTATATTAAGTGCCCCCCTTAATGCCCATCACCCAGTTACCCCATCCATCCCATCACCCACACCTCTCCAGTGACTCTCAGTAGACTGCATTTTTTAGGAATTTCAAAATATAAGCCTAGAATTTAGAGATCTCCATGGGATTGACTGAAATGCCTTCTTTATCTCCAGTTATCAATGCATTGCCCAACACAAGTACTTTATGGGACTGTGTTCTCATGGATATTCTCCCTGGCACTTAGATCATACTAACATCATTTCTGTTGCTAGGCCTTTTGTCATTGTAAAACTAATACTACGAATTATCACTAAATGACAACATACCCAAATATTCACTATCTATGTTTTAATTACATATGTTTTGATTTATCTGAGGTGATCCAATCAGTTGCTCTGTTGATATTTTCATATTCATTCCATTTGTACCTTTCATGCATGTAGATTTTATTTTATTTTATTTTTTATTTTTATTTTTTAATTTTTTTTCGTGCATGTAGATTTTACCTAAGGCATGAAGCTATCTCTGTTGTTGGGAGAGTTTGAATGAGCGAAGCTTGGCTTACACTGCTCTTTTATTTTTTTAATTAATTTTTTAAATTAACATATAATGTGTTATTTGCTTCAGGGGTACGGGGCTGTGAATCCTCAGTCTTACAAAATTCACAGCACTCACCATAGCACATACTCTCTCCAGTGTCCTTAACCCAGCAACCCTGTCCCTCCCTCCCCATCCCCAGCAACCCTCAGTTTGTTTCCTGAGATTAAGAGTCTCTTATGGTTTGTCTCCCTCCCCAGTCCCATCTTGTTTGATTTTTTCCCTCCCTACCCCCCATGACCCCCTGCCCTGGCTCTCAAATTCCTCATAAATCAGCTTCATTGAGGGTCTGCTATATCTGCTTCACATGGGAGGTGATATAGGAAAGGGCCATGGTCAGGCTGATTGTACAGAGTCCAATTTTTATATGGAAGATAATTAAAAATCCCTTTCCCTGTTTATTACATACAACTGAATTCAATGCAAATGTCAAGACAAACGTGAGTTTTTTTTGATTATTCACTCTTTTGGACTGTCCCCATCTGTTTTATTCCTACCGTATGTAAAAAAAGTGGGAATTGACTGCATAATACAAGCATGGTGGCTTATTTATGGTTTTTGATAGAGCCTCTTACATGCTTCATTGTGCTTTATGAAACTCTAATCTATTCAGATTATAAATCTTCTCTTCTGCTTTTTGGAGGCAGCTTCTTGCAGTCCCCCAAATGTAGTAAATATTAAGATGGTAAAGCTTTAAAAGTATATGGTGGAATTTAAAAGTTAACCTTCTACTAATAAGAGCCGACTATAGACAGATACTGCATAGGCACTTTAAATACATAAGTAAATAACTCTTATTTATTCTGTAAATACTCAGTATTTACAGATACTGTAAATACTGTACTGTACTCCTTCCATGTACGTTTTGTCATCCTTATTTCATATATGAGGAAACTAATGCTCAGAGCAATTAAGTGACTTAGTACAGGTGCTGTCGAAGCGAGCACAAGTAACTTACTTATAAGAGCACAGAATCCGTTTGTCGCTAAGCTGGTATGGCACCAAGGTCAGCCTGATTCTAGAACCCGTTCTTTTTATACTACAGTGGGATTCTTATGTGATAATGGCCTCTGACTGCTGAGGCATTGCTACCATCATTTTGTGGGAATGTTCTTACTTTTTCCTGAAAGAGGTAGGAGAATTGATTCTCCATCTTTATGATTTCATGGCATAGCTATAAGATAGAAGTAATTTTTTAAAAACTCATGAGTTTGGAATTGTAGACTTTCACAAGCCTAGGGGAAAGACACTGACATACCTTAAACCTGAATTTCAAGATGTAACAATGCACATTACTCTAAGATTTCTCACTATCAGTGTTTTTTTTTTTTTTTTAACTCTCAGTATAGAGTGGTGGCAAGGCTGCTAGCCTCTTCTCTCTTGACCCAGAATTAGATCTTGATGGTCTTCTAAATCCTGGGCAATGTTCACAAATGAAGGCATTGCATCAGATTCCAATTTCCTCTTCCTAATACCTCTCCTTATTATTATTATTAATTATTGTTGTAAACTGAAGTTAGGTTATAGCACAGCTGTTCCTGTAAATTGCATCATCAGTCCTGTGTAGGTAGTTCAGTCTCCTCCTTCTTTTTTTTTTTTTTTCTCTCTTTTTTTTTCTCCCCAAATTTGTTTATTTTAATTTTTCAGTGTTACAAGATTGATTGCTCATGTACCACACCCAGTGCTCCATCCAATATGTGCCCTTCTCAATACCCACCACCAGGCTCGCCCACCCCCCCACCCCCTCCCCCCCAAAACCCTCAGTTTGTTGCTCAGAGTCCACAGTCTCTCCTGGTTCATCACCCCCTCCGATTTCCCCCCATTCGCCCTTCCCTTCCTTCTCACGATGCCCTCCATGATTTCCTTTATACTCCACACGTAAGTGAGACCATAAGATAATTGACTCTCTCCGCTTGACTTATTTCACTCCGCATAATCTCTTCTAGTCCTGTCCATGTTGATACAAAAGTTGGATATTCATCCTTTCTGATGGAGTCAGCCTCCTCCTTCTTCGTGGATTACTTCCACTCCAGGGCTGTGTATTTGGCTTCAGTGGTTTGGTTCTAGGGGAAAACCATAGGTTTTGCTTCAAAGCTATTTGGTTCCAGAACAGCATCTCTTGGGAGTGTTGTAGAACACCATTTCTCAAATACATTCCCAAGTCTGGGAAACCCTCAGAAATTAATAACACTCTAGTTTTATGAAAAGTTCAGAAAAAATACTGCATTTAACATGTCCACTTAATGTTTAATGCTGAACAGAAATCAAGAGATCCATTTTGGATCTGTTACATTTAAGTTGCTTATTACATATCTGAGTGAAGATGTCCAGGGAACAAGTAGATATGAGCCAGGCACTCAGGGGGAGAGATTAGATTTAGAGATAAATGTTAGGGAATTAGTCAGCATATGGATATCATCTTTAAAAAAAAAACTTTTATGGTGATAAAATGGGTCCTATCCTCTTAACAAACATGAAGTGTACATTCTTGTTGACTATAGGTACAGTGTTATACAGCAGATTTCTAAATCTGACTCATCTTACTCAACTGAAACTTTATGCCTGTTGATTAATAACTCCCCATTTTCCCTTCCCCCTTTGCCCCTGATAGCCACCATTCCAGCCTTTGTTAGCGTATAGATGTTTTCTAATACTATGGGATGCTCTCAAGTATAAATAAAGAGAAGAGGACTGAGCTTGGCCCTGGAACACCTGTGCGAAACACATGACTCTAAGGGGTAATAAAAATCACAATAAATAACATGGAAAGCTTTAGAAGACACACATAAGGGGAATATATTAATTAGTATTTTAAAACTTGAAAATGTACCTAAATAATGTTAACTTACATAAAGCCATACTTAATTTTCAGTGCTTTTAAATGTAATTTGGGACCCACACATGTCAAAACAGTGACAGCTTTGCTGAAAATAATGTCTTGAATTAAAGGGTTCTTATGCTCCTAACAGACCCTCTTCCCAAAAGCCTATGAATAGAATACACAGACTTCTTTTCTTTATGGGCACTTCTGTTTGTGCTCTCTGTAGAAACTCCTTAATTTTAGGTCTGGATAGTGACTTTGGCTGGAGAGGTAAAGGGAAGACAGGAAGGTAGAGGGAAGAAATGAAAATGCAACCTTAAATGAGCAAGAGGACATATTCACAGTCACACATACAATTATAGAGGAAGTAGTAGGGACATAAAATGATTAATTCTTGTATCACTGAAGGAAACAGTGTTAAAATAACATTCATTGGGGCCCATACTTGGTGGGAGACAATTCAGTTGTAATGGGTCATGTCTTTTGAAGATAGTCCTATCTTTCCTTGGACTTATAGAAACTGATTTTTTTTCGGGTGGTCCTATAAAATGTTGGGGAAAAAAACCTCACAAAAGATGAGAGTAGGGCTTCTTAGTTCTCTTTTCTATTTTTCAAATCATTTCTCAGATTATTTCTCCTAGGTTTGCAGACTCCTATCCTGCCTGGTCTTTTCTATTAAAAAAGGGTCTCAGACCGATATATACCAAATACATCATTTGCTTATTTATTCACTGATAGACGATTAATTTATTCATTCAAAAAAGGCTCATTGAACATTTACTGTGTCGTAAGTACTGTTCTAGCTTTGGATATACAGGCATAAACAGAATATATAAAAAAATTCTTCTTCCATAGAATTGATATTCTAGTGGGAAGGGGAGGGAGGAGTTAGAAAATAAAGAAATATAGAAATAAGGTACCCATGTCAGATGTTGGTACATGCTACAGAAAAATCAGGGAAGGTTGCACTGACATTTGAACACTGATCAGGAGGTAAAGAAGAGAGCTGGATATGTATCTGGGGAAATGTATTCTATTGTCTTTGTTAGAGTACCGGGAGAAGGAAATGTCCAACTCAGGGAAATAAAAAGTTACTAATGATATTTTAGATGACAAGGAGATGGTTTTGGTGCAAAGACTTTCTTGGAGTCCTGCAGATCAGACTGTGTCAGTCACTGCCAGCACTCCAGTGGGAACGACGAACCTGGGAGAGGGGTTTTGAGTAATTCCATACAGAGGTAAAGTCTCTGGGCCTGGGTGGTTCAATTAGTTGAGTGTCTGACTCTTGATTTCCATTCAGGTCATGATCTCAGGGTTTTGAGATCAATCCCTGAATTGGGCTCTGTGCTGGGCATGGACCCTGCTTAAGATTCTCTCTCTCTCTCTCTCTCTCTGCTCCTTACCCCCTCCCTCTCTAGAAAAACAGAAAACAAAAAACAAACAAGAACAAAAACAGAAAACCCAAATGTGAAGGCTCTGCTATCTGGTGGGTGACAGCCAATGAATTGATCTATTGTAAAAAAGTTGAAGAATCCCAGGACATGATAGGATGCCAGAAGGCATTTGAATGTCATCAAGAAGAGAGAGAAAAATAAATTCCACGGGGGTTCATTTTTTTTTCAAAATTATTCTTCTAACTCTTTTTTTTTTTTTAAAGATTTTATTTATTTATTTGAGATAGAGACAGTGAGAGAGAGCATGAGAGGGGAGAAGGTCAGAGGGAGAAGCAGACTCCCCGTGGAGCTGGGAGCCTGATGTGGGACTCGATCCCAGGACTCTGGGATCATGACCTGAGCCGAAGGCAGTTGCTCAACCAACTGAGCCACCCAGGTGCCCTATTCTTCTAACTCTTAACTTGGCTTCCATCAGCAATGCCTCTTTGAACCTTCGAATTTGTATTGGGTCTGCGCATTATTTGGTTCTTTGGTCTAATAATGATCCTAGGTCCCTATGAATTAACCTTCGTGATAAATGTTAGAAGTATAACTGAGGAGGTTTCTCTAGGTTAGTGGAAGAAGTCAGAGAGACCTGGTAGTGGCTTTTAATATTTCTCATGTGATATCTAGACTTCTGAATCTCTAGACTTTTCTTTGTGAACTCTGGATTATTATGTCTCCAGCACCAAGGTAAAGTAGTTAGGGCTGGCAAAATTCTTTGTCCTATGTAGTGCTTATGTCTCTTATGGTCCGTTTGTAAACCCTCATCATCTGAATGTCCCCATTGGTTCCCTAGGATGTCATGTCATTTGCTTAGTTAGTTAAATCTTTCTTCCTCATGTCTTCAGGATTAGATGTCCCCAGTTGGGATCACCATGTATGCTGTGTAGACTGTGTCACATACAAGGGCACCTAGTCAAGGGTGTGAATAGGAGCTAAATTCCACCTGTGGTTTGCTTGCCATGCTGTGTATCCTGTCATGGAGCAGTACCCATCTGGAGAAAAGTATCCCTTTCTTAGTTATCCAGAAGCAATCTGTTAGTTAAGCCATGTTCTCTTGTGGCTGCAGTCACCCCAAAGTGATGCCTTTTTAAATTTACACAATGGAAATCTGGGGGCAAGCGATAACCCAGTTCCACTTTTCTTTTCTTTTTTTTTTTTTTTTAAGATTTTATTTATTTATTTATTAGGGAAGAGAGAGAGTGAGAGAGAGCATGAGAAGGGAGAAGGTCAGAGTGAGAAGCGGACTCCCCATGGAGCCGGGAGCCCGATGTGGGACTCGATCCCGGGACTCCGGGATCATGACCTGAGCTGAAGGCAGTCGCTCAACCAACTGCGCCACCCAGGGGCCCCCAGTTCCACTTTTCAGTGGCATATCTTCAAAGACTTATTTCCCCCTCTATCTTTTTTTTTCCCCAAAATTTGTTTATTTTAATTTTTCAGTGTTACAAGATTGATTGTTCATGCACCACACCCAGTGCTCCATGCAGTACGTGCCCCTCTCGATACCCACCACCAGACTCACCCCCCCCCACCCCCTCCCCACCAAAACCCTCAGTTTGTTGCTCAGAGTCCACAGTCTTTCCTGGTTCATCACCCCCTCCGATTTCCCCCCATTCGCCCTTCCCTTCCTTCTCACGATGCCCTCCATGATTTTCTTTATACTCCACACGTAAGTGAGACCATAAAATAATTGCCTCTCTCCGCTTGACTTATTTCACTCTGCATAATCTCTTCTAGTCCTGTCCATGTCTTTTTACATGCACAAGCAGACATAGCCATCATATCTTTTGCATTTATGTGGTTACATGCATGTACATATCCCTCGTCTCTGGTTAAGAAAAACTTCTTTGGTTTCTCAGATTCTGTTTCATCAGAACTGTGGGCTATAATCATACTGGGAACCAGCCAAGGTTATTTTCCACCTAATCACTTTGCAATGAGTGACTATCACTGAAATAAAACCTGGCCTGGTTTATAGTCCCCTTTTTAGTGTTTGACTAAAGCTTAGGAATATAGTGATAAAGAGGGACTTGCCAGGCCATCCTACCAATAAGAAATGCTTTACCTGAATTATTTCAATCAGGGCTAGTTACTTTGTATAGGGTCAGAAAAAATGGTTTGGAGTGAGAAATCGTGGTTGAGTCTGAAGGCCAAGTTCTGAGTGGAAGACAAGGGGCAGGTTTGTGATGGAAACATTTGGACCTGCTCCCAAAACAGTGAAAGTAGGCTGCTCTTTCAGTTTGTGTGAGCCAGGAATTCTATTTAGAGCATCGTTTGGGGCCTTAGAGCAAGAGCTTGGAGCCAGATTTCTGAGATTTGAATTTAAATTCTACCCCTTATCTGCTGTATAAATTTGAGTATTTCTTTTAACTGCTTTGTGATTCAGTTTTCTCACCACCACCACCACTACCGTCATCATCTAATTCTGGCCCCTGTTCCTTTAGTGGCTTTCCCCTACAGCTGGATACTCTGCTCCTTTTGTCTGTAGTTCTTCTCTTCTTCCCTATATATTATCACCTGCCAAGTGATTCTTTTCCTCCCTCTATATAGTGCCTGCCAGATTATTCCCAAGCACCAGATTGGGCTTTCCTCGGTGTCTGGGTTCCTCCTGAGTAGATATCCTGGATACAGGCTGTTCCAATTCAGTTGGATCCAAAATTAACAGACTGTGTTCCCTACAGGAGGAAAGAGTTAGGAGTTTAATGTGTTCGGAAAAATAAACCCATAAATAGGATAAAAAGAAAATACTAGTGTTAACGATCTCTGTGAACTTATTTGGGTTGGGTTTAAAGAAAATATATAGGCATTATGTGCATCATAAAAATTATAGCTATCATTTTTTGAGCATATACTATACACTAGGTATGAGGTTGGATTTTAAATCTTAGCAATGCAGCTAGTTAAATAGGCTGATGAGCAAATACAAGGAAGCCGAAATGCACAGTAATGATAACTTTGTAAAGGGTAGTGTTAATTCAATCTCTTTCTCTGTAATAGTTTTCTTCTGTATATTGATTTGATTGTTTTGCCTGACCTCTGGATGCCCTATATATGTGTATAAAGCATAATTTACCATAGATGAAAAAGGCAGCTTTTTTCCCCAGTAAACATATTCGTTTATTACTATGAAAGTAACACATAATCAATATGCAAAATTTTGAAACAATAGATTAGTCAGTTGGTCATGCTGATCTGATAAGTGGCAGAGTCAGGAGTCAGCCTTCCTTGGGAATCTCAACCAGTTTTGTATGACACCATTACCCTACGTTGGCTGACTCACACACAGGGCCAACTTCATTATTATTTAATGTACTGACACATCTTAGCTCAGGTCCATCTGTCTCTAACAGGTTAACAGTATGGGACTTTTCTTGGCCAAATATGTAGTCAGTTTTGAGGATAGTAACATCCTCATGATAGCAAATGTAACTGGAAAGGCCAGTTATGCAAATGGAACTGGTGTCTGTACATGATAAATTGGCTTCCTTTAAGGAATAGCTAGGGATCTTTAAAGTCATGTCTAGCTTTATGGCAATGCTGTCATATTATATGCATATTTGTAAATTTTTTGCATACTGTTTGGCCAGGGGAGGTCATAGGTCACCTAACCCTTTCCTTGTAGTTCCCCAAACCTTACCCCCACTGAGAGGCATCTTCCTTCCTCCCTCCCTCCCTCCCTCCCTTCTTCCTTCCTTCCTGGAATTATACTTTTAGATGATGCTAGATAAATACGTCATCACATTTAGTTTTCTTGGTAGATATCGGTTTACTTCTCTTTTTAGTCATAATTAAATTCAGTGTAAGCCATGTAAACACTTCTCTTGATTCTTGGTTACTCCTCTTAGTGATGTGTGAGCTTATTCATGTTATTTAATTTCTCCATGCCTACATTTTCTCACCTATAAAATGGAAATAAATAGAATGTTTCTAAGAGGTTCATTGTAAATATTAAATTTTAATGCATCAATAATGCCTAATGCTCAACAAATCCAGGTCCATAGTCTCATATTCAAATTTTGAAATCTGGAAGTTGTGAAAATTGTTTTCTTGAAACCCTCTTGGTAGCAAAACCTCAACTGCCTGCTCTGATTTTCCTTGGCAGAAAAGTTTTACCCGATCATGTGAAGTTATTTATGGTGTTTATCTGACTCCATGTGAATATTTGTAGGATTTTTCTGCATAAATATAAGTATTTGAGTACTTATGCTGTTTCAGGCCCTTGTAGAGGAACTACACAATATACAGTTGACTAACTTTCTAAAATGTAAAAGTACCTGAATTCTGAAATTTAACATGGCTCCAAGGATTTCTGATAAGAGATTTTAGACCTATAGTTCTTTCCTGGTTTCAGAATGAATGAACATGAAAAAACCTGGCTTATTCTAGTTAATATTGCCTGTGGTCATTTTGATAAAATAATCTTTAGGATTTTTTCTATTTTTTTGAAGGGATATTTTCATACTGTCTGAACTAAGATTTATGATTATAACCTCATAGCTATCTTAGAGTTCAGACTTGACAAAGACCCTAAGACCTAGAACCCAGTGGGACTTACAGTAAGATAAAAAACACTCCAAATTATGCTTTAGTTTGATTTAAAAGAAGTCCTTTCTCATTAGCTTTAGTAATCACTTAATAAGTACCTGTTGAGAAGAGTTGAAATCTCAAGAAATATGCATGAATGTTAGTGATGGTATGACAGTAGATGGACGAATGAAATTTAATAGAGTCTTAGCTTCTATGAAGATACTTCAGTTGGACATCTTTTCAAGAAAGTATAGTCCCTGCAGGACTGTAACATGCTTGGCTCAGCATTTGGTCTCTTTTCTAGAAAATTGCATTTATTATTTAAAAAGGCAAATCAACTACTCTCCTGATTCTTAACTTCTTACACTTAAATATTATTCTTACACTTAGCATTGAGTTTCTCTGTTTATTGCTAGGAATTGTGGAGGTCTAAAGAAGTTGTAAATACAGATATATAGCCAAAGATGGGAGCCAGGCTCTATCCATGGTACTGAAACAATCTTGTTCTGCTGCCAAGAGCAGAAGGCACTTGCTGAACTGTAACAAAACCGAATGATCAATTGCCTGAAGTGCCTGTAGCTCATTTAAAACAAATTCCAGGTTTAATTGAGCCTGTATCAAATAGATCATCCTGTATCGAGAGGATGTTTTGTAGTTTAAGACTTGCAAGAGAGACTATGAGTAGTACTCCATATATGTTGTGAACAGACTGGTATAATTCACAAGCTACTGAAGAGAAATTATTTTGTAGGCTGCCGAGTCACCGAGTAAAAACTAAAGTAATTTATTTAATTATCCTTTGGAGGGCTCTCCACATTATTTTTATGAATGCAATAGAAACACTGAAAAGTGAAAGGAAAAATAGGAAATTAACTTACATGAAAGTTGGCTTATTAATTTTCCCTCCATGTAGAGAGGTATTTTATTGTGTTTGGAACAATGTAATTTTAGATGTAGTGAAAGTGTCTTAACTCATAAAAGGAAGCAAATGGAAATGAGATCAGAGAAAACATATTCTGAGCCTTTGAAGAGATGAGGGATTTGATATGTCAAGGTGCTTGATTTTGGTTGAGACCACTGTTGGTGCAATTCTGTTCTAAGACAGAGACATGTAAATGGTTAAAAGTACCAGGGTGGGTCTTAGGTAAAATGGGAAGTAGTAGAAGTGAGTTTTAATTCCTCTAGTTTATTCACCTTCCCTTCCCTTTGTCCTGTGGAGCACTGTCACCTTCCTCACTTCTCTTCCCTCTCCTTTATCAAACCAGCCCTCCTAGGAATGTTTGAATTTGAAAGTTTTCCTTAAATTTTAAAATGAAAGTCCTTTTTATATTTAATATGATTACAGGAACTACACATTAGGAGGTTTTCTAGGCAAGAAGGCTATGTTGCTGCTCATGAAGTTTTCCAGTGCTTGCTAAGAGCCTGTCCAGTTATGGCATAGAACTTTTTGAGCTGATCTTCTGTAAAAAAAAATCTAGTAATATTAAGGAGGGCATGTGATGTGATGGATACCAGATGTTATATGCAACTCTTGAATTATTTTATTTTATTCTTAAAAGATTTTATTTATTTATTTGACAGATAGAGATCACAAGTAGACAGAGAGGCAGGCAGAGAGAGAGAGGAAGAAGCACGCTCCCCACTGAGCAGAGAGCCCGGTTCGGGGCTTGATCCCAGGACCCTGAGATCATGACCTGAGCTGAAGGCAGAGGCTTTAACCCACTGAGCCACTCAGGCTCCCCAACTGTTGAATTATTGAACACTGTATCTGAAACTAATGATGTACTATATGTTGGCTAATTGAATTTAAATAGAAAATGGAATACAAGCTTTCTCCAAGAGGAAAAAAAGAAAAATCTAATAATGATTGGAATTTTGCCTCCTGTTTTCCCTTCTACCAATCCATTTTTCACCATGACTCAGATGGAATTTTTAAAACTACAAATCCTATCTAAGACTGTTCAATGGATTTCCTTTTTATTCTCAGGAAAGAGACAGAGGGTTACAACATGACCTTGTAGGCTCTCTAATAATATGGCTTCTGTGTACTTCTCTCTAATCTCTGCAGTTCAGAAACCCTTGCTTTGTTTTAATTCTTTGAAAATTCCAGGGTGGTAGAGAGTAATTTTATTTACTGCTCTTTTTTTAGTGCCTAACCCAGTGCCATGATGAAAAATATTTCTTAAATGAATAAATGAAAGAGCGAATGAAATGTTGGTGTCATTCTAGTTAGTTTTGGTAAAACTATCCCCATGTATGGTATTGTCCTTCATTCCACAAATATATGTTGAGTACCTGCCATGTGCCAGGCATTGTGTGAGGTGCTGCTAAACAGTAATTACAATGTGTAATAACTGTTGAGAAGTCAGGGTAGCCTCTCAGGGTGGTTATAATTACAGACAGATTTAGAGATCTAAATGTGCAGAAATGGTGGAGAGTAAAACTCTACCTTTTTGCTGCTTTCAGACTATACAAAAGATTTAATCTCCAGGGAGGCAGAAATGCTTTTCAAAACAGAAGCAAAACACAATGTTTCTTTCCAAGATGAAGAAATTAATGTTAGCCACTAGTTATGTTTAAAGAGTGACATGTGAAGAGATACATATGTCTCTCCTACTTTGGAGTTCCTAAGTGAAGAGACCTGAGGCTACATTGATTCATTTCCTCCCACCTAACTGTTTCATCCTGAGCATAACAGGAATGATATCATGGGCTGTTCTGAAAGCCCATTCTAAGTCTGAAGGCATTAGATGCTTTAGTGTGTCATTTTATAAATGAAGTGCTCAAGTGTTCACAACTTCTTTGGCATGTAGTGGCAGAATTACTATCTTTTCTGTAGAGAGTTGGATGTAGCAGAGAGGGGGTGTGTTAGGGAGAAGCTAAATTAGAACTGATATACTTCTACAGAGGGATTCTCATTGAAGAAAATGTAATGTTTCTTTTGGATTCATAGGAGATTTTTATCTATTGCCTGACTTGGTTATTTTCTGCCTGAATTGGCACAGTGTTGGTTATGTATATGTGTCAAGCCAGACATAACTTTATAACCCCAATTTAGAAGGAGAATTTTGAAATTTTAGGGATGAAAAGTAGGAATTAGGATATGATTTTTTTCAGAGAATAATTTGTATAAAAGTAACTTTATGATAAATCATCTCTTTTGTCTAATTCTGGGACTACATGCAGTAGTATCTCCTCAAAGAGGCCTTCATTCTAGTGAGTTTTACAAAAGGAAACTGTTGTTCCTCATTTGTACTAAGGACTGTCATCGTCTTTATCTTTTAGTCAATACCCTTTAATTTTACATTATAGTCACAGTCTTCTGTTTAAATGTTATCATATCTCCACTTGACACAACAACAAACATTATCAGAGTCACAGAAATCATGAAGCCTCTTTGCTGCCATCTTGGTTTGTTTGTTTTCTCAATGAAGATACATTTTATCATCTGGTTATTTTATCTATGGTTAAGTTCAAGTTTCAAGACAATATTTTCTCTGGATCAAGTACAGTCATTTCCCAGTGTAGGACATAGTCTAGAAATTTGCTCCATTTTAAAAGAATTTCCAAACGGGGACTTTTTTTTCTTTTTTAAAGATTTAATTTTTTTTTTAAAGATTTTATTTATTTATTTATTAGGAAAGAGAGACAGTGAGAGAGAGAAGGTCAGAGTGAGAAGCGGACTCCCCATGGAGCTGGGAGTCCGATGTGGGACTCGATCCTGGGACTCCGGGATCATGACCTGAGCCGAAGGCAGTCGCTCAACCAACTGCGCCACCCAGGGGCCCAAGATTTAATTTTTTATTTGAGAGAGAGAGAGATGGCAAGAGAGAGGGAACACAAGCAGAGAGGGAGTGGGAGAAGGAGACACAGGCTTCCTGCTGAGCAGGGAGCTTTAGGCAGGGCTCGATCCCAGGCCCCTGGGATCATGACCTGAGTCTAAGGCAGATGCTTATCGACCGAGCCACCGAGGCACCCTGCAATTGGGGACTTTTTATTTTTATAATTCTCCATAATATACCACCCATCTGGGAAACCTACAATGTAGATGACCAGGTTAAAGTCTCTGGGAAGTGCTTTGGTCGAAGTTGTTTTTTATTTCTTTGACTAGGCGTTTCCCAAACCTAGTTGACTTTTGAACCCCTTTCTTTTTTTTTTTAAACTTAAATATGTTTTATTTTTTCAGTGTTACAAGATTGATTGTTCATGCACCACACGCAGTGCTCCATGCAATATGTGCCCTTCTCAATACCCACCACCAGGCTCGGTCAACCCAACCCCTCCCCTCCAAAACCCTCAGTTTGTTGCTCAGAGTTCACAGTCTCTCCTGGTTCATCAATCCCTCCGATTTCCCCCCGTTCACCCTTTCCTTCCTTCTCACAATGCCCTCCATGATTTTCTTTATGCTCCACACGTGAGACCATAAGATAATTGACTCTCTCTGCT
>CM052815.1:14751721-14795746 GCA_028533885.1 Nasua narica
AATACCCACCACCAGGCTCGGTCAACCCAACCCCTCCCCTCCAAAACCCTCAGTTTGTTGCTCAGAGTTCACAGTCTCTCCTGGTTCATCAATCCCTCCGATTTCCCCCCGTTCACCCTTTCCTTCCTTCTCACAATGCCCTCCATGATTTTCTTTATGCTCCACACGTGAGACCATAAGATAATTGACTCTCTCTGCTTGACTTATTTCACTCTGCATAATCTCTTCTAGTCCCATCCATGTTGATACAAAAGTTGGATATTCATCCTTTCTGATGGAGGCATAATATTCCATTGTATAGATGTACCACATCTTCTTTATCCACTCATCTGTTGAAGGGCATTTTTTGAACCCCTTTCTGTAATACCAGTTAGCATCCCGCTATGGAAAGCTGCTCTTTTGTTTCATACTGTTGAATATAGGTTCTTCTGACTCTCATAAATCAATTTGGGATTTAATTCTGGGAATGAGGATATATGTCAGCTTGTGACATCTGTCACCCTGTGGTAACTACCACAGTGGTTGGTTTGGTTGATTTGGCTAGTGTGATGGCATCGGTAGATATTCTGTTCTTTCTATTCCACCAAGGAGGACAACTTTCTCAAGCAGAAGACCAGATGTCTTTGGAAAAGAGTATAAAAGTAGTTCTCTATTCCTACTAAAATCCAAACATGAAATTAGGCTCATTTTGGGGGAACTTTGATTCTGACATTTGTTCATATGCTTGTTAGGGGTGTGAAAGTTGTGGTATCCTTACACAGTACAGATCAAGGAATAGTATAATAGTGTAATAGTATAGTAGTATAATATAGTATTATAATACAGTAGTATATTTATGTAGTATTATAATATGTAAAGTGTATATAATATACAAAGTATTATAGTATAGAGTATAAAAGTATACTATATAGTATGTATAGTATAATAGTATCATTATGATAATAGTATAATAATAGTATAATTATCAGAGAATAGTATAAACACAGGGCATGATGGTCCAATAAAGGTCATAGAGTGGGGCTGGTCATGGCGGAGTTGGGGACCCATTAACATATGAACACTAGAGAAACTCTTTAAGATTGGTCTGGGTTTATTTATATAAATGTGTAGCTTTGCTTAACAATAGGTTGAATGTGTTTGGTGAATTCATATAATGCAGTATTCTATTCCAGAAATTTTGTCTTTGTCTTTAGTATGTATTCCTAGGCAACCTCCATCACTGCCTGTCTTTACAACATACTCCTATTTCACTTCATTTTGTTCCCGACATCACTTCCCAAGCCTAATGACCACTCCAGGGATGTTTCTGTAATTTAGGGAAGAATGTAGAGTCACAACCAGCTTCTTACCGGAGTCTCTACTTCCTTAGGTTTAAAGTGCTCCCTGTGGAATTAATAAAATGGAAACAATTTTGCTTGCATAACTAATACAGATGAGTGTGGTGCCATGTCCTGCTGGTCTTAGGTGTTGCTTGACCTCTTCCCAGAAGAGAAAGTGGTCAGCCACCATTTCATGCTCTGTGAAATGCTTCCTAGAAGGGTGGTTGACACCTGTGTCAGCAAAGCCCCATCTGAACCAGTTGAACAAACTGGTTTGGGCCCCTTGGAGGAAGTAATTTGCACTGTCAGGTGTGAGAGAGAATGGCTTTTCTGCAGGAGAGAGCTTGGATGGCGTAAGGGAGATAAATGGCCCCGAATGAAAGGGTGAATAAAACTCTCGACAGTTTGAAATTCCTTTGGAGGAACCTGGGAGTTAAGCATTTTCTTTCTTCTCCCTTTATCTCTTGTCTGTCTCATATTTCAGTTTTATTGCCCCTCTTTTGCTGCCTATGGTGCTGAATTATGATGAGCCCCAGACTTAGTTTAACCTTAGCTATTTCCTGACCCACACTTTCTTTTAAGGTAGAAAATGACGCAGTTTTCTTCTTTCTCTGCAGTCATGACTATTATTAAACCTTTTACAACAGTCATATCTAATTTCTTATTATGCTTCCACCCTCACCAACACACTGGGCAGTGTGTCTGGCAGAAAGAGCACAGGCACCATGGCTGGCTAAAATATAACATAAAAGTCTGGAGCTAAGACTCAGCAAGTGTACTTATTTAATCGGAGAAGGATGCTGGAGCAGTTCAGAGTACTCATGGATTGCCTTCTTCTCTGCAGAGATCAGCCTTAGCTGGACATGGGTTCCAATTCTCACTAAAATTTACTAGTTGTATTGCCTAAAGGCTGTTACTTAGCATTACTTCCATTTCCTCATCTATCAACTGAGGGACTAGCAATACCTATCTTATAATTGTATAGGATAATAGCATAATGTGAGATTACAAAAAAAGTTTAACACAGAGCCTGGCACAGATGCTCAGTTAATCCTAGTTTTCTTTCCTTATTTGAATAGCAATGAGTGCTGTCTTTATGCTTCAGATGTACATTGGTAATTCTTTTTTTTCCCCCCTGGTATTTAGGCAATTATTTTAATTTAATTTATTTATTTTATCATGTTTGGTTAGCCACCGTATAGTACATGATTAGTTTTTGATGTAGTGTTCAATGATTCATTAGTTGCATATAATACCCAGTGCTCATCATGACACCTGCCCTCCTTAATACCCATCACCTCGCTACCCTATCCCCCAACCCCTCCGCAACCCTCAGTTTGTTTCCTGGAGTCCAGAGTCTCTCATTTGTCTTCCTCTCTGATTTCTTCCCCTTCAGTTTTCCCTCCCTTCCCATATGGTCTTCCATGCTATTCCTTATGCTCCAATTATGAGTGAAACCATATGATAATTGTCTTTCTCTGCTTGACTTATTTGACTCAGCATAATCCCCTCCAGTTCCATCCATGTCATTGTGAATGGTGGGTATTCATCCTTTCTGATGGCTGAGTAATTCCATTGTATATATGAACCACATCTTTATCCACTCATCTGTTGAAGGGCATCTCAGCTCCTTCCACAGTTTGGCTATTGTGGGTGTTGCTCCTATGAACATTGGGGTGCATGTGCCTCCTCTTTTCACTACATCTGTATCTTTGGGGTAAATATTTAGTAGTACAATTGCTGGGTCATAGGGTAGCTCTATTTTTAACATTGGTAATTCTTGATGACAAGGTTACAAGCCTAGATTCTTTTCCTCTGTTACTTCTTCCTGGTATTGTTTCAAGTGACAGCCCCTGTAAGACTTGATATTTGAGTTTTCTAAAGAAAGCATGCGGGACACCTGGATAGCTCAATCATTTAAGCAACTGCTTTCAGCTCAGGTCCTGATCTTAGGGTCCTGGGATCGAGTCCCGTATTGGACCCCCTGCTCAGTGGGGAGCCTGCTTCTCCCTCTCCTGCTCCCCCTGCTTGTGCATGTGCTCTCTTTTCCTCTCTATTAAACAAACAAACAAGCAAATAAATAAATAAATGAATATCTTTAAAGAAAGCATGTGGTAGTGGAGCTAAATATTTTATTTGGGAAAAAGCTCTAGATTATCTGAGTTGAGGGACAATGTAGGAACTAGCAGGACATTCAAACAATGGTGGCAGATACAGGCTGAATGATACCTGCATGCATAGGCTAAAAAATGTAAGTACATCTGAGATGGTAATGATCAGTCCTTGGTGGTGGTATTGGTAGGGATTCTAAGAGGTAGCCATTCTAGTGACTGAGAGAGTCGAGGTGGGGCTTGTACTTTGAACTGGGCCTCGTTATCAAAGAGCTAAGTCAGTTTCTGGCTCTACAAGAAGGTTAATTTCTGGATGAGCTCAAGTAGTTAGGAATATGAGTGCTTGTTTGGGAGGAAGAAGACAAATGAAAGGCTGGGTTTCATAGGCTTGGACAAAAGCATGTGGATGTGAGTGGTTGGTTGGGAGAGATAGGAGGAACTGTGATGGCTGTGCCTCAGACTCACAAGAAATAGTGTGTCATGGTAAAGGCTTCAGCATTGGACATGGATTTTAGGGTAAGCCTATTTATTATCTTAAAAATCAAGAAATACTGAAGCAAGATAGGCTGTGGGCCGACTATGCCAGGGCTCTGGCTCCATTTCTTTGTGATTCTCTTGGTTCTGCCCTTCCTAGGCAGTTGGCTTAACTTCAAGTGGGTAGAAAGATAGCAGCAGCAGTTCTGGGTACCATACCTAGGCATGGGCATCTCCAGAGGAATAAGGGAGACTAGTTTATTTCTGTGTCTCTTCTGTAGGAGTGAACAGCTTTTCTGGAAAACTCCATAGCAAATGTCTCTCCATTTTTCATTGGACAGAATAGGTTTGCATACTTACATGACCATTTTAAAACCATTCATGAAAGGGGAACGAGATTATAATGATTAACTCAAACTAAGACAGATTTCTTTGGGAGTTTGAGATTCGGGTCAACCTGAATGATATGAAAGAGAAGGGGATACCTGAACAAAACTGGCACTCTTGTTAGAAAAGAAGGGGCAGACAGCCGACAGCATTTGCTGCAGCTTGCTAGCTCCTTTGAGCCTCAGATTTTCTACTGGTATCGTGTGCATATGTCACTTGCCTAGAGAATATTAAATGAAATAATGTATGTAAAGCACTCAGCACAATACCTGTCACAGAATCAACATTTAGTAAAGTGGCAAGTGTACTTGGCAGTTGAGCTGTCACATTTATTGGCTGCAAGCTTGATTCAAAGCTCTCCTGCTTTGTGTGACTCTTGTTCTTGAGAAACGTTCTGAACTTGTCCTAACTGGCTAAGAAACCAGAATAATATTGGGATTCTAATATATGTATTTTAATGACTTCTCTTTGGAGGGGTGAATCCAAATGGTAATGTCACTGAAGATGGCCTCTGGTCCGTTTCGTAATGTAGATAGACTGAATTTCCATTTACAAGTGGGGAAAGGCTTAAACACAATCATTGTGCCATTGTGGTCATGTGGACGTGTGTATGTGCACGTGTGCATAGGCACGCCCACATACATTGTACATTGTGCATGAATATGTTTAGCTTTTTATTTTGCTTCCAAAGTACGTGGCTGAGCACTTTAGTTATTTTCAAAGTACCAGTAGTGTCTGAGGACTTTGAGAAAGCAAGATTGAACAAGGGGGCTGTCAGCAGGGCCTCTACACTCCATAGCTCCAGGCTGTGCCATTCACACAAGCTACAGTGTGAATGGCAGCCCCCAGGGCTGTGTGATGGCCCCATGCACAGGTGACTTTCAGAACAGCTTACGAACTTTGCCCAGATAGCATGGGAGAACAAGGCACATGGTTTATACACATTCGATTAGTTCTTTTTGAGTTAATTACTCCTTCATGAAATGTGTGCGGGTGGATTCTTTGCTGCTTCATAACAGGCAGGATAATTCACACTTAACCATTTTATCCAAAGCCTTTTTATCAGTACATAATGGGGACTACAATGCTCTGATATTAACTGTCTCTGGGAGAAGTTAGCTATTCTTAGAGTTAGAAGTTAATTCTTGTTGTTTCATAGAAAATAAGTAGAACGAGTAGTTTTTTGTTTTTGTTTTTTTTTAAAGAACAGCTTTGCAGAATGGAAGTAGAGGGTGATGGCTGAGTCCATCACTTCTGCATAAGACTTCCTGGGTTCAGATTCCAGCAATTGACTCTCTGTGCAACTTTTGTTGCCTGTGTGCCACTGTCCTCCACTATAAAACAGACATAATCATAGAGTAAGTTTTATGGGGTTGTTTGGAAGATTAAATGAATATGTGGAGACCTTAGATCAGGGCCTGCAAGAGTTAGTTGTGAGGATTAAGTGAGGATCAAGTGTTAGAAGTCTCTCGTACAATGTGGGGGGTATGCAAAATGGTGCAGCCACTGTGGAAACGGTATGGAGGTTCCTCAAAAGATTAAAAATAGAAATACCATTCAATCCACAAGCCTACTTCTGGTATGTATCCAAAAGAATTGAAATCAGGATCTTGAAGGATATTAGCACTCCCATGTTCACTGCAGCACTGTTTACAATAGCTAAGATGTAGAAACAACCTGAATGTTCACTAACAGACAAACGGACAATGTGACATATGCATACAATGCATTTTGTAAGTGAAATAGCCAAACTCAGAAAGACTGGCACTATATGACTCCCCTAAAGTGAAGTATAAAGTCAAAGACTAGACTGGCAGTTACCTGGGCCTGAGGGCAATGGGGAAGCATAAAGGTTCAGTTAAGGAAGACAATTAAGCTCTAGAGATTTGCTGTACAACATTATATCTATAGTCAACAATAATGTATTATGTACTTAAAATTGTTAAGAGGATATATCCCATGATAAGTGTTGATTTTTTAAAAAGATTTTATTTATTTAAGAGAGAGAGAGAGAGCATGCATGAGCTGGGGGAGGAGCAGAGGGTGGGAGAGAGAGCGCTCTGTGAAGTGGCAGAGCTGGGATTCAGTCTCCAACAGACTCCCTACTGAGTGCAGAGCCTGACTCACGGTTGGATCCCACGACCCTGAGATCATGACCTGGGCTGAATTCAAGAGTTGGTCGCTTAATCAGTCAAGCTACCCAGACACCCCCCATGTTAAGTGTACTTAACACACACACACACACACACACACACACTCATCTCAAACCCTATACGTCAAATGCAGTAACAATGAAGCATTCAAGGGAAGGGAGAGATATCCATGAAATGCACTTACTTTTAAAAAAGACTATCAGAAAAACCAGTGTTAATACCCTCCATCATAAAGGGAAAATAATTTCTATGAAGCATTTTCAAAAATTCTGATTATTTAACTCCAACGCATTATTTTTTTTATTGTAGCAAATACATACAGATATCCTCTAAATAAAAGAGTTAGCTGTGATCATTATTATTATTATATCTTTCTCTTATAGGATTTTGACATTTCTAGATGTTTAATGCACTTCATTAATACCAGTTTATCTCTTACATTGGGCTGCATGTTTTTTTCCTTGGGGTTTTCATACCTGTTTTCTTCTTTGTCCTTGCAGCAACGTGTCAGCTAGGTAAAACAGAAATAATTATCTCTACCTACATTAGAGCAATTATTTAACTCCGCAGCACTTTTCTAATGATTTGTCCGCCTCCTCTACCAATAGAAAACTTGCATGAATGCAGTTAGCTATGAGTAAGAAATATGCACGTAACAGGAGCTTAAATCATAATGTACATTATTCATAAAAATTGTGAAGGAATATTCAGAAGGAATATTCAGCTTATTCTTAGTATTAAAGACCCAAGATTTTTCCATCATCCTAAATGAATTGATTCCTTTTCCTTGTGTTTGTATCCTCATGGTCACAAGGTAATTGCCACAGTTTCAGGCACTGTATCCTTAACATCCCAAGCAGGCAGGCAGAGTATGTGGGAAAGAGGTCTCCTTTTATTAGTGAAGAGAATTTACTCCAAAAGTTCACTTCACGTTTGCTTTACTTACCAGAACTGGACTGCATAGTCACTCCTGGATGCAAGGGAGGTTGGAAAAGAGAATACTTAGTGGGGTGCCTGGGTGGCTCCATTGGTTAAGTGTCTTTTGACTTTCATTCTGATCATGATCTCAGATTCCTGGGATCAAGCCCTGTGTTGAGCTCCGAGCCCTGTGTTGAGCCCTGCACTGAGCCCTTCATTGCGTTCTGTGCTTACTGAGGAATCTGCTTCTTCTCCCTCTGCCCCTGCCCCTACTTGCACTTGTGCACACATGCTTTCTCTCTCAAATAAATAAAATATATATTTTTAAAAAGAATATTTGGCAAAGGGAGTAATGGTCATGATTTAACTCTTGGAGCTGGGCACAATGAAGCTTGAACAAAATAGCATTCTCTTCTCTTCCCTGCCCTCCCCCCTCATTTCCTCTCCTCTCCTCTCCTCTCTTCTCTTCCCCTCCCTCCCTTTCTCTCTTTCCCTCCCTCCCTCCCTCCTTTTTCTTTCTTTCTTTCTTTCTTTCTTTCTTTCTTTCTTTCTTTCCTTCTTTCCTTCTTTCCTTCTTTCCTTCTTTCCTTCTTTCCTTCTTTCCTTCTTTCCTTCTTTCCTTCTTTCCTTCTTTCCTTCTTTCCTTCTTTCTTAAATTTGGGAAAATTGTGGGGGCAGAAGAGCCAATGGCTACAGGAAAGGAAGCTAATAGTGTCAGCCACAGGCAAGGATTGTTCCTGATTTATTTATTTATTTATTTAAAAAAAGATTTTTAATATTTATTTGTCAGAGATAGAGAGAAAGCGAGCACAAGCAGGGGCAGTGGCAGGCAGAGAGAGAAGCAGGCTCCCTGCTGAGTAGGGAGCCCATGCGGGACTCGATCCCAGGACCCTGGGGTGATGACCTGAGCCGAAGGCAGCGGCTTAACCGACTGAGCCACCCAGGCGTCCCATCCCTGATTTATTTTTTAAAAGTGCCTGAGCCTGACACAAAAAAATCCACAAATATTAGAATAAATGAAACTTTCTTTGACAGATAAATGGAGGCCCTCTGAACAGGAAGTATATGATCTTCCCAAGACCACACAGCTAATTAGAAGAGTAAGTGGAACTGTAACTCACTTGTGCTAATCTCTGGCCTTGAGTTCTTTCTCTTAGCAAAGCCACATACTGGTTTTTGTCTTATTACTTATGAAAAAGATAATGTAAGATGTTTTCTTTCTTTTTTTGGATGTTTGATAGAATGGCTCAACTTCTATAACACAGGTGTTTCTCCTGGAATTTAAGTAAGGGGAAGCACATGAATCCTCCCCCCACCATCCCGCCGCCTCCCTGCCCTAAGAGTCAGTCAACCATGGCCTCTTTGAATGACCTCCAGTTATGAAGGAAGATGGCTGGTATCTAATACCAGTGTGGTTCAAAGCCACACTGACCTGTATTCTTTTGTCTACTTATTAAGATTCTAAACTATGAAGTAAAAAGACTTCAG
Source organism: Nasua narica (assembly GCA_028533885.1). NCBI lineage: Eukaryota > Metazoa > Chordata > Mammalia > Carnivora > Procyonidae > Nasua > Nasua narica. The sequence continues at coordinate 14,760,572 of CM052815.1, forward strand.
AACTGAAAGAATTAATATTGAAAACTATTATTGTGCCAGACCTAGTACTGGCCATTTTGAATATAACTTAGATATTATTCTGTTCATTTTGCAGGCAACAAAACAGGCTCTAGAAGTTGTGGCTTGCTAATAGGCACAAAGCCGAGAAGTTGCAGAGCTGGGATTTAAATCTGGCAAAGTTAGGATTCAACACTTACACTTTTCCTACTGTCTTATACTCTGATCCTATGCTCTGACACTACAATAATCATATTTTAATGAGTACCCGCTATGGACTAAGAAGACCTTAGTAGTTAGACTGTTACATAGTGTATGTCTGAACACTTTTTTTTTTTTGCTTCTAAGTTGCTTGAGAATTAGCATTTTAATATTTTGCATGTAAAAATGCTTTATGTCTTTTATAGACTGAGAAGTTTTATATAACCATACATTGTCATTTTTCTTATGTCAAAATTCAGGTTGACTTTCTTGGAATTTCAATGTAGGCCTTTAAAAAACTTTGTAAATGGTATTTTGAATATTTTTATATTAACATAAAGAAATAAAACATACATTATGAGTTGTTTAAAGATTCCAGCAGCTATTATGCATCATAATGTGTACTGAAGTTAATTCTAAAGCATATCTATAGCTCATTTTATTTTATGCCATAGCACCTTGTTTATGGTTCAGCATATTTGTGGGTTAGAATACCTTTAAATATTCTGGTCTTACATAGTTTTTTTCTTGATAAAATTTTAAAGTGACATTTAACATTTTAAGAAACATTGTATTTGAGGTACAAAGCTGTTTTATTATTTGATTATAAGATAGCTTTATTCATAATCGTTAGTATCATACTGACCTGGCTTGTGTTAAAATTCTTCTGATTTTATGATCTTCTGCTTATAGAGGTTTAGTAGTTAGAACAAGCCGAGTACTGTATTACATTTTAAAACTTTAAGTATGGGTCCTTAACACATGTAATGATTAGTCCTTTGTTATTCCTATTACACTGGAATACGTTTTCACATACTGCAAGTATACTGTTAGGAGATAATTCTCCAATAGGTCACTTGCGTTTCTGAAAATTCTATGAGCAAAGTGATTGGCTGTTTTCATCCTGGGTTGTCTTTTCAAGGATGCTTGTATAGCAATCAGTCTTGGAAGATAAAATCTCTGGCTGGAGCAAAGGGCAGATTTGCCCACAGCCATAGAAGAGAGACAGTGTCTAGAGTGCAGGCCAAACAGTCTTACTGCCCATTAAAAATATTAGGGTTCTATAAGCTCAGTGTCACTCTCCTAAATATAACCCTTTTGTATTACCCTGTGGGAAATGGGATTTGGGGAACTTGCATAAATGCTGGTGTTCTGCCTGCAGCTCTTACCGTGAGTAATAAAGTCTTTTGTTTCTGACCCTGGAGCCTCATGCCTTCTGTTAGCATACATGAAACTGCAACAAGCTACATTGTTAGCTTATACATAAGATAACATCTCAGACTCTGTATAGATTTTGATAGTTCCCAACTAAACCATTTTGGGCTCCCTACCTAGATTAGCATTATAAGACAAACTAACTTTTTTTTTTTTAAGATTTTATTTATTTATTTGACAGAGAGAGTGATCACAAGTAGGCAGAGAGGCAGACAGAGAGAGAGAGGGAAGCAGGCTCCCTGCTGAGCAGAGAGCTTGATGTGCGGGATTCCAGGACCCTGAGATCATTCCAGGACCCAGGGCTCAATTCCAGGACCCTGAGATCATGACCTGAGCCAAAGGCAGAGGCTTTAACCCACTGAGCCACCTAGGCGCCCCAAGACAAACTAACTCTTAATTTTTTTTTGAAGAGGATTTAAACTTTAGAATATTCCAGACTAATATAAAAAATTACCAATAAATGTTAAGCGTCATCATATTTACATTAGGCTTAAAAGATAAAATAATCGACATCGCAAATAAAGTTGGAATTCCGCTTTGTCCTTTTCCTAGAACTTTGCTTCCCCTTCCTTCCTGGAGGCGATCACTACCTTGATTTTGGTGTGTGTCTTTACAGACCATAATTAATACTTTCACTATACATATACAAAAATGTAAATGTATTTTTGTATATTGTACAAAAATGTATGTATTTAGTCTAGATTGTGTTTTTCAAAAATTATATAATTTGTTTTATATTGTATGATTTTTTTCAGCTATTTTTCTCAACATTGCTTTTAGATCTATTCTTGTTGATAAATAATGATCTGGTTTATTAATTCTCTTTTGCTTCCTTACATTAATATAACACATTTTATTATTCTAAACAATGCTGATTAGACATTTGGGTTGTTTCCAGTATTTTCATGTTACAAACAATGCTGTGATGAACATCTTTATGTCTTGGCACAATAATGGTGAATTACTCTAGGATAAGTAATAGAATATGACAGAATTGACACTGTGCCAGTCTGGGGCTTAAGGCAGTAAGGGAAGCTCTACTTTTGTTCTTTGGAGGAAGCCAGCCTTTGCGTAAGAGATCCAGCTACTCTGAGACTGCCATGCTGTGAGGAAGTCCAAGCTAGCCACGTGGAGAGGCCACAAGGAGAGAATAGGAGAGAGGTGTCCCTCCAGCTTCCCTGCTGTTCTAGCCATCCTAGTTGAAGTGTCAGACATATGAGTGAAAAAGTCACCTTGGACATTCTAGCCATAGCAAATGTCACATGAAGCACAGGCAAGCTGTCCCCACTGGGGCCCTGCCAAAACTGCAGACTCAAAAGCAAAGAAATAGTTATTGTTGGTTTGAGCCTTTATGTTTAGATAATCAAGACACCTATTTTTTTCTCGTAGATATTTTTTTTCTGTATTAATTAGAAAGTATTCTTTATATATTATCCTTTATATACCGGTGCTTTAGTGAGGACTCTCAACTCATCAAGGTATAAACCCAAATGCTTTTCCTATTACCTGCTACCCTTTCTACTCTGTTGAAGCCTCCTTTCCCACCAGTACGATATCTCAGCCTCTTCATTACTCTTCAGCCACATTCTGTTTTTAGAACAGACTTGTAACATTGTCTAAGATTTGTCTCTGTGTTTTAAAACCTAAATATCTTACTTGATTAAAAAATCTTCTAGATGCTGTTCTGAATAGGTGAGACTTGTAGCACTAGGAGTTTAGTGTGTGTGGGAGGGTGTGAGACATATCTCATCTCAAACACTGGGAGGATACTGGGCAGGCAGAAGTGATGAGTGAGGTGGATATTGCCCTGCTCCACTGCCTCTAAAGTGTTCAGGTTTTGTTTTTTTCTAAGTGATGTTTAGATTGATGCCTGTGGGCTCCACGGGGCAAGATCACGGCTCCAACAGAACAAGCAGATGATTGTCTCCCTCTTGAGCTGCTTTGGAATGCACTGGGGTGGGTGTTCCTTACATGATGGGTTGCATCTTCCACTGATCCTCAACTGGCACCTTTGCAGAGCATGTCTTTCAGTTGAGTGTCTCTTTGCCCCTTGATATAACTGCCACCAGCAAGACTGTAGCCCCAGATCTGAGTCCTTCAGAAACCTGAACTAAGGGCATGGCTGGGGGAGTCCTAGCCTTCCTTCTTCTTGCCCGGCTGTGACCCACTTTGCCATTGCTCCCAGTCCTCTCTTCTGCTACTCCATTAGTGCAAGGCAGATTATCAAGTTCAGTGACAATATGACCAGGAAGCAATATAACCTTCTTACAGACATTGTCAAACTTAACTGAAAGAAGCCCATCCTTCTCTTCTCTCAGAGAGAAGGGAAAGGTGACGGAATAGCCTCTATTTACAATCAAAGACAACTTACAATTTCCTTCCAACCACGTATAAATTAGAGGTTTGTGGGTTATAGTAATGTCAGTTCCTTTTTTTATGATCTTATTTTATGTATTTGCCAGGGAGAGAGAGAGAGTGCACACAAGCAGGGGGAGCATGGCAGGCAGAAGGGGAAGCAGATTCCCCACTGAGCGGGGAGCCCGATGAGGAACTCGGTCCCAGGACCCTGGGATCAGGATGCAAGCCGAAGGCAGACGCCTAATCAACTGAGCCACCCAGGCACCCCAGTAATGTCAGTTCTTTTAAAACCACACCTCTCAGCAAACTCTGAAGGGAGTGACTAGTTCTGAGAGCTGGAGATTTCTGATCTTGAATATGTGGTTCTTGGATCAGCTGGGCCTTGGTTTCCCTAATAGTATTTTTTTTAAATTTTTAAAAATTAACATACAATGTATTATTTGCCCCAGGGTCCCTAATAGTATTCTTTTTTTTTTCTTCCCAAATATGTTTATTTTAATTTTTCAGTGTTACAGGATTGATTGTTCATGCACCACACCCAGTGCTCCATGCAATATGTGTCCTTCTCAATACCGACCACCAGGCTCGCCCACCCCCCACCCCCTCTCCTCCAAAACCCTCAGTTTGTTGCTCAGAGTCCACAGTCTTTCCTGGTTCATTGCCCCCTCCGATTTCCCCCCATTCACCCTTCCCTTCCTTCTCAAAATGCTCTCCATGATTTTCTTTATACTCCACATGTAAGTGAGACCATAAGATAATCGACTCTCTGCTTGACTTATTTCACTCCGCATAATCTCTTCTAGTCCTGTTAATGTAATTAGTTCTTTGTTATACGTGTTGCAAAGATCTGCTCCTGAACTATTGCTTGGCTTTTAATTTTGCTTATTGTGGCTTTGGTCTTGCAAAGGTTTTATCTTTAAGGTCAATTGTATGTGTTAGGTAAGAATTCCTTTCTCACTCTAAAGTCATAAAGACATTCTGCTCTTTATTTTTTCTAACAGTCATACAATTTTAGTTTTTACATTTAGGTCTCTCATCCATGTGAAATGTAAAAAATTTCTTTATGATATGATAAAGAGATATAATTTATTTTTTATGGAAAGCCAATGGTTCCAACACAATTTACTGAAGATTCTATCCATTCTCCAAGAATAAAAAATACTAGTTTTGTCTTTCATCACATTTCCATATGTGCACAGCTCTGTTTCTGGCATCCTTATTCTGTTTCCTTAGCATATTAATCCTCTTTGAAGCCAAAGTATACTGCTTTAAGTACTATGACTTTATATATCTTAATATCTAGTAAAGCAAGTCTCCCATCCTTTCTCCCAGAATAATTTTGATTATTTTTGCCCTTTATGCCTGCATATGGATTTTAGAATTGACATATCAGTTCTGTAAAAAAAAAAAAAACTATGTTGGGAGTTCAATTAGCAATGCATTGGATTTATAGATTAAGTTGAGTATGAACTAACTCTTTAATGTAAAAAAGTTAGTTAGGTAATTGCTTAGCAGTCTAAATGCAGAAAAGTTTCCATTTAGTATATAATTTATCTTTCTTATTTAGCAATAATTGTATGTAAAACTTTATCTCTTATCATGGTCAATGCCTAACACGAAGCTTCTCTCAATAAATATTTGTGGAATTAATGACTGGACCATCTGTAGACATTTGTGCTAGACAATTTATAACTTAGACAGAATGTGTTTTGGGAACTCTATATCATTAGGTATAAACTTTCCAAGTTACAAATATATTCTTCATGATTTAGCTTGAGATACTAGTCACCCAACAAGAATGCCTAAATTGTAATTATTAAAGCTGCACCAAGTCAATTATTCTACACTTTGTGTGCACCCACATTAGTGATCATAGTATCAATTCTGCATATTTGTTGAGGATGATAGAGTGAGTTGTGTCTTCAGATTTTATTTTTAAAAACTACTTTGTTAAAGTATGATTGAATGCAAAGCTGTACATATTTAATCTATACCACTTGATAAGTTTGGAGATGAGTACACATCCTTGAAATCATCACTACAGTCTATGCCATAAACATGTCTACCAAGTCCAAGTTTCCTCTTGCCTTCTTTATTTATAATAAGAATTATTATGTTGTGACAAAACTTTTTTTTTAAAGATTTTATTTGTTTTGAGAGAGAAAGAGAGAGCATGAGCATGGGGTGGGCTGGGGTGGGGGAAGAGCAGAGGGAGAGGGAGAAGCAGACTCCCTGCTGAGCGGAGAGCCCAATGTGGGGCTTGATCCCAGGACTCTGGGATCATGACCCCAGCCGAAGGCAGGTACTTAACTGACTGAGCCACCCAGGTGCACTGAGAACATTTAACGTAAGATCCACCTCCCCAGTAAAATTTCAAATATACAGTACAGTGCTGTTAACTATAGGCACCATGCTGCACAGTAGATCCTTAGGACTTATTATTCATTCTGTATAATTTTTTAAAAAATTTTATGTATTTATTTGAGAGAGAGAGAGAGAGAGCAAGCATGAGCAGGGGAGAGGGACAGAAGGACAGGGAGAAGCAGATTTCCCTTTGAGCAGGGAACCCTGACAGGGAGCTTGATCCCAGGACCTGAGATCATGACCTGAGCAGAAGGCACATGCTTAACTGACTGAGCCACCCAGGTACCTATTTTCTGTATAATTGAAACTCTGTACACTTTGGTAATACCTCCCTGTTTCCCCCTCTCACCACTCCCTGGCAGTTATCGTTCTACTGTCTGCTTCTAAGAGTTTAACTATTTTAGATACTTCATATAAGTGGTATGATGTAATATTTATTTGTCCTTTTCTGTCTGGCTTAGTCCACTGGTATAATGTCCTCCAGGTTCACCCATGTTGTTGCAAATGGCAGAATTTTCTTCTTTTTTTTTTTAAAACTCAACAATATCCTATTGCATGCATATATGATATTTATTCATCCATCCAATGATAGGCATTTGAATTGTTTCCACTCTTATTTATTGCGAATAATGTTGAACATGGGGATGCAGATATCTCTTTGAGATCTTGTTTTCATTTCCTTTGGATATGTACCTAGAAGTGATGTTGCTGGATCATACGGTAGTTCCATCTTTTAATTTTTTGAAGAACCTCCATACTCTTTTCCATAGTGGCTGCATCAGTTTACATGCCCACCAGTAGTATGACAAGTTCCCTTTTCTCCATATCCTCACTAACATTTGTTCTCTTTCACCGCCTTGGTTAAATTTATTCTGAACAGAATAAAATACTGTTGATGACTGTAAATGGGATTTTATTTCTTTTTTTTTTAATTTAATTTTATTTTTTCAGTGTTCCAAGATTCATTGTTTATGTTCCAACCCAGTGCTCCATGCAATACGGGCCCTCCTTAATACCCACCACCTGGCTCTCCCGTCCTATCACCCCCTCCCCTCTAAAACCCTCAGTTTAGTTTCTTAATTTTTTCTTAATTTCTTTAGTTTCTTAATTTTTCCTTCTGATAGTTTGTTGTTAGTGTATGGAAACACAACTGATTTTTGTATATTGACTTTTAGCCTGCAATTTTGCTGAATTCAGGGCTGCCATAACAAAGTACGAAAAACTGAGTGGCTTAGAGTGATAGAAATTTATTGTCTATAAGAACTCCTTTATTTTTTTGGCAGGTAGGTAAGGTGACTTGAATTCAGTCTAATGGGACCATGTGATAGAGAAATGAAATGAGGCATTTCTTTGTTGATTATGTCCTCTGTTGATCTGACCAAGGAAATCAGTCTTTAAAAATTCCTTAAGGCATTTTGTTTAATTTAGGGATCAAATTAGAGATTGAAGAGGGCATATTTAACCTCAGTAGCTCCTATGTTCTGTTACCTGCTTTAATTTGAATTTGGAAGTGATTGGACACAGGAGGTCATTAGATGCATGACTACACATTCTGATTTTGTGACTTCGTGTTGAAGTCTGATGCTTAAAAAAATAAAATAAATTCGCTGTAAGCTTTGGATATGCGATCGTAGTACATATGTATCCTTCCTTTCTGGTCACTCATTACTGGAATCCTTTCCATGTTTGGGGAATCTCCTCTGTCCCTACTCTGAATCTTGTTAGGAGGCTGAGCTACGTCCTACTACAGAAGCTGAAAGTGCCCAGTCCTTACTTTCCTAGCCTTCACCGCACTTAGGGCTTTTGAGGACCTCTCTGATGGCAGTGCTTCAGGAAGACTAGAAGCTGCGGTGATAGTGGTGGCGGCCAGTGTTTGCTCAGAGCTGTGCTGATGGTGCAAGGCTGTGTTCGGTGGCAGAAACAATGGTGTCTTCCCAGACCAACCTTGTGGTGTCTCTGATATGCTGTTCCTGGCTGCACAGCTTCAGCAAGGCCTTTGTGTTGCAGTGCACCACATACACGGCTGGCCTTGAGCCTGGTTCTTCAGTCAGTGTGGTGAGTCTGAGGTAAATTTGTTTCCCTGTTTAAATCAGCCAGTAATGACTGTCACAGTTTTCAACTAAAAACTATGACACATCCAGGAACGTTCAGCATTTAACTGATCTACCTATAATGAAATGTTGGACAGAGGGACCGAAATAAATTGCTCAGAGCTGGGTGTGTCATGAAAACTGGCCCCATTCTTCAGCGTCTTTGCTGGCTTTGACTTAGACTCTTTGTGTCCTTTCTAAGTCTCATTTATTCATTCAGCAAATATTTCTTGACTGCCTGTGTATGAGTTTCCTTTGGCTGCTGTAACAAACTACCTCACACTTGGTGGCTTAGAGAAACACAGAATCATTCTTTTATATTTCTGAAAGCCAGACGTTCAAAAGATTTTACCGGGCTCAAGTCAAGGTCTGGGCAGGGCTGGTCTCTTCTGGAGGGTCTCTTCTGGAGTCTCTAGGGGAGAATGTGTTTCCGTGTCTTCTCTAGCTTCTAGAAGCTGCATCATTCCAGCCTTTTACTTGTGATGTCACATTGCTTTCTCCTCTTCTGTAGTCAGTCAGATCTCCCTCTGCCTTCCCTCTTACATGGATGTTGTGATTACATTTAGGGCCCACCCAGATAATCCAGGATAATCTTCCCATCTCGAGATCCTTAACTTAATCACATCTTCAAAGTGGCTTTTGCCAATAAGGTAACATTCACAGGTTCCAGAGATGAGAACCTAGATGTCTTTGGGGGTATTGGCCTTCTACACTCTGCTATGTACTATGCATTGGGAATACAAGGTGAGGAAGGTAAAGATTCGATTTACACTTCTGGTGTAGATGGGATATATACATTTAAATAATAATTACAGAAATAATTTTGCAAGTTCACTTATGATAAGTGCTTGGAGGAGAAATACAAGATGGGAAGGGAGAATATAATTGGGGATTATATAATTGGAGATTGGGGGCGCCTGGGTGGCTCAGTTGATTGAACGACTGCCTTTGGGTCGGGTCATGATCCCAGGGTCCTGGGATCAAGTCCCGCATCAGGCTTGCTGCTCAGTGGGGATCCTGCCTCTCCCTCTTTCCTCTGCCTGCTGTTCCCTCTGCTTGTGCTCACTCTCTCTCTGTCAAATGAATAAATGAAAGTCTTAAAAAAAAAATAAAGGACTGATTGCCAGAGTCTAGGGAGGCTAAAAAAATAGTATCAGCTAACACTACATGTAGGCACTGTATTCAGTGGGGTATATACGTTCATTGTCACCACTACCTATGAAGCAGGTATTTTATGATTTCTGCATGAATAAAGTGAAACATGGATATTGGAAGTAACCTGCTGAAGGGTATGTGGCTGCTAACTAGCAGAGCAAGCAACATTTAAAGCGGTCCTTAAATGGAGTGGATTTTGGTTATTTAGCTTACTTCCCATTATTGGTTTTCTTTGGAGGAATTTCTGCTCCCTCGTTGGACTCTGCCCTCCCCTAGGAAGGGATGGACACATGCTACAGATAAAACAAAACAAAAAACCCCAGATAGCTGGGGATGATCCACCTTCCAGAGGAGTCTGTCAGTGCCTTCCATCTTAACCTCTTAGGCTTCCTGACTTCTGTTCTTTTCCGGCTGTGTTTTTAAACTTTTTTTTTTTTTGGTAGTCTTTCATTGTGTGAGCTGCTGCCTGTCTTCCCAGTACATTTATTTCCCGCTTAAGTTTCTGCTGGTTTCTAATGACAGAGAACAAACTGAGGGTTGCTAGCAGACAATGGGTGGGGGATGGGCTAAATGGGTGATGGGGATTCAGGAAGGCACTAGTTACAAAGAACACTGGGTGTTATATGTAAGTGATGAATCGCTAAATTCTACTGCTGAAGCCAATATTACACTAGATGTTAACTAATTAGAATTTAAATAAAAATTTGAAAAAAAGTGTTTCTGCTGGTTTCTGTTGGTTACAACTAAAGCACTCTTGGGACAGAAGGAATTAGCCAGGCGAGGATGAGGGGAGGCATGCAATTGCAAGGCAGAGGGAAGAGTGTGTACCTGAGATGCTGAGCTGCTTATAAACTTTCTGAGGAGCTGTGAGGAAGCCACGTGACTGGAGTTAATGAGGGAGGTGGAGAGTAGCATGAAATGAAGTTCACAAGCTTGGCAGGAGCCAGATGTGTAAGCATATGCCATGTGAGGATGCAGGGCTTTAGCTTTTTTTAAAAAAGAAATTTATTTATTTCTTTGAGAGAATGAGCAGGGGGAGGGGCAGTGGGAGAGGGAGAGACAGAATCTCAAGCACACTCCCAGCTAAGCACAGAGCCTGGCATGGGGCCCGATAACACCACTCTGTGATCATGACCTGAGCCAAAATCAAGAGTCAGCCACTTAACCAACTGGGCTGGGACCCCTGAGAGTTTACCTTAAGGGTAATACTTTATTGTTTGTTTGTTTGTTTTTAAGCAAGATACTTATAACTAATGTATTTTGCCAGCTGGACTCAGTGGGGTACAAGTAGAAAGCAACTGTATTCTTTTTTACCACTTTCTGTTAAACTTGCGCTATGGAATCATTTCCCTCTAGATTCTGGATGAGCTCTTGGCTAAGGAGCATTCCTTTTCTCGTCCTTCTAAGATATGAATAAATTATCTCTTTTAGGCTGTGAAGTGTCTAGTTCAGTCTAATATCAAAGTCCACATTTTCATCCCATTATAAAGTTCTCTCTCTTAGCCAAAGCCTGAAGCAGGCTTCGAACCTGCTTTTGGAAAGATGTGGTCATCTGCTTCCCCACGTTGCTTTTCTCCCCCTTCTTGCCTACTGATTGGGCTACCTCTGGCTCCTCCAAGATTGGAGATAAGGGAGGGATGAGGCTGCCTTTCCTGAGGGATTTCTTTAATGTTCCTGTAGTTTTCTCATTGTCAATAGTGCTTTTCTTGCTGGGCTTTAACGATCTCCCTCACCCCTACTTCCAGTCTTTAACTTCTGTCAGTTCCCGTTTAGCCTCTTCCTGCTGGGCTCACCCTCCACCCCAAGTGGTCAGTATGGACCAAACGCTTTGCAAGGCGACTGGGCGTTGCGCAGCCTGCAGGAGTCAGGCTCACTGTCTTACTAAACAAGACTGCAATTGTTTGCCAAAAGCCTCACCTACTCTTCAGTCTGCCTTTAGGCTGGTCAGATTCTTGTTTTCAGACTTTTTCAGGCATGCTTCAGTTAACTGCTTTGTGTTCTCCCAGATTCTGGTGGTCCAGTGCTTAGCTCTTTAGATGTTTCTTCTGAAGCTACCTCACACGTGGAAATACACCAGGATCCATCAGGCTTTCCTTATTAATCCTCGACAGCTGATCGAGATTTGCAAACTTCACTGTGGACAATCCTCTTTGCAAACCTAGACCTTGCTCTATAATATGGGTGTAGTTGGCTTCTATTGTTCTGGACCCTGGAGCTTCATTCCAACCTGAGACAATAGGAAAGTGCCATTTTAATATTCTCACACAAAGAGATATGATCAGATGCCCAGTATTTGCATACTTTTAATGAATACATGCTCCGGTCACATTACTTCCCCAGTGCCCATATAAAACAAACAAAACACTGAAAATTCTTATGTAAAAAATCAGAATATTTTAAAAATCTGACCAGATTTGGGTTTCTTTGCCCTAGACAGTATTAAATTAGTCAAACATCTCTGTGCTCAATATTCTACAGGAAGTGTGGGACCCTTTCTTTTGGTTAAAAAAAAAAAGACAATCAACTGTCAAACACTTGAATGTGGACCAAACATTTAAATATTCAGTAGAAATTTGGATGTATTGTCTAAAGTGCTCAGCCCTCTGACCACTTTCAAAATAATCCAAGCAAACAGCAATTAGGGATCTATTCTATTTTTTTTTTCCATTTGTTCATAGCTCTCACCAGGATATAACGTGAGCTCCTATGTATATTGGGAGGGAAATGGACAGCACTTTGATTGTTCCTTACTTTGATATGTGACTGTCAGGGTTGCAAATAATGTGCCTGCAAAAGAAAATTGCCTCCTGGTGCACCTGAAGATGGAATTTTAAAAAATGTTTCTTCCTCCTTTCTTTTTCTCTTTCTATTTACTCAGCATTACGTGACTCTGTTGTTAAGCACCTGAGGAGAAAAAAGGAATTGTTTATGGTGACTCCAGTGGGATAAGTCTGACCAAGAGGAAGGAGGCAACATAGCAAGGAAGTGTTTCCAACATTTATATGTATATATTTATTTTATTAAGCACCTATTGGTCACAAATAACATAAAACATGATTACTACATGCTAGAAGCTTTTAATCTGGTTGTGAGGATAGGATGTACATGTACCGTAAGTTAAATTCAAGGTTTGTAATATTGAAAGCAGAGTCCTCCCATACTGTGAGACTGAAAAAGGCAAAGCTACAGCCAAGAAAGTGGTAGAAGCTACAGAGGAAGAGGTCTGGGTTAAACGTAAGGTTCTAACAGAGCTGACTAAAGACAGGTTGGACCACCTGATATGAAGGTGAGTTTCTTGTCCTCCAAAATATTTCACCCAATCTGAATGAGCACTTAGCAGTAGCATTTGTAGAGGGCATTATTGCATCTGAGGAGTGGTTATTCTAGATGACCCTTAAAATACTTGAATGACTTCATGATGCCTTGATTCTGTGAGTCCTGAAAACAGCGATCATGCGTGGGCTTATCAATGCTCAGGAAAGAATTTATTGGGACAGAAGAAGGAAGGGAGGAGGGGAGTCCAGTCAGAAGAAGTACTACAAGATTAATGAAAGCTCTGGAGCTTTTGCTTGTCCATATTTTGCAAGAGGAAACTACATTATCCCTAACCACATTTAAGGGAAGTTTACAGAGGAGTTTAAGAAACTTAATGAATGTCTCTTTGCTTTTGAAAATTTGGCATAATTGACCCATAAAGTCAAGCTTGAGGGATGACCTAGGGAGTTTGTCCAGTTCACTTAAACAAAATTTTGCTGAGTGTGTACTACGCTGCAGGCATCAGGCTCTGGGAGCACAGAGATGAAAAGAGACACAATTTCTTCTCTTGAATTGCTTATTGTTGAAAAGAAGCTTTTAAAAAGCTCATCCTAAAATACTTCCTAATGAAGACCTACATTTAATTTCCCCATAGTTTTATGGCCATTTTAATAATAGCTATATTTATTGAGCACCTTCTAAGTGCCAGATACCATGTTAGTCTTTTTTTAGTTCTCATGGCAACCCTTCAATGTAGATATTATCTTTGTTTCCTAAAGAAAAAATTGGAGCTGATGAGCTCAGTCACTAGTTTATATACACACACATTATATACACACACTAATTGAGTGTGTATCACGTTCTAGGAGCTGGACGCACAGCATCTTAAGCAGTCTTCACACCACTGGAGAAGAGATGTCCTCCTGTCACCCCAATTTTATGGTCAAGAAAACAAAGACCAATACAGTTAAATTTCCCAGAGTCCCATATTCAGTGTTATGGACTGGCTGTTTGTATCCCTCTCAAATTTATGTGTTGAAATCCTACCCCCTAATGTGACGGTATTAATAATAGGTGGGGTCTTTGGGATGTGATTAAAGTCATGAGGGCTCCACCCTCATGGGACTAGTGTCTGTAAAAAAGACACCCCAGAGAGCTCCCTTGCCTTTTCTGCTGTGTGAGGATACAGCATGAAGAAAGACACTTAATGAACCAGGTCCTGGTTCTGGTTCCTCAGAACCAGATGTGGATTCTGCTGGGGCCTCCATCTTGGACTTCCCAGCCTCCGTAACTGTGAGAAAGACATTTCAGCTGTTTACAAGCCCCCTCTGCCCGCCCCCTGGTCTATGGTATTGTTATAGCAGCCCAAAAGGACTAAAATAGTCGGTCAGTACAGAGCAGAGCCTATATTTGGCCAAGCGTGCTTGGTTCCCAACCTGATGGTCTTTAACCACTGTGCCACGACACTTCCTCTCCTCTCTCTGCTACGGAGGCCAAGGTTTTGTCCTGGCTTTGCTTTGCTCCTCCCTTTATCAACAAACCATGAATGACAAAACCATTTTGAGCATTTTCTTGAAGGGCCAGGAGTGAAGTTGACTGGAGGAGAAATTCCCATTAGAATTCTGAGGCTTAGTGTACAGCAGTGGCACCAGGGAGGTAAAAATGCCATGCTAATTAAGCAATTACTGAAACTCATGATTAAAACATGAGGTTGCCTTTCTAAGAGAATTCCTGGAATAAGTGGTATTCTTCATTTTGCCTTGGAGCCTGGTCGATCAGCGTCTAAGAAATTCACCTTCTTCTGCTGGAGAAATGATGTGGGAAGCAGGGACTGTTTTATTGTTATCTCTAGGTATCCTGATGACAGTCCTTTGGAGATATATGTGGGAGAATTTGGTTTGGAATTTTAATGGCCAGTTAATCAGATCCCTCATTCTTTTGAATCCTGTGTGGTATGTGTAAAATATATACAAAAGTCAAGGATTCCAGTTTCAGGGGGATTGCTTGGATTGGATCGCAGGTCTTGGATCTATAAGCAAATGCCCCTCCTCATTCCCCTCTCCCCCCCACTGCTGCTGCAGCTGGACCTTGGGGTCTGCCTTTAGGAAGGGTTGGGCTTACAGCCAGCTGAGCTGAGAAATGTAGTTCCTCACACCCGATTAATGCAGGGAACCTGGGAGGTACACCAGGAGGGGTTTTATTGACAAAATCCCAGGGAGAGGGGGCATTATGGTTTCAGTACAGTACCTGACCTTGTTCTTTGAATCCAATGCCCTCTCCTGCTTTGACAGGTAGAGAATTTGAGGCTTGAAGAAATTAAAGTTTTTGAAAGTCACAAATAGCATGCCAGTGGAAGGGGGCTTAAAGCTTGGGGGATGGGGGCGGGGATCACACCCTCTCTGTTATAAATGTGCCTGGTGCCTCACAGAGAGGGAATGTGACTTGTCTAAGATCCTGCTGCCAGAACTAGACACTCAGGTCTTGTGACTCCTTCTGGGGCTCTTGCTGGTGCCTCACAGAATTCTCCTTTCCAACACGGTGACCTCTGTGCTCTTGGCTTGTGAGCAGGGTCTTCTGGATGGCGGTCCTGCCCCTGAGCCTCTTTCCTTAGCTCAGAGAGGAGATGGTACAGAGAATACCTGCCCCTCAATGTTCCTGTGAAAGCCAAATGAACGAGGGTCTGTGAAGGTGCTTTTTGATTATAACACACTCAACAGATATTGGAATATTGCTTTTTGAGATTATCACCCTCACTTCTGTCCTTTCCAATGGGCCCCTTTTGAGCCAGGTGGGACACAGTTGGCTCAGGAGGAAGCTGAGCTGCTGGAGGAACAGTGCCGCAATGTGGTGGTTCTCAATGCTGGCGGCATATGAAAATTACCTGGAGAGTTAGGAAAAAAAATATCAATGCCTGAGCATTATCCTCACACCAATTAAATCACAATCTCTGGAGGAGAGGCTACTCGCTAATCTATTTTTAAAGCTCCCCAGCTGTCCTGATACGTAGAAAGGTGGACAGCCATAGCCTTAGTGACCTCATACATTTGTTTTATAGCAGTGACACTCTCTTGGAATGTAGATGGGCAATTGCATTTCCCGGTGGATCGTCTGTCTTTTGATGTCGGAAACCTAAATCCAAGCCTCATTGGAGTCTTGTGTGAGCCTCTTCACATTACTTATGACATTTCTTTACTCATGCATAGGGGTTTCCCTCTCTTGATGCCATTTAATTTTTACAACAGCCCTGTGTGGTCAGTAACTATTGGCCTCATTTCATGGAATGGAAGAATGGTGTTCCTACCGAACCCTGCATGGAAGCAGATAGCTGTCTGTGCTGCTCTTTAGAAGAGAGGCTCACTTCAAGTGGGTCGGTCAGAAGCTTATTATCTTTATTCCCCACCCTGACAATAGCATCTTCCCATTTGGGGATTCATGGAGAACATCCCTTTTGATCAAGTAAGCTTGTTATTAACACCCAACCAGACCTGTGGTAAACAGTTGTGAAGGTGTGCACTATCCAACCCTAAGAAGTGCCAGTTGCATTACGTTTATGTGAATGGTACCCCCAGTTCAAGGGCAGTACCCAGGCTGGGTGGCTCCTTGTCCTGAACCTGAATGTACCTAGAGGTGCTGTCTGGATCTGGAGGCTCTCTCTCTGATGAGATCTAAAAAATGCTGGAACAATCCCCAAATGCTGCCCTTCCACTGTAGGTCAAATGCTAAAACAACATAAAATCAGTGTGTGATCTATTTCTTTAACATTGTCTTCTCTAAGTTTTTTTATTTTAAAAGCACATACCCTTAGGAACGAGAAACTATTGTAGGCTCTTAAATAGATCTTCTCTTATATGTTTAAGAATTGGTAATTCAGGGGCGCCTGGGTGGCTCAGTGGGTTAAAGCCTCTGCCTTCGGCTCAGGTCATGATCTCAGGGTCCTGGGATCGAGTCCTGCATTGGGCTTTCTGCTCAGCAGGGAGCTTGCTTCCCCCTCTCTCTCTGCCTGCCTCTCTGCCTACTTGTGATCTCTCTCTCTCTCTCTCTGTCAAATAAATAAATAATCTTAAAAAAAAGAATTGGTAATTCATATAGAATAGGGGTTTACGTTTTTTCAAACAGTCTTCTGTGATAGCCTTCTGTGATGTAGGCATTCCTCTTCCCAGTTTACACAGGAGCCAACCAGGGTTCAAAACAGTTACTGTCTTGATCCGATTTGAACTCATTGTTTGTTTGTTTCTAGGTCTAAGACTTTCCCCGCTGTCTCCTACTGATGAGAATAAGGTTTTATTTTATTGTCCTTGACTACATGCATTTCAGAAATGTGTGCATGCAAACAAACATTTGTTGGAGATGGTCCTGAGGCAGCAGTCTTGTCGGTGCTCAGTCACCTGTGGGGTGACTCCTCCAGTTCAGATGTGACGTCACTTGAAATAATTTATGTTCTGTTTTCTAAGTAAGAAACTTTACATGGTGGACAAGTTTCTTTTTAAAATTATTATTTAAATGTGTTATTTATTTATTTATTTGACAGAGAGAGAGATCACAAGTAGGCAGAGAGGCAGGCAGAGAGGGGGAAAGCAGGCTCTCTGCTGAGCAGAGAGCCCGATGCAGGGCTTGATCCCAGGACCCTGAGATCATGACCTGAGCTGAAGGCAGAAGCTTAACCCATTGAGCCACCCAGGCACCGCTTTTTAAAATTAATATGGAGGCCGGGGTAATGGTATGTATTAAAATATCTTAGGTTTCATTGAAAAACTCATGAATAGGAACATAGCTAGACTATTTACTCAACTATCTCCTCTTTGAATATATAATCAGCTCAGAGAAAACCAATATTTTTATTCATAGGATATAGGCAGTAAAGAGTATGGACTTTGGGGTCAGGCCTGAATTCAGATAGGCTTCTCCTTACTGGTGTCTTTGTGATTTGAAGCAAGTTGTAGGACGTCACTTAGTCTCAGTTTTCTCATCTGTACAATGGGTTAATTAGATTTATCTCACAGGATAATAAGTCTAAAGCACAGAACACATAGAACTTCCTCAAAAATGTTAATTTATTTACATCATTCTTGCATTAAGACTCTTTAGTCTTATTATTATGAGAGTTAGTTTCATTACTATAATGTATTATAATTAGATTGCTGAAAAGAAAAGTCTGGGCAGATGGGCTTTAGCAAGGTTCATTTATTCATTAACTAGTTCAGTTACAAAGAGTGATCTTTCTAAAACACAGAGTTTTTTTCTGGCTCTTCTACCTAATGCTCGTCAAAGGCTCCCCATGACCTACTAAATAAAGCCCAAATCCATTGGCTGGTATTCCAGACCTTGCAACTCTCTGCTCTTATCTCCTCCTCCCTTTTTCCCATCTGTGCTTCCCTGAATGACATCCTTCCTTGGATTCAGTGTGCTATTTCATGCTCTGTGCTCCCTTAGTCGGCAAGCTCCTTCCCATGATTTTTCACTTGCCAGAGTATAATTCTTTCTGTCCACAAGACTCTCCTCTTCAGAGAAGCTTCTTCTGATCTGTCTCCTTTCCCAAACACAATTCATCACTGCTCCTTTGTCTTGCCCCTGTACTTAGCACATCCATTGGCTGAGGCAAGTTCTACAACCTCTTCTAGACTATAAGCTCCTGCAGGGTGGGACCAATATCTTCAACTTTGGTATTCGGAGCCTGGCAGAGTATCTGGCATAGAGCAGCTGTGGACAGACTTTAACTGACTGTTACAAAGCAGTGTGCTGAGTGTTTGCCTAGAGGTATGCATGAAAGGTTCTGGTAGTTCAGGGGAGAAAAGCTCTCTGCTCCTGAGCATACCAACTGTGTGATCTGGGGAAGGTCCTTATCTATATAGATGACAAAGTGATAAATAGTAGCTACTTAATAGAGCTGTTGTGCGGATTAAATGTAAATCTTTAATGCATGTGAAGCACTTAGAATAGTGTCTGACATGAAGCATCTAGAAAACTGTTGGCTAGTGTAGCTATTATTTTTTATTAAAAAATAAAAAGTATAAAAATTAAAAGTAATTTAATTTTTTCACTATACTACAGCAAAAGCATTTTCATATACATTAGCCTCCGTTTCACTACACAATAATTCCATGTTAATTATATTCTTCCTATTTTCCAAATGAGGCCATGGAGGTTAAGAGAAATGAACTGATTTTTTAAAGATTTCACTTATTTATTTTTTAAAAGATTTTATTTATTTATTAGAGAGAGCAAGAAAGAGAGAGAGAGAGAGAGCACAAGTAGGGGACAGGCAGAGGGAGAAGGAGGGGGAGGAGCAGACTCCCTATGAACCAGATACAGGGCTCCATCCCAGGACCCCAGGATCATGACCTGAGCCAAAGGCAGATGCTCAACTGACTGTGCCACCCAGGTGCTCCAGCTTATTGATTTTAGAGAGAGAGAGAGAGAGAGAGAGAGAGAGCGAGCGCACATGCAAGAGTGCATACAACCAGGGGGAGGAGCAGAGGGAGAAGAAGAAAAAAATCTCAAGCAGACTCCACACTGAGTGCGGAGCCCTCAATCTCACAACCCTGAGATCATGACCTGAATTGAAACCAAGAGTTGAACGCCTAACTGACTGAGGCACCCAGGTCCCCCAAGAAGTGAACTGATTTAAACAAGGTCACAAGGTTAGTAGATTATCAGGTGCCAAGTTGGGTACTCTTTCCATTCTATCATAGTCTCCTTCTTGATTCACGTATCTATCAATGACCTACCACTGGGTCCCTAACATTTCCATCTCCCAGGGGAAAAGATTTCTTTCCACAGAGGCGTTACCAGCCATGTATCATCACAGCTGTGTTGTCGGATGGGTTGTGTTGTATGGTCAGATTAGCTGGGTAGTCCTTCGCAGAGCAAGAGCTAGCTTTCTAGCTGTGGACAGTCAGTCCTGGCTGCAGTTGAGGAGATAAAAAGAGCAGGTTCAGGCACTCAGGGTTCCCACCCAGCAAAGCAGGCTTGGGTGTAGTCTGCAGTGGATGGGAAGGAGGAAAACTTCCCAGTCTTACCAATAAAATTGGGAGAATAATGGCTGTTTTACAGTGCCATTGTGAGGATAACATGAGGTAACTATAATTGATATCATTTATCAAGCAAATACCATCTACATGTATTACCTCGGTCCTCCCGATGACAACATGAGCTAGTTCTAGTATTATCCCCGTTTTACAGAGGAGAAAACCGAGGCACAGAGAGGCTCTTTGTCTGCCAGTTGTTAGGTGGCAGAGTCAGAATTTGAGCTTTACCTCTGTTTACTGAGATAGGATATGGAAAATGCCTGACCAGAGAGGGATTTATCACAAACTTTCCCTTTCAAAGCACGGAGTCTTCTTTGTTTTCATAATTTTGTAGCTATTCCCTAAGAAAGAGCATCTGAAATTGTGTAAGCTTCCAACCTACCTCTGCCTGTGAGCCTCACTGTAGTGAGTGTTCGTAAGAAATGAGCTGCCTTGTCTCCTAGATGGTGGGGTCTTGGAAGTGGAAGGGGAATAAGATGAGGCAGGCAAGGTGAGACACAGACCACAGGGGATGAGTGGGTGGCAGGGAGGAGGGCATGTTAACCCCCTTCCTGGATGACCCCCTCCTTAACACAGAGTATGGATCCTACCAAGGGGCTCAGCTAAAGCCCAGAAAGCTTCACTGAGTTTTACTGACTTCCTGAAGCTTAATTTATAGCCAGCCAGTGAGTGGAGCTAAAGCTTCATGAGACCGCTGCTTGTCCAGCCGACCTGCTGGGGGAATTCCTGCCCGAGCCTTTCCCCTCTGCGTGTCTGGCAAACAGTCCCACCGAGGAGCTTATCTCAGCCTGGCAGAGCCGAGGGTCACACTGCCCACCCCTCCCTCAACTTGTTCTCCTTTCTTAGCCATGGCCCTTTGCATTCTCGGGGCTAAATCCATGCAGCGTCAGCTGGGTGCTTATTAAACTCCCCATACTGGAAATAAATGGAGCTGAAGAGATCCTTTTTCTTACTCTTGGTGCAAAGAATAAGCACGTACGGGCATTTTAACGCCATAAGCCAGGCAGGTTGTTTAAACCAAGGATTGCAAGCTCAAAAGCCTGCAGGGCCCTATGGGAAACAGTATGGAAAGAGGCGAGTTAGGTGAAGACAGTAGGGACTGGTGGGGACTGTGGTAGATTGGAAAGCTCTCGTACTTTCTCAGAAGTGGGCAGTGGGTCTCTGGCTCCAGTCTTTGCAGCCTGTGGGGAATACAAGTTGAGGGTTGCCTGATTCTTTGGTAATTCAGGAGAAAGTGTAGAGCTGGATTAGGAAAGTTCCTAATTTTTAAAACATTTTATGGACAAACAAAATACCTCCGTGGGCTTAATTAGTGTGTGCGTTGCCATTTTGAGAATGCCGATTGAAGCTGTGAGGTGAAGTCTCAGCTCCGGCTACTTTTTCTTCCTTCTCCCTACCACTTGGGCCTGTTTGATTTCAGTGGAAGTGGCTGTCAGCCAGGAAACCTTGTTGTTCATCTAGGGAACAAGCTATTTGGGAAGACTTGAGCACAGCATTTGCTTGTTCTTTCATTTTGTCCATTAACTCATTCACTTATTCAACAACCACTGGGTGACTGTTTCGGACACCATACTCTGGGGGGACAGGAACGAACATGGCATAGCTCTTAAGGAACTCACGGTCTCAGAGGAGAGGTGAGCAAGGTGGCTGCTCTTACTGGCTCAGGGTGGTCAGGGCTTTGATGGCTGCCTGAAAGACACATAGCATGGATGACAGAATTCTTAGCTGCACCAGAGGGAATCAGGAAAGGACTTTCGGAAGATACGGAAGGTGTGAAGGTGAGAACTGAAGGGGGGGAAGGAGAAGGATTTGAATGCTGAGTGAATGGATAAAGTAGGTAATGGGGTTGGCAGGGCCTTCCAAATAGGGGGAAACAGGGTGAGCTTGGGGTTAATGGTGTGCTAGCGCATGTTGTGTTTAGGAAGTGTCAAGTCGTCCGTGTGGGGTGCTGGTCTGGAGTAGCTGTGGAAGATGCTGGGGGAGTTGTCTGGGGTTAGGTTGGGAATGGCCCGGTGAGCCATCCCTACTCTATCTGATAAACTCTGCAGAGCTAATGAAGTTGTATAAACCAGGGGAGTCTCATGGTCCTATCTGTTTTATTTTAATTTTATTTATTTTCTTTTAAGATACTTATTTATTGGGGCACCTGGGTGGCTCAGCGGGTTAAAGCCTCTGCCTGTGGCTCAGGTCATGATCTCAGGATCCTGGGATTGAGCCCCGCATCAGGCTCTCTAGTCAGCAGGGAGCCTGCTTCCCCCTCTCTCTTTGCCTGCCTCTCTGCCTACTTGTGATCTCTCTTTCTGTCAAATAAATAAATAGAATCTTTTTAAAAAAAGATATTTGTTTATTTATTTGACAGGAAAAGATACAGCGAGAGAGGGAACACAAGCAGGGGGAGTGGGAGAGGGAGAAGCAGCCTTCCCGCTGAGCAGGGAGCCTGATGCGAGGCTCAATCCCAGGGCCCTGGGATCACGACCTGAGCCAAAGGCAGACGCTTAACAACTGAGCCACCCGGACATCCCGATACCTATTTTAGAAAGATCATTGTGATTCCAGTGAAGCATGATTTGGAATGGCAGGCTAGGGGGGGTTATAGGGAATCATGGGATAGGGTAGAGAGCAGACAAGGAAGAAGGTCAACAACCTAGGATAGTGGTTCTCAATCCTGGGTAGACCACCTGTGGCTAAACCTATCCCAGGCTAGGTAGATCAGAATTTCTGGGTTTGGGGTCCCAGCCTTGGGATTAAAAGCTCTCTGAGTGGTTGGGCATCACTGACCAGAAGACCACTGCCTGGCGGGGGCAAGTCTCAGAGAGAGGGCGGATATTGCCAGGGAATCCTTGTGTCTCAGGGCTGGGGAGACTATGGCCCTTATCCCGTCCAACAGCTCTGTGTCACAGAAGAATACCTGAGACCCTGGAGGAATATTTGCTGCCACATTAGGTAAGGGACCTCCAAAAAATTCGATTATTACCTTGTGTTGGAAGGAGTCTGGGGTTTGAGGCTAAATGACTGTGGTTTTGAATCCTGCCTGGGTCACTCATTGGCTATGATATGTCGAGACAAGTCGTCTGACCTCTCTCAGTTGCATTTCCTCATCTTTAAGATGGAATTAATAATACCTGTGTTTGAAAGTTGTGGTGGGGATTAATATTTATGAAATACCTAGCACTGTGCTAGGTAAATGATCAGTAAATGCTACTACTGCTCCGATGATTAAGTTATAAGGGACCAACTCCATGGTCAGCTGTGGTTTCTGGACTGTTCTATTAAGGAGACTCAAGTAATACGAAGGTCAGCTGCAAGGGCAGGAGGAGGTGGTCAAAAAGGATTCTTATGAGAGGTTTCTTATGAGCAGAGAGGAGATGGAAAGAGCAGGTTAGACGAACATCCCTTCCCTAACTGATCCCCTACACTTAATTTTTTAAAGCATGTACTATTAGCTATTATTTTTTTTTATTATGTTACATTAGTCACCATACAGTACATTAGTTTTTTTTCCCCAAATATGTTTATTTTTTCAGTGTTGCAAGATTAATTGTTCATGCACCACACCCAGTGCTCCATGCAATATGTGCCCTCCTCAGTACCCACCACCAGGCTCGCCCAATCCCCCACCTCTTCCCCACATCATTAATTTTTGATGTAGTGTTCCATGACTCATTGTTAGTGAGTAACACCCAGTGCGCCATGCAGTCTGTGCCCTCCTTAATACCCATCACTGGACCAACCCATCCCCCCACCTCCTCCCTTCTAAAACCCTCAGTTTGTTTCCCGGAGTCCATAGTCTCTCATGGTTCATCTCCCCCCTTGATTTCTATGCTGCCGCCTCATGCAGAACTGTTTCTATTTTTAAAAAAATAAGTTTATTTAAGATCCACAGAAGTTACAAAAATGGTAGAGATTTTCTGTGTTAATGGTCACCAAGCTTCACCCAGTAATGATAATATCTTATATAACCATAGTTGTGTTATTTTTTTACAGAGCTATACTTTTACTGCTGTTGTTTCCCACTCCTCTCGCTTAACATACTAGTCAATATACTACCCTTTATCATATATTCATGGTAAATATGCATTCAATGTCTTGATATCCCACCCTCTAAACTTCAATTTACTTACTGTTGGACATCTGGCAGTATTCCAACCAATTGCATAGGCGGTTTCAACTGTTTTGCTGTAGTCTTGTTGGTGAGCATCTTTGTGTATAAGGCTATTGCCATATTCGGGATTATTTCATTAGGGTAGATTCCCGAAGGTAGAATTGCTGGGTTAGAGAATCTGAATGGGTGAAAGGTTTTTGACACCTGTTTATGGCATTTGCTGAAAGAGAGCTGCCTGAAATGAGCTGGAGAGGGGGGTACTCCAGAAGCTGGGAGTGGGACTCCAAAGATGACCTTGAACGGAAACGGCTCTGAGAGCCCCGGCAAGTGCCTGCAGCTGATGCTGAGCATGAGCTAGAGCAGCAGAAACCTCTTGAGGCTCAATCACGCGGCGCCCTGTCTACTTCCGGCAGAGAAGCCTTGGACCCCGGCGGTGCTTTGCAGTTCCTGACGTGGCTGCTCAGGACCACGGCTGAGACTTGCCTCTAATCGACTGTGCCCTAGCTCTGGGCTCTTTTTCCCTTCCCCGTTTCAGGCCATTTCACTGAAATCTGAGTAAATGATTGATCACTTTAAAACAAGCACCAAATGGACTCGCTGGGCAATCAGACCTCCTTCCAGCCAGTGCGCTTTTGTGCACCCACTGGTGGGTGCAATGTCATCAGCATGTGATGGTTGGAATTTGCTGTGCTGTGACAGGCAGAACAGTCCCGGTGGCTTGTCCGGGCTGCAGTTAAAGGCCGAACAGGAGCATTCTCAGAGTAGGGATTGGATGTTTGGTCTCTTAGCAAGGGCTAAGAGTTCTCATGCAGGGGGTGGGGCCCCAGGGGGCAAGTGCTGACATGGGGAAAGGAGAGTGCAAAGTGAATTGGTAGCTACTTCCTCAGCATGGGCTAGATCCTAGAACTTACTTGTTTTCCAGACTGAAAATAACGACAGTCTTTTACTCATGAATAGCAATTAACTGTAAATTGTTAACCAGCACCACGCCTTTGTTCAACATCTACTAGGTAGCAGGCATTGTGATAGGTGTTTTACACATGTTAGCTCATTTAATTCTACATCAGTGTTCCTCTCTATTTTGGGGGTGAACCCCTCAGGGTCAGAGTTGATTACAGCTAAGAGGTGTTATGTTTGAATTCAGGTCTCAGTCATCTTGTTCTTGCTGCCCTAAGCTTGCTATTGCCCAGGATAGGCTGATCATTGTGTGAGTGCTCTTAAAAAAAATCCAGCGTTGTTTTCCATTAACAGCTGCTCCTTACCAAAAATCTGTGCTCCTCTTCTTCTTGAGCTCAGTGATATTTCCCAGCCTTTCTTGAGGGTAGGTGTGGTCATGTGGTTGAATTCTGTTCAATGGAAAACTAGCAGACGTGATAGGCATTACTTCTAGGTATTCTTATGGAATGGAGATTTTCCTTAGGGTCACAGAACCCCTATGTATGTAGTTTCTGTTAGAGTGTTTCCCTGAATGACTGTGTCGAGCAGGACCTTAGTCTCCATCCCTATTCGTAAGCTCTCCGCTTGCCCATATAAATATAAATAACATGTAAACTTTTTGTGGTTACCAACCAGACATTTTTTTTTTTTTGGATCTATCTTTATAGATATTAGGCTACCCAAATAAAACATCAACTTTTTTATTTTTAAAATTCTAGAGAACCCAGCAGAGCTCTTCCAAGTAAGGGTTGGGATTAGGTCAGAGGAATTTACAGATGGAGCAAGGACTGCTTGGGTTTAGTATCCTCTGGGTTTGCTTAGTGAAGTTTCCAGGGCACTGCAAGTCTAATGAACTCAAAGTTACAGAGAAAGCAGATGAAAGTCCTGTCTCTTTGTTTGGAGATCAGCCCATTTTTTTCTCAAATAAGAAAGCATTCCTGGGAATAGTAACAGATTTCTGTTCCCGTTTAGTGAATCACCAACTTTATTTGGTGGTAGTTGGTACTAAGATTATGTCAGATCATGATAATCACAGGATTCTACTTAACTTCCATCTAGAGGATTCCAGAACTTTCTTTGACCCTATGTCTCTTGAAGAGCTATCTGGGGTATTGAACTGGAGTCAGGAGGCACGTTGGTATCTTTGTGAATTCTGTTGTTGCTCTGGAATCTGGTAGATGAAGAGGTCTACCTACAGGAGGGAATGGTTTTAATGAGCTGATGGGTTGGGATCATAGGGCTGGGCTTAACGAAGACTTCCCTGCGAGGCAACTCAGGCTCCATCCAGGTGTCCGGCTGGAATCATTCTATATAGCTGCAGAAAGGCTCACAGTTAGGGGACGCCACCCAACCTACTGTAGGTAGGAGGAAATGGAAGAAAGACTGTTTCTTTTTCCCCTTGTTTCTGCTTATCCTTTGGTGTTCAAGATGGTGTTGGTAGGTATGGTGACGGATGATGCAATAAAGAGAGGACCAGAGACCATGCAATGCTAATTATATGGGAAAATATTTGAAGTAGCATGTGGAGGGCATAACAATAAATAATTTCAGTTTTTAATGTCCATTGTTATAACATATCTAGTTTTTCCAAGAATTTGTTCAAATGTCATTATTACTACTAAGTATTTCCTGATGGAATCCTTCTTCCTCATCCCCCACAGGCAGTTGGTTGTGTCCTCATGTAAATAGATCTGTTATAACACATAGCAAGTTAATTGATTATTCAATTAATTTATTGACTCACCAGAAGTTTATTGAACACCTACTCTGTGTCAGGCACTGCAGAGGACATCAGGGACACAATGATTTCGATGCGGGTGACACAGAGGTTGGTAGGGGAGACCAGAAGTGAGTCAGCACTTATAGGACAGTGTGATGACTTATGTATGCACAGGTGGATTGAGGGTTGGTAGGACAAGAGTCCAAATCACACCGCAGGTGGTGCCCAGGCATCCTCCGGGCAGTGAAGACACCAGCATCAGTTGAAATAACCCCCTTAGGAGAATTGGGAGATGGCTGGGCAGAAGAGTAGCTGTTCAAGGCGGGGGTGGGGGGTGAGAATAGCTAAGACATGGAGGTGAGAAAGAGCACAATGCATTTCAAAAACTGTTAAGTAATTTTTTGGGAGATGAGTATGGGGGAAATGTAAGCAACTCTTTGGAATTATTTGATTATGTCTGTCTCTTCTTGCTTTTTTTTGAGTTCAGGATCATGCTTTGTATATCTGTATAACCCGGTATCCGGCACACCAAGGGCATCAGTAAGTTTTTGCTGAGTAAATGAGAGCTGGCCGATGTTGAGTCACTCACATCTGCTGGTCTCAACTCTCAGAACTGCTGGTCTGTTGTTCAGCCCTATAGTCTCTCAAAACAGGATGGGCATGGATCC
Source organism: Nasua narica (assembly GCA_028533885.1). Lineage (NCBI taxonomy): Eukaryota > Metazoa > Chordata > Mammalia > Carnivora > Procyonidae > Nasua > Nasua narica. The sequence goes on from CM052815.1 coordinate 14,787,658, forward strand.
CTCTAGCTATGAAACAGCTGGAGGCTTCTTTGCAAATGACAAAAAAGGAGTACTAAATATTTAATGCTTAAAAGTTAAATATTATTATAAAAGTAATTTAATATAAATGGCTTTCAGCAAATCTTTATCCATATTTCATGACTACCGTGGGCGTCTGGGTTCTAATGTTTGTGAGCAATTAATTTTAATGGTTACGTACTCTCGATTTCCCTCTCTTTTTCTCCTTAGCGGACCCCCAGGTCTATCAGTGAAAGTGAAGAGCTAGACACATTGGATGTCACCGTGGACAGAAAGAGACACAGAGCTGTGAGTTGAGGTCTTCAAATGACAAGTTAATAGGCATTTGGGAGTTGCTCAGTGGTGTATGAGCTGCGATGCTGTAAAACCCTGAAGTATAATGTTGACTTGTGACACAATGCCTTTATTCTCCTGCTGAATAGTTCCACAGAGTTAGGCATCTCCTCCTCTGTGATTCCACAGTAACTTCATTATATTCCCTGAGAGCAATAATGATTGCGTGGATGACTCTCATTTGCTGAGTACTTACAATGCGCCAGAAGCCACACCGAGACTATTTCTATTCAATAACATGAACCATGGAAAATTGGCATTTTATTCTCATTTTTCAGATAAAAAAAAAACTGAGGCTAAAAGAATGAAGTTGCTCAGGTTTATGTAGTATATTGTTTTTGTCTCTCTGGATTATGAGTTCTGCATCAGTAGGGGATCTCATGATATTCTCTCCTGTAGTGAAGGGGATAAGAGAACTCAATTAATGTTTGTTGAATGAATAAATGAATGAAAACCAAAGTCAGTATTATGAAATTATTATGATATTGGACACTTGCCATCTCACAAAGATTTTAATGGAAGGTACCTTCTGAGGTGGCAGAAATGGTTGATTTTCTCTAATGCAAAGGACCCCCAAATGGCAAATACTCTCTTGGTACTTTGTAGGAGTTTGGAGTACAAAAGTGAGCCCTATATCTTCCTCTCCTATAGCCGTTAGCATGGAAGCTTCCATTTTGGCCACAGGCTGTAGAATTACGTGATTTCCTAACTCTTGCATTATATGTTGTGGGAAAATACTCTTCTTTGGTATTCTACATCTGCAACTTCTTTGCCTTGGATAAATATATCATAGATTGATGCATAACATATGCAAAGTTATGCAAATATAGTCAGTCCTTCCAAATTAGTCACTGGGGTCACACAGACAACATGCCCTTTGCAGTTTTCCACTGAGTGCCCCTGGTGTCTTAATAGAAGAGATCAATGTGGGGGTCAATGTAGCTCTTGGGGTGGTGGGGGGAAGGGATTGGCTGAATACCAGAACACAATTCAAATTTCCAAATTATGTGTCATATCCCAGCGGGAGGTCATACTGTTCAATTCAATGGACATTGACTGCTTATTTTGGGCTAAGCTCTGTGCTCGGTGCTGGTGATTCTGGGCCAAGATTTGAAGCATTCCATGGTGAAATGGCTGTGGCAGATAGAGATACTTTTGAGAACTGATAATGCTTAGCAGAGAAAGAATGGGGGAGAGGGGAGGGCTGGGGTAGGCACAAAACTTTACAGAGTAGGACCTGGGATTCAACTCACCCTAAGTCACACAGCTAGTAAGGGGCAGGACTGGGATGGAAACCTTGGTTTCTGTAAAGGACAGTGTTACAGTTGCTTAGTGATGAAGAGCATAGGCTGTGGAATCATAAGACCTGGGTGTGGACCCTGCCCTCTTTCTTCTTAGCTGTGTGGCCTTGGGCAGGTCATATAACTTTTTTTGAGCCAGAGTTTTCTCAGCCTCTTTTGCTATTGCTACTTTGGAAGGCGGTAATGATGTTGAAATAAAGAAACATTGGCAAAGTACTGATCACCTTACTGGGCATCCCATGAGCATCAAATCAATAGTAACAGTTAGGGTCTGTCAGGATGAGTCCCTTTATCTAAGCCCAGTAAAGAAGCAAAGATTGAGAAGCAGGAGTTCTCACAGGGTCCTAAATAAGTTAGTCCATGGTAGATAAAACAGTTGGGTTAGGGCCCTTGATTCTCAATTCATTAGGATTATCTAGGGAGATTTAAAAGCATAATGATCTCAAGCAGAGAGAGTCGATTATCTTATGGTCTCACTTACGTGTGAAGCATAAAGAAAATCATGGAGGGCATCGTGAGAAGGAAGGGAAGGGTGAATGGGGGGAAATTGGAGCGGGCGATGAACCATGTGAGACTGGACTCTGAGCAACAAACTGAGGGTTTTGGAGGGGAGGGGATGGAGGGTTGGGCGAGCCTGGTGGTGGGTATGGAGTATTGCATGGAGCACTGGGTGTGGTGCATGAACAATCTTGTAACACTGAAAAATAAAATAAACATATTTGGGGAAAAAAGTATAATGATCTTTGAACCCAGAGATTCTTATCTCTATACTATTATTTTTTTTTTAAGGCTACTGGTGAATCTTAACGGTGCAGCTGGGTTGAGAATCACTAGATTGGGCAATCCTAGGAGGAAGGTGGTTTGATGACGAGCCACCGTCCACCCCCAGCTCTGTCTCTGCGACGGGGTTCCTGGCCAAGGGGTCACCAGTGGCTCTGTCTCTGCGTCGGGGTTCCTGGCCAAGGGGGTCACCAGTGGCTTATTTAGGTAATATTGGTCCCTTGAGAGTGCTGATAGTAAACTCAGCATGCTAACTAACACAGCAGCCATGCACTCTACCATAAAGGGACATGATCAAAGTGGCATTGCTGAGGTCAGGCCCCCACTGAAACATGGCCATGAGAAATGACACATCCAGTAACAGGCCAGAGGAGAAGCAGAGTAGTCGTACCTATAGGACCTGAAGTGCGTGTATATAAAAACCTAGCTTCTTACAGCTCTCCTCAGCTTGCTCCATCATGGTAAATTTTTTTTTAAAGATGTTATTTAGTATTTGTCAGAGAGAGAGAGAGAGAGAAAACACAAGCAGGGGGAACGGCAGGCAGAGGGAGAAGCAGACTCCCCACTGAGGGGGAAGCCCGATGCAGGACTTGATCCCAAGACCCTGGAATCATGACCTGAGCCAAAGGAAGACACTTAATGGACTGAGCCACCCAGGCACCCCCCATCAGGGTAAATATCTCCAGAGCTGCAGTTCCTGGTCATTACATCATGGCATGCTAATACGGCCTTGTCAGGAGAATACACATTTTATTACCATAATGAGGAATACAGATTTGCAAATACTTTATTAACATTGAATAAAAATATATATCAGAATGAGATGAGGTTGCCTCCCCTTTTCTTTGCCTGTGCAACTACTGGTCCCCCTTGTTGCTCTTTCACTTCTGGCTCTCCTTTCTTTCTCAACTCAGGAGCCAGAGTGATTTTCTTAACATGCAAATCAGATGCTGTCAGTCTCCTGCTTCATCTGCTGGGGCCTTCCTATCATACTAAAAATAAACTCCAAATCCCTTTGCTGGTCCTCAAGACCCTTCATTAAATGAATGCACCTGTCCGCAGACCTTTCTTTCCCTCCCCCTGGACCTCTACTCTTGGGCTCAAGAAAGTGCTGAGTTGTTTCCCATCTCAGAGACTGTGTGTTTTCTGTTCCCACTGCCTACAATTCCTTTATCCTGTTTCTTTACATAAAAGGATGCCTAATGCTACCTTAGGAGAGAGTCCTTCCCTGTCCACCTGAGTTGGAATAGCCTCCCACACTTACTGTCCCCACTGGTTGCCTCCATAGCAATGATAACTGTTGTTAATGATTAAATTTTACTTTATATTTGTATATCAATGTACAGCAGCCATTCTCCCTAATATAATGGAATTGCCATAAGGCTAGACCCTTATCTGACTTAGTTCCCATTTTACTGCCAGAATTTAGCACAGGACCTGACATATTGTAATCATTCAGTAAGTATTTGCTGAAGGAAAGAATGAATAGTTTGATAACTCTTACACACTCTGGAATACTTCTAGAGAGGGAAAGAAAGGGTGGAATGGTAACTGATTTGCTTTAAGTAGGACATCAACTGAGTAAGCCTATGGGAATATGCAGTTACATTTAATCAACAAATGAATATTGAGTATTTACTCTGGACACTCTTTTAGGCACTGCAGATACAGTTAAAAGTAAGGCACCAAGTTCTCTGCTCTTATGAAGCTTAGAGCAAATATTAGCGAACAAATAAATAAGATTATTCCAGCAAGTAATGGGTTCTCTGGAGAATTCGTTCATAACAGGATGATATGGTTAAGAATGATGGGGAGTGGGGTGGTGGCTATGTGAGAGAGTGGTCAGAGAAGGCTTCCCTGAGTAGGGGCCATGGATAGAGCACCCCAGGGAAAATCCTTCCTAAACTGATGTCATGTATCTTATGTGTATGAAAGAAAAAAACTTTCAAAGTCACTGTTCTAGGAGATACGACTCAAGTTTTAATTAGAATCCACTTAAGTCAGATGCTAGTTTGTTCCCTAATAGTGATTAGGACTGTCTTGGGTAATTAACAGCTCTTAGATTTGGAGGAGAAAATAACTTAATTATCTGCCTGACCTTGATTTTGTGAGTGCTGAGTCAAAAGGAGTGAAAGGGGCCAGGAGCTAGCTGGGTCATGGGGACAGATGTAGACCAAGCTCCATCTGGCTACAAAATAATCTGCTAGGCAAATGGGGGGGATTGTCTGAAGGGACGTGACTCCGGGGGCTGGGATTCATGGCCACACTAGCTCTTTCACACTAGCTGTGACTCCACAGGGTCACAGAATAACTCCAGAGGGTTATTCCCAGGCCATTGCTGATCTGGTCTGGACTAAGAAGGCCGTGTCCCACCCATTGTCTTTGCATGGCCTCACCCACACCCACTTTTCTAGAGATAGAAAAGAAGGCTCACCATAGTTGACTCCCTCACCCTTTAGCTTTCCTGGCTAAGGGAGGCTTGGTCTTAGTCTGAAGCTAAGAAGTCCCCTCCTAAAATGAGAGACAAACTTTTCATACCCCTCATTTCCCCTTTCTTATCCTGGCAGTGTCTCTAACAGGCAGTCAGTCAGACTCTGGAAAGTTGTGGATAGAAGAGACTGGCTTTTTTTTTCTTTTTCTTTTTTTTCAAAGTAGTGTGCTTTAATTTTATTTTCCAGTCCACATCCTCCTCACCATCCAGGCATCCCCCCCCCCCCTTCTCTTCATTCAAGTCAGCTTTGGATTAGAGTTTCAGATCAACTTTCAATTCTCTTTTAGCAGATTTTTAATTATCCCAAAGCCGCACTGCGAGGAGGCTGGTTCAGAGGCTCCAGGCGGCTTTGGTCACATCTGCAGATCACGTAGGTATCATCTCTATGGCAACTGACCCATGTTGGGTAGAAGCAAATAAGGCTCAGAACCAAAGGTTAATTGCTATTTCATTTCTGCTTTTTCCCCCCCTTGCAATTCCAGCATTGTGGATGGAGGTTCTAATTAGAATCAAATTATCAGCAGATTGAACATCTTCTTTATGATTTTGGTGGCTGAAAAATTACTCCAGCTGGCTAGAAAAGGGAAAGTGATAGATGGTTTCTATTGGCCTCCAGGTCTTCTTTCCCACCTCTGGGAGGACAGACAGCTTAGATGGTCTGGCCAAATGGTCTGGATATTTTTTCTGTCTTCTTTGTATTTTCTTTCTTTCTTTCTTTCTTTCTTTCTTTCTTTCTTTCTTTCTTTCTTGAGAGGGAGAGAGAGAGAGTGAGAGAGAGAGAAAGAGAGAGAGAGAGCATGAGCAAATAGTCTAGATCTTTGCAGCACCAAGGAGGAGGCTCCTTCCTCATTCTTACTCTATATTGACATTAATAATCTTACTGACAGTGCTGATCACTTACTGGGATTTACTTGTGCCAGACATTCTGCTAAGCACATACACACACGATCTTATTTAAACTGTAAAGTGATGCCATAAGTTAGAGATTCCTAACCCCATTTTACAGATGAAGAAACCAACCTCAGGGCTATTAAATAACATTCCCATGGCCACACAATTAGTAAGTTGCAGAGCTGCATTTTGAACCCAACTTACCTGATGCTAAGGCTCTTAACCATTAGTCAGATCCCAAAATATGCTCCGTGAGGCTCCAACTTCGTTAGAGAAGACAGGCTGCCCCACATCAAATGTGCTCAGGGATTTGGCCAAACTCATTCTCTTTCCATTAGTGTTCCTGAAATAATAATTATAGAAGAAGGGTATCTTTCATGGTCCGCATTAAATCTTACATATAGTTTCTCTGGTTCCCTAGAATGAAAAATATCAATACAAGGTCTTTACTCACCTTCCTCAAATATAATATGTTGTGATCAAACACATCTAAGCATAACAAGGGAATTTATTGGCCTGTTAACTGGGAGGTCCAATGATATACCTAACATGGGCATCAATTGATCCGGGGACTCAGTGGTGACACTCAGCAATGCTTTTTCTCTGTGCTGACCCGATTTCCAGGCACGTGGCCCCTCCAGCATTAGATTTACAACCTCCTCTGCCAGTAGTCAGACAGCACCTCTTTCCCATGAGCCCCAGAAAAAATTCTGAGGTAGCTTTAATTGGCCCAACTCAGATCACATGTCTACTAGTGAACCAAAGTTGGTAGCCGGGGAGATTCTCACTGTCCAGGCCCTTGAAACAGAGGGTAGAGTTAACACTGATCAGAGCATGTGGCCAGGAGTTTCCCCAAAGAGAAATCAGGGCATACATCTACCTCAGTGTCTGTCAACCCATTTTTATAGTAAGCTGCTTTTTGGAGAATAGCATTGGACCTCTCTTTCATGCTTAACATGGGGCAGAAGCTCGAAAAACAACTTCCTGGTTGATGGACTTATGTGTGGCATTTGCCCTTAAGACTAGGACATAAACTTCCAGTGTCATAGCCTGGAAACATAGATGTATTCAAAGCTGCCTTGGGAAGCTGGCATTTGGGGACAGAAGATAGAGGAAGGCGGGGAAGAAGACTGGGATGGATGAGATGGGAGGAGCCTTCATCTGCATGTGTAATATTTGTAGTGTTTTATTTATTTTTACTTTAAAAAAAGTTTATTTATTTGAGAGAGCAAGCTTGTGTGAACATGAGGGAAGGGCAGAGGGAAAGCAGACTTCCTGGTGAGCAAGGAGTCCCACGTAAAGCTCAACCCCAGGACCCTGGGATCATGACCTGAACCACCTTGGTGCACCTATAGTGTTTTCTTTACTTAACAAAAGGATATGAAACAAATGTGATCAGATGTTCATATTGGTTAAATCTGGGAGATGGGAACTAAGGTGTTATGATAGTCTTTGCCTTTTCTGCATTTTTGATATATTTCATTTAAAAACAACAAAACAGAGCAAAAAATAGTGGCTACTTAGCCAGGCGGCACTTTTTCTCTGAGTCTCAGCGATCACAGAATCCCTGGTGGTTTTCTGGCTAATGCCATTTATGAAAATCAACCCTTTTTCCTCTCTCTTCTGATATAAAGTTCAAAGTTATCTTAAAGGAAAGTTCAATAGTCTCTGGATATGGTAGAGAGAAAGAGCTTTGCCTGAAACCTATTATGAGAAATAACAAAGTCAAAATTTATAATAATTATAGTAATAATGCCGACTCCTAATTGAGAGCTATTTCTCAGGCACCGTACCAAGCACTTAATACATATGATCTCATTTAATTCTACCGACAACCCTCTGAGGTGGGTAGTATTCTTGTTCCTACATTATACATTGGATGCAGAGGCTCAGATTGGTTAAGTCACTTGTCCAAGGTGAAATAAGTGAAATTTATCGACGGGTCTCAAGTTCAGATCTGTCTGAGTCCAAGGCCCATCTTGCCCCTACTACCAAGTCCTGCCCCCCACCCCACGAGTAGATGTGGGCACCAAGAGACTTAGGCAGCTGGTATTTCCTGCCCCAGGGAGCATCTTTAAGGACATGGGACTAAAATCTGAATGTCTTTCTGGATGACTGTATTGCTTACTAGTTATGTGAGCTTGGGGGAAATTCCTCAAACTCTTTGAGCCTCAGTTGTGCCTGAGTGAAATGGAGGGAAAGATAGCAAGTATTGCTACACGGTCCTGAGGATTATGTGAGAATATGCATGTACAACACTCAGTGCAGTGGTTGG